>CM042542.1:11785000-12185000 GCA_023630585.1 Cranoglanis bouderius | reverse complement strand
GATGTACGGCTTTTTGGCCTTCCATGAAGGCCATTTCTGATCAGACTTCTCTGGACAGTAGATGGGTGTACCAGGGTCCCACTGGTTTCTGCCAGGTCTGAGCTGATGGCGCTGCTGGACATCTGCGGATTGTGAAGGGAAGTAAGCCTGATGTGTCTTTCATCTGCTGCAGTAAGTTTCCTTGGCCGACCACTGCGTCTACGGTCCTCAACGTTGCCCGTTTCTTTGTGCTTCTTCAAAAGAGCTTGGACAGCACATCTGGAAACCCCTGTCTGCCTTGAAATTTCTGCCTGGGAGAGACCTTGCTGATGCAGTATAACTACCTTCTGTCTTGTTGCTGTACTCAGTCTTGCCATGGTGTATGTCTTTTGACAGTAAACTGTCTTCAGCGACCTCACCTTGTTAGCTGAGTTTGGCTGTTCCTCACCCAGTTTTATTCCTCCTACACAGCTCTTTTTGTTTTAATGATTACGTTTCAACCTACATATTGAATTGATGATCATTAGCACCTGTTTGGTATAATTGTTTAATCATACACCTGACTATATGCCTACAAAATCCCTGACTTTGTGCAAGTGTACCTAGAAGAATTGATGCTGTTTTGAAGGGAAAGGGTGGTCACACCAAATATTGATTTGATGTAGATTCTTCTTCTGTTCACTCACTTTGCATTTTGTTAATTGATAAATATAAACTATTAACATGTCTATTTTTGAAAGCATTCTTACTTTACAGCATTTTTTCACAACTACCTAAAACATTTGCACAGTACTGTATATATTGGAATAATGGAATTTAGGCACTATATTGTGCTTATAGATCTCTAGGGGCCTGTTTTGGATTTAGAAACGGTCCCTTGATGAACGGGAAATGGTATGTTTGAGTGTGCACAGAGACTCAACCAATTTTAATTTTCTCAGCTACATAAGGTATCTGGTGTAGTAGTTTTCAATGCAAAATATTCACTGTGTGGACAGTAGTTTAATTTTCAGAAAGATCCTTAACCTTAAATCACAGAGCATCTTTTGAACCTCAAGTTTGCCGCCAAAGATCTGGATCGTAATGAAAAGAAATGTGAAAAGAGGAGAAGGCGGAAAAAGCTAAAGTGAAAAAAGTTAAGACTTTTTAAAACCATTTTAAGCCACATTGTTTATGTTGTTCTTAGGGCTGCAACAACTAATCGATAAAATCGACAACAATCGATAATTTAAAAATGACAACGAATTTCATTAACGATTAGTTGGGTCTGTGGCATCACATTACATTTTTATGTTTATATCCACATCTGTAAATGTTAGAAATTCACGCCAGTATTTCCATTTTGAGCCTCCATTAAACTTCACTGAATGAGTGCGAGTCCACGCATTCGCATCAGTCACACAGCACACAATAGAAAGGAAGCGTAATGACTCTGACTAAAATATTAATTTTGATCAAATATGTTGTTTGATGCTATATTTAGCTGTATTTAGAAACAAAAGTAAATTGTGTTTTTTATTAGAGCAGTATGTTAGAATCTCCCTCTCGCTACACTGCTAGCAGAGGCTAGCAGAGTAACGCACTTCCGCATTCCATGCTTCGTGCTACGAGGAAGTGTAGCGCGAGCGTGATTAATAAAAATCTCTGGACTGTTAATTCATGAACTCTGGTTTTGTTTACTTTGCCATGTGCTCTTTTGTTTTTGGTTTACGTCATGTCTCTGCCCCCGCTTCCTTATTGGTCCGCTTATTTTGGTTCATGTCCTCTATCCACCCTTGTTCTGTCATTTTTTTCCGTTTATTGTTTGATTATTGTTTCCAGGTGTTGTGTGTTTTATCTTGTTTCCTTTTGATTCCCTGTGGTATTTAAACCCCGTTTTGTGCCCGCTTCCTCACAGAGTATTAATAAAAGTAATTATATTGAAGACTAACAGTTGAGTAAAGATAAGGAATGGTAGATTCCTCCATGGTTTTGTTTTCCTCGCGTTTCCTAGACTTTGGATCATTGCCTCGTGACTTCTTTGCTGTTTACATTGCCATGTTTTGGGAATACCACAGTACCAGTTTTGGATTATTGCCTTGTGAGTGTTTGGAATTACTGTCCTGTCGTTTTGTGGAATATCGCCTGGTTTATTTGTGGATTTTTGTTAGACTGTTCCATTACTTTTGAATGTTTGATTATTTTTGAATGTTCCTAATAAACTGACAATGTTCCCCTGCGAGTGCATCCTGCTTCCCTCCTTCCGGTTCCGTAACACAGTAACTGTAATGGGGTTATAACATGTAAATGTATATAACTGTAAGAAGTGTCATACATTTGCAGAATAAAGTCACATGCTACTGTGTTCAAATGAGTGAATGTGTGTGTTACTGCAGAACATTCAACCTCTTACCAGTTAACATTTAGTTTGTGCTTTTGTTTTTCTTTTTTTCTTTTTTTTAGCATTTTTAATATAGTGATTTAACTTCTGCTTTAAAGCTTGTGGACAATCTTTTTTTAAATTTTTTTCCCAAAAATATAATGTTAATATTAAAAAAAAAAAATCCTTTGCACAATGTATAGCATAGCCCACATAGATACATTTAATACCTTTTTCATAGCCTTCAATTTGCACAGTGTTTGAAGGACAACATTGGGCAGAATGTGAAATAACGTTTTTTCAAAAAAAATACAGGAACTATAAACTTGCCTTTTAATCCAACTAATCGATTAATCGAAGAAATAATCAACAGATTAATCGATTATCAAAATAATTGTTATTTGCAGCCCTAGTTGTTCTTTATGTAGATGTAAGCTACTCTTTTCCATTTCCAAAATTATACCAAGGACTGTGGGATATTTAAAAGCAATCTGTGTCAAAAATCTTGACCTACAGTATGTTTTTAACACTTTATTATATCTACTAACATATCCAGTGGGTAGGTTGTAAGGTACACCAAACTTGTAGATTAATTCATTTTAGTCTATAAGTTTGTAAATACAGAATTATTGTAGCCTGTTTCTAAACACAATTTGTCAACTACTGTATATCTCCTACTTTACCCCATCAATAGAAAGGGTCCACTGTGCGTAGGACCACCGATGAAAAGATATTATCTGGACTGTTTTCAGCACAGTGAAACTGACATGCTAGTAACATGGTAGTGTGTTTTGCGCTGCAGTGTTGCTTGCTTTTCTAAACACTTCAGGGTCACTGCTGAGTTAAGAATAGTCAGCCAACCAAAAATATCCAACCAACAATAGTTCTATGATCAGAGACTAACACCAGTAGTAGGCTAGAGGAGAGTTAGCACAAATTGTGTATGGACAAATACAAGCTATAGTGTCTAACTGTACACCTACAAGGTTCATCAACAGGATACACTATATGGCCAAAAGTATAGAATGTCTAGAATGTCCTTGTGTGCTGTAGCATTAAGATTTCACTTCATAGGTGGCCCAGCCCAAACATGTTCCAGCATGCTTTGTGCACAAAGTGAGGTCCATGAAGACATAGCTTGGTAAGGCTGATGTAGAAGTACTCGAGTGGCCTACACAGAGCCCTGACCTCAGTCCCACTGAACAACTTTGTAATGAATTGGAACACTGACTGAGCACCAGGCCTCCTCGCCCGACATCGGTGCCTGACCTCACTAATGATCTTGTGTGTGAATGACCAATTCCCCACAGCCATGTTCCAAAATCAACAACTTGAAAGCCTTCCTAGAAGAGTGGAGGTTATAATAATAGCAAAGGGGAGACTAAATCTGGATTGGTATGCTCAACAAGCACATATGGGTGTGATTGGTCAGGTGTCCACAAACTTTTGGCAATATAGTGTATGTACGTTTAATAAACTGTCCAACAACACCTCTGTGCCTGATTCATGTGGTTGTGGAATTTTGTAATTGTGGAATTCTGTGATTGTGGTCTCTAATCAGCTACTCTATGGCATTCATGCCAAGAAGAAAATAAATAATTTGTTTCAAGAATATACTATGTGCATTGCATGCAAAACTGTCTGGTATTCATAACTGACCTGAAGGTAACTTACAGGTTTCTAAGCTCAGTTCACTGTCATTAAATTTCTACCAGTGCTAAGATGCTGCAATTGTATGTTCTGTTTTTAGGCTATACAGAAAGGTAACATGTAGGTAGCATGTATACATGCTGAAAACGCAATCTGACAGAAAAATCAGTCCATCAACTTTCTTCGCATGAGTGGATGCAGTGTCTGCTCGAGTCCAACTGCTGTTACCACTAACAAGGTAAGAACTGGTCAAGTAACAGTTTTTATCTAAAAGTAAAAACTGTATAAAAAAAAGTAATAAAAAAGTAATAGTTTTTATCTTTAATAGTTTAGATTTTGTTATAAGCTCATACTTAATTTTGTTGGCTAAAATAGGCCACAGAAGGTATTAGGATTCAGCATATCAAAAGAAATGTTTCTAAATCAAATCTTTACATTTTTAAATGTTTCCAAAAATGTTAATCCTGGTGTTTATTTGAAGCATGATTAGAACTACAATAAGACATGGACACAAATTGAAACATGCCCTTGTTGAGAGTGACATCTACCTGTGAGGTTGAGAAATTGTTTTTACTGGCAGGACCATGATTTTTATTTTTATTTTTATTTTTTTTTGCCATACTAATGCATTTGTTATGTTTGGTATGTTTTGTTTTTTCTTCAGGTCACCAAGTCCATGGCAGGTGTGGTTAAGTCTATGGATGCTACAATGAAGAGCATGAACTTGGAAAAGGTAAAGTGGTAATAAATGGATCTGTTCCTTGGATATGAATCTGTTCTAACCTCTTGCACATTCTCTGTGACAAGCATTGTTACAATGTAATGGAGAAAAAAGACTCCTCTTAAGGTGCTTTGTTAGTTTGGATTATTATGTCCTTATAATAAAAATACACCCTAAATGACTTGCACATTTAGCTTTACATAATTAGCATATGATCTTCATTGGTACCCAAGATTTATTTTGTAATGAAATTCTGTATGGACTTTTGGTTAACGGTTACCCATACGTTACCCACAATGCTGTCCGACTATCCACTGATGGTGGCACCAGTGAGAATTCATCTCTTCCTAAAGAGACCTCTCTGACCCCCACATCTCTATACTTTACTCAAATGGATAAGTAGCCACATCGTTTAAGTTTGCATATATTACAACCCCAATTCCAAAAAGGTTGGGATGCTTTTTTTTTTGCAAATCCCATAAACCCATATTTTATTCACAATAGAACATAGAAAACATATCAAATGTTAAACTGAGGAAATTTTAAGGAAAAAATAAAGTAATTTTTAATTTGATGGCCTCAACACGTCTCAAAAAATGTTATAGGACACAAGGGGACCAAAGATCAGAACACAGACGATACAGGGTCAAATGGGTTTTTATTTAAGGATGTGAGGGTGTGTGGGTCTGGAGCGTGAGGGTCAGGTGCTTAGTCGATGCACCATAGGGAAGGGAGAATGAGAGTAAGCTGAGTGTCGTCGAAGCCAGGACTCGAACTCGGGGTGCAGGAGCAGTAAACCAGGAAGGCGAGGAGGGGTTGTACGCACACACACACACACACACACACACACACACACACACACACACAGACAGAAACAAGCGGGAGAGAAAACACTGGAAACACGGGGAAAGGGAAAGACAGGGAAACACAAGGAAAACACAAAGAGGCTTCGACCAGGACCACGACAAAAATGTTGGCCATGTTTACCACAGTGTAGCATCCCCTCTTTTTTACATTTACATTTACGGCATTTGGCAGACGCCCTTATCCAGAGCGACTTACATTTATTTCATTTATACATTTGAGCAGTTGAGGGTTAAGGGCCTTGCTCTTTTTTAACAACAGTCTGTATATGTTTGGGAACTGAGGAGACCAGTTCCTGGAGTTTTGGGAGAGGAATGTTGTCCCATTTGTGTCTGATACAGGATTCTAGCTGCTCTACAGTCCTGGGTCTTCTTTGTCGTATTTTTCGTTTCATGATGCACAAAATGTATTCAATTGGTGAAAGGTCTGGACTGCAGGCAGGCCAGTTCAGCACCCGGACTCTTCTACTATGAAGCCATGCTGTTGTAATAGATGCAGTATGTGGTTTAGCATTGTCTTGCTGAAATATGTCTTTCCCTGAAAAAGACGTCATCTGGATGGAAGCATATGTTGCTCTAAAACCTGTATATACCTTTCAGCATTGATGGTGCCTTTCCAGATGTGCCTTTCCAGCTGCCCATCCCATAGGCACTTATGCACCCCCATACCATCAGAGATGCAGACTTTGAACTGAGCGCTGATAACAAGCCGGGTGGTCCCTCTCCTCTTTAGTCCAGAGGACGTGGCGTCCATGGTTTCCAAAAAGAATTTCAAATTTCGATTCGTCTGACCACAGAACAGTTTTCCACTTTGCCTCAGTCCATTTTAAATGAGCTTTGGCCCAGAGAAGACGGCGGTGGCGATCATGTTCACATATGGCTTCTTCTTTGCATGAATGAGCTTTAACCTGCATTTGTGGATGGCACGGCAACTGTGCTCACAGACAATGAGTTCTGGAGGTGTTTCTGCTCCAGATAACTTTGCTCAATAAATAAATGTAAAAACTATAATGTCTTACATCATTTGTTTAATTGAGTTCTCTTTTTCTAGTTTTAGGACATAGATGAAGATCTGATAACATTTCAGATCAACTTTATGCAGAGATACAGAAAATTGTAAAGAGTTCACAAAATTTCTAGAAGCACTGTAGTAGCTCTTTCCAGTCCTTATATAATTGATATTGTTATGAATACTCTGCTTCATTAGTGCTTTACAGTCAAAACAAGGAAAGCTTTTACATAGCCTTAAAAGTTCCAAGATGTGTTATAATGTCTCATCATAGTGAATATACACTCACTGAGCACTCTATTAGGAACACTATACTAATACTGGGTAGGGCCTCCCTTTGCTCTCAAAACAGCCTCAATTCTTCATGCCATGGAGATTCCACAAGATGTTGGAAACATTCCTTTGAGACTCTGGTCCATGTTGACATGATGCATCACGCAATTCCTGCAGATTTTTCAGGTGCACTTTCATACTGCAAATCTCCCGTTCCACCACATCCCAAGGGTGTTCTACTGGATTCATATCTGGTGAATGGGAAGGCCACAGAAGAGCATTGAACTCATTGTCATGTTCATGAATCCAGATTAAGATGACTTTTGCTTTGTGATATGGTGTATTATCATTCTGGAAGTAACCATTAGAATATGGGTAAGTTGTGTCTGTGAAAGGATGCACATGGTCAGCTACAATGCTCAAATAGACTGTGGCATTCAAGCGATGATTGATTGGTATTAACAGGCCCAAAGTGTGCCAAGAAAACATTCCATTACAGCATTCAATTACAGCACCTCTACCAGCCTGGACTGTTAACACAAGGCAGGTTGGGTCCATGAATTCATGCTGTTGGTGCCAAATTCTGACCCTACCATCTGTGTGCCTCAGCAGAAATCGAGATTCATCAGACCAGGCTATGTTTTTCTAGTCTTCAACTGTCCGGTTCTGGTGAGCATGTGCCTACTACAGCCTCAGCTTACAGTTCTTGCCTGACAGAAGTGGAACCCGACATGGTCTTCTGCTGTTGTAGCTAAACTGTGTAAAGGTTCAATGTGTTGTGCATTCTGAGATGCTTTTCTGCTCACCACAGATATATGGAGGGATTATCTGAGTAATGTATTTTGGAAGCTTGAGAGGTTAATTAGCACTTTCTAATAAAAATAAATATATCAAATAAATCACTGGCAGCTTATGTGTTGTCCTGAATAGATTTAATCTCTTTTGGGCAGTTTGAAACACTGGACGTGCAGTCAGCACAGATGGAAGACACTATGGGCAACACAACCACACTGACCATGCCTCAGGTACTACAGCCCATCACATCAGATTCACATAGCTTATTTTATAGTTGTGTCCATAAGTATTTGGATAGTGACACAATTTTTGTAAATTTGCCTCTGTACACCACCACAATTGATTTGAAATGAAACAGTCAAGATGTGATTGAAGTGTAGACTTTCAGTTTTAATTCAAAGGGTTTAATAAAAAAAAATATTGCATTAACCATTTAGGAATTACAGCCATTCTTTAAATAGTCCTTCCATTTTCACAGGCTCAAAAGTAATTGGACAAACTAACATAATTATAAATATAAGGATTATTTTTAATGATTTGATGCAAATCATTTGCATTCAGTGACTGCCTGAAGTCCCATGAACCCATGGACTTGTTAAATGCTGAGTTTCCTCCCTTAAGATGCTATGCCAGGCCTTTACTGCAGCTGCCTTCAGTTGTTGCTTGTTTGTGGGTTTTTCTGCCTTCAGTAAGTGAAAAGCATGCTCAATTGGGTTGAGGTCAGATAACTGAGTCAGACATTTAAGAACATTCCATTTCTTTGAATTAAGAAGCTCTTGGGTTGCTTTCACAGTATGTTTTGGGTCATCTGTGAAGTGCCATCCTATCAGTTTTGCAGAATTTCATCCTGTAGAGTTCATCCTGTAAATTCTATCAGCTGTCACATCATCAATAAACTCCAGTGACTCCAGTGGCAGCCATTCGTGCCCATGCCATAACACTTCCTCCACCATTTTTGACAGATGCTTTGGTATGCTTTGGATCATGAAAATGGAGGGACCATGTAAAAAAATGGCTGTGATTCCTAAACAGTTAATGCAACATTTTTGTTAAATGCCTTGCATTTAAGCTGAAAGTCTACACTTAAATCACATCTTGATTGCTTAATAAGATCAGAACAGAGGCAAAATAATGAAAAATTATGTCACTGTGCAAATAATTATGGACCCGACTGTATATATTTACGTTAGGGATGTAAACGAATACAAATGCATTATTTGGAATGAACAGATAATGTGTCCTGTATGGATACAAATACAGATAAATAATACATTATATGGCCAAAAGCCATATGTACTTGTTGAACATCCCATTCCAGATTTAGTGTCCACTTTGCTGTTATAATAACCTGCAATCTTCTGGGAAGGCTTTCCTCTAGACGTTTGGCCAAACAGTGTAGTTGCGCTATTATTTTTTTATTTATTTATATTTTTTAAGAAAACTTGCAAGAAAGGTTAATAGGGGATCTGGTTGAGACTAGAGGTATGCAACAAGGAACTAGGGACATATTGAAAAAGATACGCAAGCAGGAAGCAGTTTAAATTTCATATGAGTGAGTGTTCAGATAAGAAGCCTGTGACATGAGCAACAGGTCATATATCAAGCTCGCAGGACAAAGAATTCAATAACATGAATACGGGTCAATGCATGATGCATTTGCAAGGTTCATTCATTCATTCATGGTCTATATAAGGCTATGAGTTTGTTTATATTTTGGAAAATAGAGCCAACTACATTAGTTGGAAAATATTGTGAGTGGGTAGGAACGAAAATAATAACTGCAAGATTAATAAATGCAGGATTAAAAAAAAAAGTCTATAGTGAGGATCAGTTATGAACTTGAATGATGTTGCACAGTGCTTACAGTGCTGGCATTTCTACCTCTAGGTTTTTAAGCAGTGTTTTACAATGTTTCTTGGTGGTAGGGTTCATATTTAATTCCGAAAGTTCCAGTTCTGACCATGCCAAACTTCATGTTCAAATCTAAATATAGATACAGATACTGGCCTGACTTACATACACAACAATGAATGAGTGCTTATATCAATAGAATTCATCTGAATGGGGTCTCCCGAGTGGCGCAGCATTTACCCTAACATCAGAAGATCACAAATCTTGATGATGCCACAGCTATCCATGGACAGGAGTCAAGAGAGCAAAACTCAGCATGCTCTCTGGGTGGAAAGGATAGCATACCCTATACTGTCAATTACAGCAGTGCTAGCCAGTCGTGAGCCCCTATGAACTCCGGTATGTAGAAGAGGGCAAATAGTGCTGTCCTCCAGGTGTGTTGCACTGCCCTGTGACACAGCATTAGCAGCAGTATAGTAAAATTCAACTAATATTTCTCTTTGTTTGCTTTTTTTAAACAAATATAACTACCATTTCTTGTTTGAAAACACAGCTTATTTTCATTTCAAGCATTTATTTCTAGAAGCTAAAATATCTGTAATAGAATAAGACAATTTCATGCGAGAAATGAGTAAATATGTCTAGAAATATCCAGGCCTAATGGTCATATACAGTCATGTGAAAAAATAAGTACACCCCATGCAAATTGTTGGTTCTTTTTGACATATTTGGACAAGCAAACATTTGATCATATTTGAAACAGTGCCTATTAATGTAGTTGATATACTATGAAAACCACAAGGAAAATTAAGCTTTTTCAATAATTTTTTCAACAGAAATATCAAGCTGTCCTGTCCATGAGGCAGCAAAGCAACCCCAAACCATAACATTTCCACCACCATGCTTCACAGATGCTATGAGGTGCTTCTCCTGAAAAACTGTCTTTGGTCTGCCCCAAACATGTCTGCTGTTACTGTGGCCAAACAACTCTATCTTTGATTCTTCTGTCCTATTTTCCAATGTCATTCATTGTCCTTCTTAACCAGTGGTTAAGAAGTTGGGATACTGATCGGAAGATCGTGAGTTCAAATCCCAGCACCGCCAAGCTGCCACTGTTGGACACTTGAGCAAGGCCCTTAACCCTCAATTGCTCCCTGGGCGCCGCAGCAAAAAAATGGCTGCCCACTGCTCCAGGTGTGTTCACGGTTTGTAGTGTGTGTGTTCATTACTTACAACAACAGTGTGTGTGCACTAACTTGGATGGGTTAAATGCAGAGGACAAATTCCGAGTATGGGTTACCATACATTGGCCTTCACATGTCACTTTCATTTTCACTTTATTCTAAAAGCCCTGGTCTATGCCTATATGCTCATTGGCAAGCTATAGTCTTGCAAAGGCTTTTTCCTGGCACGCCTCACATGCAGGTCAAATTTGTGCAATCTCTATCTGATTGTAGAAGCAACCACTTTGACACCAGCAGTTGCAAGAATTACTAGCAGATCCTGTGATTAAATTTTGGGGTTCTTAAAGACTTCTTTTTGCATCAGACGGCCAATCCAGGACAAATTGGCAGTCATTTGAAATCTTCAGCATTTGTAGATTATTTTCCTTAAAGTGGAATGATGTATTTCAAATAATTTGGAGATCTTTTTAAATCCCTTGCCAGACTCATAGGCATCCACAACCTTTTTTCTGATGGCCTTACAGAACTCTTTAGATCTTGGCATGATGACACCACACACCTCAATAGCAAAGGGAACTCCAGACACTAGATATGAGAGGGGTATAAATAACACAGGTTCCACCTGCACTTCCTAAGCAGGTTCTAATCACTGGCACCCAATCTTGAACACATGATTCTAATTTTATGGATTTGAAGGTGTGATAAATGTAGGGGTGTACTTACTTTTTCCATGTGACTGATCTGTTTTTTTGTTTATTTAAGTTGTGAAAATTACTACAAAATGGCAATTTTATGTGTTATTTGATAGAGTGTATCAACTTTATTAATAGGCACTGTTTCAAAGAGAATGAAATGTTTGCTTGTCTAAATATGTAAAAAAAAAAAAAATAAAAAAATAAAAACGACCATTTCCATGGGGTGTACTTATTTTTTCAACATGACTATATTTGTTTTATAATAATCTTAGAATGAGCAAAACTAGAAAATAACTTTTTCTTTATTCAAGATATCTTTATGCATGCCTGTTATTTGCTACATCAAGATTTCATTGATAACAGCAGGTTTCTGCTTGTAAAATCTGTATGCATGTTTTTTTCAGAACGAAGTGGAGTCTTTAATGCAGGAAATTGCAGATGAAGCTGGGTAACTTTTAACTGACAAAAGTACAAAGAAAAGTGTGGAGGCAGGGGTGTGGTCGAGCGCCGGTTTGTGAATGGAGGGCGGAGCCGGAGAAAGCGAGTGGTAAGGATCACACACCTGTAGGAAATGAGACTAATGATTGTTCTGTGTTGCAGTGAGAAGATAAAAGGGAGACGCCTCGAGCGAGAAAGAGAGCAACCTGCACTGAGCTGTGTGTGTGCATAAAAAATAAAAAGAGAGCGCTGAAAAGTGGAAAAGAAAAAAAAGTAAAAATAAACCTTCTGAGTTGGATCAAGCCTGCCTCCGCATTCTTCCTCCTTTGAATCATTGCAAAAAGATATTCAATGTTTTCACTGATTAACTTAATTGTATTTTGTAAATATAAACAAATTTAGAATTTGATGCCTTTAACACACTCAAAAAAAAAGTTGGGACAGAGGCATGTTTACCGCTGTGTTACATCATCCTTCTTTTTAATTACACTTTTTAATCATTTGGGAACTGAGGATACTAATTGTTGCAGTTTTACAAGTGGAATTTTTGCCCATTCTTGCTTGATACAAGACTTCAGCTGCTCAACAGTCCTTGGTCTCCATTGTCTGATTCTCCTCTTCATGATACAATGCTGTAAATGTAATGATACACCATACATTTTCAATAGGAGACAGATCTGGACTGCTGGCAGGCCAGTCAAGCACGCACACTCTCCTTGCGTAATAGAGTTTCGGGTTGCATTTCTGGATGCAGCGGCGGACTGTGTTAAGTGACGACAGTTTTCCAAAGTACTCTCGAGCCCATGTTGTTATATTTACCACAGTAGCATGAAGATTTCTCATGCAATGCCGCCTGAGGGCTTGAAGGTCACACACATTCAACAGTGGTTTCCGGCCTTGCCCTTTATGCAATGAGATTTCCCTGAATCTTTTCACAATATTATGCACTGTAGATGGTGAAAGACCTAAATTCTTTGCAGTCTTGCATTGAGCAGTGTTCTTTTTGAACTGACTGACAATTCTCTCATGAAGTTTGGCACAAAGCGGTGAGCCACGACCCATCCTTGCTTGCAAAGACTGAGTTTTTGGTGGATGCTCCTTTTATGCCCAATCCTGATACCCTGCCCTGTTACCAATTAACCTGATCCTTATCTTATTTTGCCTCTGTCCCAACTTTTTTTGAGTGTGTTACAGGCATCAAATTCTAAATTTGTTTATATTTACAAAATACAATTAAGTTGATCAGCGAAAACATTGAATATCTTTTCTTTGTACTTTTGTCAGTTAATTAAAGTTTCAAGAGACTTGACAAATCACAGATTTTTGTTTTTATTGCATTTTAGAAAAAAATCCCAACTTTTCTGGAAATGGGGTTAGTATAATGGAATTGGCAAAATGTCAGATTTTTTCAGCTCAATCATTATCATTATCAGCCCATATGTTAGTGTCTCTATAGCTCTTATTATATCTGTCTCTAATTTGTGTCATATTTTTGTTATACACAAACCTGGCAGGCTGATCAAGTCTTAATATCTGTGCTCTACTATGACAATTTTAATGTCCCTAGTTTCTAGTTCAACTTATAAGCTTAAAACTGTTGTACTCAATTTTTTAAAGAACACTGTTTTCAAAACAGTTGCAGAACTACACTCACTGTCAGAATGGGGGAAAAGTGTGATCATTGTGACTTTAATCGTGACATGGTTGTCGGTGTCAGATGGGCTGGTTTGAGTATTTCAGAAACTGAAATGGGAATTTCACACACAACAGTTTCTACAGTTTACACAGTATGGTGCGAAAAACAAAAAAATATCTTGAGCGGAGGGTCTGCATGATGAAACGCCTTGTTGATGAGAGAGATCAGAGGAGAATGACCAGAATGGTTTGAGCTGACAGGAAGTCTGTAATAACTCAAATAATCACTCTTTACAACCATGATGAGCAGAAGTGCATCTCAGCATGCACAACACATCAAACCTTGGTATGAATGAACTACAACTGCAGAAGACCTCATCAGGTTCCACTCCTGTCAGCCAAGAACAAGAATCTGAGGCTTTCACGAGTACAGACTCAGTGAAATTGGACAGTTGAAGACTGGAAAAACACCAGGTGATTTGTTTTCTAATCTTCAGCTGTCCAGTTTGCCCATGATAGCCTCAGATTCCTGTTCTTGGCTGACAGGAGTGAAACCTGATGTGGTCTTCCGCTGTTATAGCCCATCCACTGCAAGGTTCAAAGTAGAGCTGCAACAACTAATCGATAAAATCAATAATAATTGATTATGAAAATTGCTGTCAACAAATCTCATTATCGATTAGTTGGTCTGCCCATGGCACAGAGTACATTTACTCATTGCGTTACTTGTTCCAAAAACATGCATCAGAGAGTACAAACCAAAGTTGTGTCCCAAATTATGTACTATGCACTAACACTATGCACTATGTACTCTACCATCTAATGTATGAATTTTAGAAGGGTAGTGTCTTCTTAAATGGACACTAGTGTTTTTTTACTAACCGGAAGTATAAGCCATTTCCCAGTTAATGACGTCAAATGCATATGATGCCGATAGCTTTAGCAGAATACCCAGAATCAATGAAAATAAATTTCTGCAGTTTACTGTTTATATCTGTATTACGTTTTATACCCAATATGACCTCAGTCATCATCAGATGGAGGTGTAATCATCAAGTGACAGCAGAAAAAAGCAACTTGCAAACTTTGCAAAGCAGAGATTGTGTAGCACAGAAGCACTCCAGTGGTGCACGAGCGCAAACTTATGTTTATATCCAAAATTGCTACCCAGTGTGCTAGGGGTTGGGGAAACTGGTGCGAGTTGCTTAAGAGTTTTAGTTTGAATCAAGTTTATTGTTATTATATGCTGTATTTGCGCAGTTTAAATTCTGTCATTTATTATAACAGGAGCGATCTATTTGTGATAATATATATATATATAATTGGACAAACAGTTGTGTTATTGTTAAATTTTAGTCTGAAGTTTATATTTGTAACACCCAGTTTGTGGATTTTATTTTAAATAAATGCAAAAAATGGTATTGAAAGTTTGGCGTTTTTTCATCTCGATTTTTCGTGGGGGAAAAATAATAATTGTCTGATTAATGTTAGGTTTTCTCTCGCGCAGCGAACGGAGTAGCCTACTTCCGCATTCCACGGAGCGCATTCCAGCGCCATTCATAAAGACTCACGTGTTGTTTACCTCTGCCATGTGCTTTTTGTTTTCGTATTCACGTCATGTCTCCGCCTCCCGTGTTCTCCCATGTGCTTATGTTTTCGTTCGTGTCATGTCTCCGCCTCCTCATTTCTCATTGGTTCATGTTTATTGTATAGTGACGAGTTTCAGCTGTCATTGATTTGGGCATGTGAGTGATGTGATTTCTATGTGTTTAAATACGCCACTCCGTTTCCGCGCGGAGTATTAGTATAGTTTAGCGTTAGTTTAACTTAGATGTGTTTAACCGTGCGCGTTTTTCCCCTTCGCTCTTTTTCTGTGGTTTCCAGACCACCTTTCTAACCTTGCGTGTTTTTCCTGTCTTTTATTTTGGATGATTACATTATGGATTACTGCCTTTTTTTTGTGAATAAACTTGTCTGCATTAACTGACGTCTCCCAAGCGCATGCATCCTTACTCCTCTGCCTACCTGATTATGTAACAATATACTTCTCCTAAACATGGATGCAGCGTGGAAACTCCAGAATAACCGCGGCCAACCTTCTATTCCCCCCTTGGACTCTATTTCTTTTCGGGCCTGCGTTCCACCTCCTACCGCCTATGACGGCGTCTCGTGGCACCCCAGGTATTTTTTTTTACAAGCACAAGGATTTTTTGTGGGTTTAGAGGGTCCAAAACCCAGTGAGGAACTATGGGTGCGGTTCCTTCTCTCCCGTATGGTCGGCTCAGCCCGCTGGTGGGCGGAGACCCACTTCGCCGGCGGATACACTGAACTGGCGACAGTCCCAGGTTTTGTGGAGCTCCTATTATGGGAATACGGGAGCCCAGAAGCTGAGTCTGACCTCAACTCCCTATTAAATTCGGTGCACCTGCCCGGGGACCAGGGCCAGTCATTCCTGGATTACTATGAGGGGGAGCGGGCTAACAGGGTAGCCTGCACCTTTCAGCCCCGGACCCAGGAGCGCCATCTGGAGGTTAACGTGGCGACCTCCAGCCCCGAGCTCCAGCCGGAGGCCCAGCAGGAGGTCTCCTCAGAGGAGCTGCCCCTGGTGGTTAACGTGGCGACCTCCAGCCCCGAGCTCCAGCCGGAGGCCCAGCAGGAGGTCTCCTCAAGGGAGCTGCTCAAGGAGGTTAACGTGGCGACCTCCAGCCCCGAGCTCCAGCAGGAGGCCCAGCAGAAGGTCTCCACAGCGGAGCTGCCTCTGGAGGTTAACAAGGTGACCTCCAGCCCCGAGTTGCAGCCAGAGATTCAAGAGGAAACCTCCTCTCCTGGCCTGCTTATACCGGCGGTCCATGAGGAGACCTTCACCCAAGCTATGTTCTCGTCAGAGGTTCGAGAAGAAACCTCCACTCCTGCCCTGTCCATGTCAGAGGCCCACGGGATGGCCTCTTCTCAAGCCCAGTCCATGTCAGAGGCCCACGGGATGGCCTCTTCTCAAGCCCAGTCCATGTCTGAGGTCCATGGGATGACCTCCTTTCCAGTTCCTAGTCCAGTTCCTAGTTCAGTTTCATGTCCAAGTCCAGGTTCCGACCCTGCTCCTAGCCCAGTTCCTAGTTCAGTTCCATGTCCAAGTCCAGGTTCCGACCCTGTTCCTAGTCCAGTTCCTGATTTAGTTGCTAGTTACATTGGCTTAGTTCCTGGATATGTTTTTGCTCTCCTTCTCAGTTAAGAGGCTGATTTAACTCCCAGCTCCGGTTCCAGCTCCGTTACCAACCCAGCTCACTCCTCTGTCTCCAGCCCTGTCTCCAGCCCTGTCTTCAGCCCTGTCTCCAGCCCTGTCTCCAGCCCTGTCTCCCTCCCTATCTCCAATTTAGTTTCCAGCTCTATTTCCAACCAAGTTTTTGATTTTGTTTATGGTTCTGGGTCTAACCTAATTCTCTGTCCAGTTTCCAGGTCTGTCTCGAGGTCTGTCTCGAGGTCTGTCTCTGATCCAGTTACCAAAGCTGATTCCAATCCTGGTTCCAGGCCAAGCTTCAAGCTAAGCTTCAAGCTAAGCTGTTAGGTTTTCTCTTGCGCGGCGAACGGAGTAGCCTACTTCTGCATTCCACGGAGCGCATTCCAGTGCCATTCATAAAGACTCACGTGTTGTTTACCTCTGCCATGTGCTTTTTGTTTTCGTATTCACGTCATGTGAATAATAATAAGTGCACCCCATGGAAATTGTTGCCTTTTTTGACATATTTGGACAAGCAAACATTTGATCATCTTTGAAACAGTGCCTCTCTCTATCTACACTGCCTGGCCAAAAAAAGGTCGCCGTTTGCATTTAAATACTTAAGAGCCTATGACTGGATCATTATTGCAGTGATTAATATGATTCAGCTGGCAACAATTCTTTTAACCCTAACTGATGCGGCCTGTAGCTTCTCATTTCTTAAACAACCATGTTGGAAGATGTATCCCATGGTCGTGGAAAAGATGTTATGTTTCAGAAGGGGCACATTATTGGCCTGCATTAAGCAAAGAAAACAACTAAGGAGATGAAATCCCTGGAACTGGGTTAATAACTGTCCAAAGCATTATTAAAACCTGGAAGGAGAGTGGGAAACTGTCAACTTTGAGGAATAAATGTCGTCAGAAAAATTAATGTTCAAAATCTTGAATGTTTGTGATCTGAGATCTTTAAAACGTTTGGTGAAGTAACATCGTAAAAAATCTAAAGTAGAACTCATGGCTATGTTTAATAGTGAAAGTAAGAGCATTAACACATGCACAATGTGACGAGAACTTACAGGATTAAACAGCTGTGTGGCCTAATCAGTGTGAGGCTAATCAGATAAAACCAACTTCAATTTGCTAGGGAGCATAACGATTGGACTGTGGAGCAATGGAAAAAGGTCATGTGGTCTGATGAGTCCAGATTTACCCTATTCCAAAGTGATGGGTGCATCAGGGTAAGAAGGGAAGCACATGAAGTGATGCACCCATTATGCATAGTGCAGTCATTGCCTCTGGAGGCAGTGTTATGATCTGAGGTTGCTTCAGTTAGTCAGGTCTAGGCTCAGCAACATTATGTGGCAGTAAAATGAAGTCAGTACCTGAATGTACTGAATGAACAGGAATATAGCTGTGCGGCAAAAGGTTGTTAAGCTTCACAATATGGAAAGTGGCTATAAGAAAATAGCACAAACTGCCCATTTCCACCATAAGGGCAATAATTAAGAAGTTCCAATCAACTGGAAATGTTATGAATCAACCTAGAAGCGGATGTGTGTCTATATTGTTTGAACGCACTGTGAAGAGGATGGTTCAAGTGGGCAAAGAATCTCCAAGGATCACAGCTGGAGAATTGCAGAAGTTAGTCGCATCTTCGGGTCAGAAAGTCTCCTAAACAACAATCCGAAGTCACCTACATCACCACAAATTGTTTGGAAGAGTTTCAAGAAAAAGGCCTCTACTCTCATCCAAAAACAAACTCAATCGTCTTCAGTTTGCCAGACACTACTGGAACTTCAAATGGGATCGGGTTCTATAGTCAGATGAAACCAAAATAGAGCTTTTTGGCAATAAACACCAGAGGTGGTGTTGGCACACACAGAGAGGTAGCCATATGGAAAAGTACCTCATGCCCACGGTTAAATATGGTGGTGGCTCTTTAATGTTTTGACTGCCTCTGCCAGAAAGCTTAAAATGGGCCATGGTTGGATCTTCCAGCAGGACAGTGATCCAAAACATACATCAAAATCAACACAAAAATAATTTACTGTCCACAAAATCAAGGTCCTGCCCTGGCCATCCCAGTCCCCTGACTTGAAACCCATAGAAAACCTGTGGGGTGAACTGAAGAGGAGAGTCCACCAGCGTGGACCTCGAAATTTGAAGGATCTGGAGAGACACTGTATGGAGGAATGGTCTCTGATCCCTTGCCATGTATTCTCCAACCTCATCAGGCATTATAGGAGAAGACTCAGAGCTGTTATCTTGGCGGGAGGTAGAACAAAGTATTGACTAAAAGGGTACCAGTAATTGTTGCACACCTATATTTAACAAAGATATTTTTTTATATAAACCTATGTTTTGTTTGGAATTGTTTGATATCCATGAGAGCAGAGTATTTTTGTGATTTTTTTTTAAACAAAAGATTAAAAGGTTAAACAATATAGACATTTTTAACAGCCTTCTTTGCTCATATTTACCAAGGGTGCCAATATTAGTGGAAGGCACTGTGTATATATACAGTACTGTACAAAAGTTTTAGGCACCCTATTTTTTTAATACAAACTTTGTTATAGATTTTTTATTTTATGACGTCTACATTATCAAGTCAGTACAAAAAAAAACATTTTAGATTCCCAAACATTAGTTTTCTAGCACAAAATTAAATGTTACAGAAAAATGTTTGTATGTCATTAAAGAAAGCAGCATATTATATTATAAGAGACCACTTTTCAGACAAAAAACACAATGAAGGCTGCTGGGTTTTGCTGCAAAAATAAGAAGCGAGTGCAACAGTCAAAGTCTTCAGAAGAACTGTGTCTGGTTCTGCAAGATGCTCAATAAAACTTACCAGCTAATTTCCTTATAAAACTGCACTAATTGTACCGGAGACTACTATTTTTATTTTTATTTTTATTTTTTTGTCAGACCAAGTATTGACTTTGTTTCAGTTACTACTGTTTACTGCTCTTTACTGTATTTTTTATGTAGAAACATTTAATTTCATTATTTTGAAGGCATCTTTGCTCTGCAGCATTTCTTTGCATGTGCCTGAAACTTTTGCACAGTACTGTATATATATATATATATATATATATATATATATATATATATATATATATATATATATATATATATATATATATATATATATATATATATATATTCCAAACAGCCATAACTTTAAAACCACCTGCCTAATATTGTGTGCATGCTCCTTGTGCCACCAAACAGTTCTGACCCCTTGTGATACCTTCACCCCTGCCCTGTGGAGGTTTTTGATTGTTGTTTTGGGGGGTTTTCTTCAAAGCTCTCACAATGTTTTTGTCATCAACTGCTGCTGTTTTCCTTGGCCAACCTGTTCGATGTCTGGTTGTTAGTACACCAGAATGTTCTTTTTCATTGTTCAATTGTTGTAATGGCTATGATCAATTTTTCAAAATGGTTTCAAAATGGCTTGCTTTTCTCCCATAGACAGCTCTCTGGTCTTCATGTTGGTGAACCCAAATGTCTTCAGTGAATTAAAAAAAGCTCTAGCTTTGTGCAGATCATGTTGGTGGCTATGAATTTCATCCTGCAATGTGGTATAGTTTGAGCAGTTTGAATATGGTTATGATAGAGGGCCATCTTAAGTGATGTAAAGTAAAATCTGCTCATTTTAAAGCTTGGTTAAAAATATTGACCACCAGTCTAGCTTTTAGTATTGTTATCAGTATTGTTTCAGAAAAGAAAAAGTGGTATCCTCTCATCTTTACAGCACTTACAAGCATAGGCTATGAATTAACAGTAAGTAATGTGTGAGCTAGAATTACTGCTTCCAGTCTTATGGAACTTATGGAAGCAATGGCAGAGAACTCTTGTACCATTAGTCAACAAAATGGCCTAAAATAAAATAAAGATTGCAGTGAAACGAAAGTTTCCTGGAAACACTGAGTCTAAGCATGAGGGAAGTGAATGTTTTTTTTCCCCAGCATTTAGTTTTAAACAAGCTGTGCATATGGTCCAGAGAGGCAGCTTTGTCAGACAGAGCTCTCAAGGCAATTCACGCACCCAGTCATTGCCCACCCAGTCTGCTATGAATCACTACCACCCTGTCATGCCCAACCCTCCTGTTCTAAACTCTCTCCAATATGTGACTGACACACACACTGAATATGTGGGTGTGAGTGTGTGTGTGTGTGTGTGTGTGTGTGTGTGTGTGTGTGTGTGTGTGTACAGTTATCTAATCAGCCAATGATGCGGCAGCAGTGCAATGCAAAAAATAATCATGCAGATACAGGTCAAGAGCTTCAGGTAATGTTCACATCAAACCTCAGAATGAAGAAAAAAGCGTGATCTCTGTGACTTTAACCATGGTATGGATGTTGGTGCTCAATGGTCTGGTTTGGGTATTTCAGAAACTGTTGATCTCCTCAGAATTTCACACACAACAGTATCTAGAGTTTACACAGAATGGTGTGGGGGGAAAAACATTGAGTGAGCTTTAGTTCTGTGGGTGAAAATGCCTTGTTGATAAGAAAGGTCAGAGAAAAACCCAAGGAGTGGAACCCAATGTGGTCTTCTGCTGTTGTAGCCCATCCACCTCAAGGTGTGATGTTTTGTTCATGTTGAGATGTTTTTCTGCTCACCACGGTTGTAATGAGGTATTATTTGAGCCTTCCTGGCAGCTCAAACCAGTTTGGCTATTTGCCTCTGATCTGTCTTATCAACAAGACATTTTCACCCACAGAACTGAAGCTTACACAATGTTTTTTGTTTTTGTTATCCAATCAGTCATTCAAGTGGCAGCAGCACAATGCATAAATTCATGCAGATACAGGTCAAGAGCTTCTGTTAATGTTCACATCACACCTCAGAATTGGGAAAAAGTGTGATCTCTGTGACTTTAACCATAGCATGCTTGTTGGTGTCATATGGGCTGGTTTGAGTGTTTGAGAAACTCCTGATCTCCTGTGAATTTCACACACAACAGTCTCTAGAGTTTACCCAGATTGATGCAAAAAACATCTTGATGTTTGTTGTGAACATTAATTGAAGCTCTTGACCTTGTACCTGCATGATTTTATGATCACT
The DNA here is from genome assembly GCA_023630585.1 of Cranoglanis bouderius. Classification (NCBI taxonomy): domain Eukaryota; kingdom Metazoa; phylum Chordata; class Actinopteri; order Siluriformes; family Cranoglanididae; genus Cranoglanis; species Cranoglanis bouderius. The sequence goes on along the minus strand of CM042542.1, from coordinate 12,163,262 downwards.
GCATAAATGAGCTGGTGTAAAGGTGTTCACCACCATGTGGGGAGTGAGTGTACATGAAATTGTAGATATAAATGCTGCAAATTGCACCTGGTGTAATTATAAAAGATGTTGCAATTGGATGGATGGGAAGATTTCGTGTAAAAATTAGAAATCATGATGAAGGACCCTTCCTAAAGTTCTTAGAAACAATATTATTAACAATACTCAAGTGTAAAAAGCTACAGAGCCATAGCAAGACTTTAAGCATCTCTGTCTCTACAATTGGTTTGATAATATGCATGTGGAAAGTTCATGGAACCACAACTAATTGTCCCTCGACAGTTGCGCCATGCAAGATTTCAGAACATGCTCTCAGGCAATTATAAGGAAGGTAAAAAGACAGCAATCACTTGAAAAGAGTTTCAGAACAACCTGAAAACAGTGGGAACAACAGTTACACAGAGAACAATAAGTAATGAACTGCAGTTCCAGTGTCCATTCCTACACCTCACACAAAACTCCACTGCTAAACAAAGAAGCACAGAACACCACAGTGAAGTATGGAGATGGAAGCATCATGATATGGGGCTGCTCCTCTACAAACTGTGCTGCGGCATTACACATCATTGAAGGAAATATGAATAGAGAGATGTACCAAGACACATTAGAGGACAATGTAATCTCAACTGCCAAGAAGAAGGCTCTGGGGAGAACAATCCCAAACATACAGCCAAAATACCTCAAGAAGGCCATGCATGACCTAGTCAGTCTCCTGACTTGAATCCCATTGAAAATTTCTGGAGGATTTTGAAATTGGCTTGGGGAATAGAAGACAGCTTCACAAAAGGGATGGGCCAAAACCGGTCCACAATTCTGCAAAAGCCTACAGTAATTAATTGTTAACATAGATGTCTCAAAGCTGCAATTGCCAACTTTGCAATGAAGTACTGAAGTTGGTAATTTATGGTGTCCAAATGCTTTTTTCTCTTTCAATTTTGTTTTTTAAACTTACCCTTATGAATACATATTTTTTGTTCATATCTATAAGTACAAAGCCAAAAAGACATTATGTGTGTAAATTTGAAATGGATTGCATGCACTGGAAGTACAATCCCAATTCCAAAAAAGTTGGGATGCTGTGTAAAATGTAAATAAAAACAGAATGCAATGATTTGCAAACCTTGTAAACCCATACGTTATTCACAATAGAACATAGAAAACATAAATGTTTAAACTGAGCAAATGTACCATTCTAAGGAAAAAATAACATAATTTTGATGACCGCAACACGAGGGCAACAAAAGGCAGGAAAAGTAAGTGTTACTAAAAAGGAACAGCTGGAGGAACATTTTGCAACTAATTAGGTTAATTGACAACAGGTCAGTAACATGATAGGATATAAAAAGAATATCTTAGAGAGGCAGAGTCTCTCAGAAGTAAAGATGGGATGGAATCTGGATGGAAGCATATGTTGCTCTAAAACCTGTATATACCTTTCAGCATTGATGGTGCCTTTCCAGATGTGCAAGCTGCCCATTCCATAGGCACTAATGCACTGCCATACCATCAGAGATGCAGGCTTTTGAGCTGAGCGCCGGATGGTCCCTCTCCTCTTTAGTCCTCTTTAGTTTAGGGGACATGTCCATGGTTTCCAAAAAGAATTTCAAATTTTGATTCGTTTGACCACAGAACAGTTTTCCACTTTGCCTCAGTCCATTTTAAATTAGCTTTGGCCCAGAGAAGACGGTGGTGTTTCTGTTCACATATGTCTTATTCTTTGCATGATAAACAGCATTTGTGGATGGCACGGCAACTGTGCTCACAGACAATGAGCTCTGGAGTGGTTTCTGAGCCCATACAGTGATTTCCATTACAGAATCATGCCTGTTTTTAATGCAGTGATGCCTGAGGGCCCGAAGATCACGGGCATGCAATATTGATTTTCACCCTTGTCCCTTGCACACAGAGATTTCTCCAGATTCTCAGATGATATTATGTACAGTAGATGATGAGATATTCATAGTCTTTGCAATTTTACGTTGAGGAGAATTATTCTGAAATAGTTCCACAAATTGTAGGCACAGTTTTTTTCCTGGGTTTATGAGATTTGCACATCACTGTTTTTATTTACATTTTACACAGAGTCCCAACTTTTTTGGAATTGAGGTTGTATATTAAACACTAAAAAAAAAAAGGAAAGGACTCCATGACAAAACTGCTTTTGTTATTTATTTAAAAACTAAAAGAGGCAAAATGTTTCATTTTGGTAACTGAGGTTAAGGTTAGAATTAGAATAGAATGTTGTGTGTGTGTGTGTGTGTGTGTGTGTGTGTGTGTGTTTGTTCGTTCACAGGTTGGATTTGAACATGGAGCTGCCTCCAGGACAGACAGAACCTGTTGCCACCAATGTAAAATCAGCTGAACAGGTACAGTGGATATAAAAAGTCTACATAGCCCTGTTAAAATGGCAGGTTTTTGTGATGTAAAAAAAGGAAACCAGAACTTTTTCCACCCTCAGTGTGAAATTACATCATATAAAAATTAAGTGAAAAACAATCAGAAACATTTTAGGGAAAAATAGAAAAAATATTAAAAAAAAAAAAAAAAAACTTACAATAACGTGGTTGCAAAAGTGTGCACACCCTTTTATAAATGGGGATGTGTCTGTGTTCAGAATGAATCAATCACATTCAATCTCATGCTCGAAAGTAATTACAGATGTCAGCAATGAAATTATTCTGATTAACCTCAAATAAAGATCAGATGTTTCTGTAGGATTTTCTTCACATCTTTTTTTCATCTGACTGCTGAAGCCATGGTCTGCAAAGAGCTTACAAAGCCTGTACAAGGTCTCACTGCCAAAAGGTATTGATCAGGAGAGGGGTACAAAAAATTCCAAAACATTAGATGTACCATGGAACACTGTGAAGGCCATCATCAACAAGTGGAGAAAATGGAGCACTACAGTGACATGACCAAGAACAGGATGTCCCTCCAAAATTTATAAAAGGACAAGACAAAAACTTACCAGGGAGGTTGCCAAGAGACCTATGGCAACATTAAAGGAGCTGCAGGAATATCTGACAAGTACTGATTACTCTCTGCATGTGACAACAGTTTCTCGTATTCTTCACATGTCTGGGCTATGGGGTAGGGTGGCTAGACGGAAGTGCTTTCTCACAAAAAAACATCCAAGCTCAACTAAATCACCCCAAACTATGTGGCAAAATGTGTTATGGTCTGATGAGACCCATTCCAAATGGTATGTTTGGTGCAAAAAAAAAGCACCTCACCAAAAGAACACCATACCCACGGTGAAGCATTGTGGTGGCAGCATTATGCTTTAGGGCTGTTTTTCTTCAATCAGAACTGGGGCTTTTATCAAGGTGGAGGAAATCATGAATAACTACAATTAACAGTTGTTTTTAGTGCAAAACCTTTCAGCATGTCAATGACCCAAAGCATACATCCAAATCAACAAAGGAATGGCTTAACGAAAAGAAGATCAATGTTTTTGAATGACCTAGTCAGAGCCCAGACCTGAATCCAAAAAATCTGTGGGGTGAATTGAAGCGGGCTGTGCACAGGAGATGTCCTTACAATATAATGGATCTAGAATGTTTTTGCAAGAAAGAATGGGAAAATATTGCCAAGCAAGATGTGCCATGCTGACAGACTCTTAGCCAAAAAGACTGAGTGGTGTAATATAATCAAAAGGTGGTTCAACAATGTATTAGTTTATGGGTGTGCACACTTATGCAACTAGGTTATTGTAAGTTTTTTAGTTTTCCTTTTTCCCCCTAAAATGTTTCTGATTGTTTTTCACTTATTTTTATATTTTGTAATTTCACATTGAGGATGGAAAAAGTTCTGACATGATTTATCTTGGTTTAATTTTTTTTTTACACCACAAAAACCTGCCATTTTAACAAGGGTGTGTAGACATTTTTATATCCAGTGTAAATCACAACACTTCTTCTCATTTGCCAACCAACATTTACACATCTCCTCATGTTTTTATATCACTGTGAGTCTTGCACGGTTGTGATTAACAGAAAACATGATTTTATTTATTTATTTTTTTAATAACCAGTTGTTGTTGTTGTTGTTTTAACTATGCTTTGCTTGTAGGTTGAGCTCTCTCAGCGACTGGCTAGACTACGAGACCAAATAGAGTGATGTCAACATTTGTGTACATGGGGAAGATGATGTAAGGAGTATATATGACTGTGAGCCAGTAGAAAGGTACTGGCTCATGAAAAGCATTAAAGCTGACTTGTGCATATAAGTGCACACCTCTTTGCCTCATGATGGCGTTATTGAGAAGGAACATGAACAGAACGCAGTGGTGGTGACGGGGAGATTCCTCATGTCATTTCCTTGTATATCAAGAATGTACAAGGGATGTGCGATGGAAAATATTTGCACCATGTGTTTTGTCCTGCCACTGTGTTTAGCATACTGTATGTATATTTTCATCTATGTGACTATATGACTGAGGAAAGTGTAGACATTTGCCATGATAATGCTGCTTATAAACACATTATATATAAAATGCTGGATGTGTTGAAAATGGTTAAATGTCTAATGCTTTGCAGTGTCTACATGTTAAAAAAATAAAATATATTGCTGTATATAAAAATATATGCCGTAAATGCTGTAAATAATAAATCTGTTTATCTTAATGAATGGTTCCATCTTTAAAAAAAAATCTTTGATATAAGTAAGTATGAATCACCTCAAACAGTATTGAAGCAATTCTCTAGATAAATCTTCTAATTGGTACTGTATTGGTATTGTCATATCAGCATTCAGTTATTTTGTATTTATATGCATTTGTACATATAAGATCTGTTCCCCTGTTACTTGTGTGGTGATTTTGCACCTCCTGATTTTATTTATTATTGCATCTTAATTCAGTTCAGTTCATGTCAAACTGCTTAACAAACTACTAATTTGCACGCCATAGAACTTGACCTATTGTTTTGTTTGTTTGTTTGTTTGTTTGCTTGTTCTTTGCTCTTTTTTTTTTTACATATACTGAAATGTCTTCCTGTACTTCCTGTAGAATAATTATAGTCAGGTCCAGATATTTGGACAGTGACACAATTTTTGTAATTTTGCCTCTGTACACCACCACAATGGATTTGAAATGAAGCAATCAAGATGTGTCTAAAAATTTACATTCAATGATATCTTGATTGCTTCAACTCAATTCCATTGTGGTGGTGTACAGAGGCAAAATTGTGTCACTGTCCAATTACTTATGGATCTGACTGTATATTACATACAGCTTGTAAGTTACAGCTTGTTTATAAAAAGCTGAATCTTGCTATCTTGTCTCATAGGATTTTGTATCTGTAATTTTTAATATAAATCCCATTTTCCTTGAATCAGAAAGCATTTATATCTCTTTGTTTAACCAGTTGGCCTCTCTTTTTCTGCCAAATCATTTGTTATTGCAGCTTTGACAGCAGAGATCATCTCGTCCACTTCCAGAAGGGCCAAGACTGGAAGCTTGTGACTTAAATGGTCGGCTTTCATAGCAGCCCTTGGTTGGCTGTCTCGACTTCCCTTCTGCACCAGCTCAGCAACAGGAAACAGATGTAAGGTCAAAAGTCTCACCTGGGTCGGAAGTGGGGCTCAGTGACTCGCATGCCAAGCCATCATTACCAAGCAATGAAGGGAGCGCCCTATCTGCCTCAGCTGCAACCAATTTCAGGTACTGAGTGCGGCCCGTGTGCTGACGTATCCCACCAGGACTTGGACACATGACCTCTGGCTCCTAGGGAAAGCCCATCCCAGCTAATTTTAATCAAGAGTCTTTGATTGACGGCAAAGCTGGGCAGAAGCCTTCATTATGCACATTGGTGCAGACAATTTTATTACCTGTTGTTAGGCCATTACATTACTTATGATCCTTTCAGATGGTGATGTTAATTCAAAGCAGGGATGAGGTCTGATGTGCTGTCTTTGAGGAGTATGACTGCCCTGAAACTATTATTGTAGCAACTAGGCAACACTGATTTTGAATAATCTTTAATGGCTCTTATACTATCCAAAAAAAACAAACATGAGACCTGTAAAACTGTTATGTATTAAAGCATATTTAATACATCACAAAGCATATTATGTACTATTTCAATAATATGCAATAATATTACATATCATTACATAAAACATGTGATATCATTTACATACACATATTTTTTATTTTTATTTATTTTAGTTTTTTTTGCAAAATTGCTATGTTTTGCCATTTGACTCTCTGTCCAGAGTCCTGTCCTTGTTTCTGTCTGTTCTCTTAGCAAATGCAACCAAGTTTTCCCTAGGTATCTTGAATAAAAAGATTTTCTTAGCCACCATAGTGCTAGAACTGAAAACTGAGCATCAACTGATCCAGTCTGCCCAGCTTAGAGTTCATGTCAGACATACAGATTGACATACAGTCAGACTTACACAGACCCCTGCCTCCACTTGGGCTCAGAAATGATAGCTCTTCTCTGAAGATTCTCTTAGATGGAAGTCTGTGATAGACTATGGCGCAGGCATTTAATCCTTTCCTCTCTTATTAAAACATTCAGTTTTCCTTGCACCTCATGGCTGTCAAAAAGAGTAAGGTAGCAAACAGACACAGAAAACTGTGTGCATTGGTTCAGCTTTCTCTGATGGGGCATGTGTGTCCAATCACTTCATGAAAAGGGCTTTCCCCAATTCTTTTACAGACAAGCACACACAGGGCATCTGCTTATGATCATGCTGACTGGCATGGCACTTCCTCACAGTTGTGTTAATACTGCTTTTAATATGTTTGTATTGCTTTTGCTGCTCCAGCTGGCCCTGTCATTCACACTTGTTAAGTGTTTGAGTCATTAAGCATAAAATGGCCTGGAACTCTCACTCTAGTAACTTTCTCTGCAACCCCTGCAACCTCTCCAAACCTCAGACTCCGCTATCTATTACAGCAGCATATAACATGGACATGTAAGCCTGATCTTGCTGCTGCCAACTTCAAATGTTAAATGAGTAGTTTTATGATGGTACCCTCATGCACTGAGGTCAGGGCAAGTGATGGCTGAAGAATGACATGCAGGGGTGTCGCAACACATTGACAGGCCACTGTATTATGGGGCAGTGATGTCAGTCAAAAGGTTAATAAGGTATAAACTTTTGCTTGGTTGGTGATAAGATGATGGGCTGCTGAACTCTGGCAAGTCATGGTGGAGAGTGAATACACTTCAGAGAATTTAGTATGGGATCAACTGAGGCAAAAAAAAAAAAAACATCGCAAGACTGAAACATCTGTTTTGCAGAATGATATAAATGTATTATGAGCCACCATGTTGTACAAGATCATGATAAACACTTTGTGTGTGTGTGGGCTTCACCACGTTTGTATATAGTGATGAAGATTAAAAGTCAGACAAGAGACAGAGAGAGGGGAAGGGGTGGAAACAGCACACATATGGAAAAGTGGTTGACGGGTTGCAGTTAGTCACACTCCTGCGTCTCTAATTGAATTACCGTTGACAGCACACCACTGGCTGAGCAGTAGACCCTAAGCAGACGGCAGTTGGGTTTGAGTGTGTCAGTGACTGGGGCATTCGCCCTGAAATCAATTACCAGCACAAGGGGCCAGGGGATCGTGGCCTATCAGCCACATCCTGCAGGTCAGCTCTGGGACTGACAGCAGCATCTGGAGCCATACAAATGTACTGACCTTAGAGCACTACTTGAAAGTGGTCCTTGCAGGGAGCAGACACATTGTGGCTCTAAATCACCTGCTTGCCCTTGCCACCTGATACCCAGGGCTGGAGCATCCCATGCTCTAGTACTGTCCCTGCTTATGTTATAGAAAAGAAGGGGCTATGATTGACATATAGTGGAAGGAAAAACTAACCTGTCATATACAGGAAACTGGTAGAGCTGAGGAACATCAATTCTGGTAAGGTTGGGGTATCATATCATGGATTATTTTCTGGTCTCAAAAGCATAGACCTATCTCATATCAATTTCAGGGCCCCCAGAAATCTTCCCTCAGACTTTGTCTTGTCTGATATCATGCAGAAGCTCACTTATAGCCATGTTATATCGGTCTTGGCTGTATCATTTATGTATTGTCTATCTCATTTCATGGCACCTTTGTACCTGGTACAAATGCATATGTGACAAATAAACCCTTGAATCTTGATAAGGACAAATACACATCAAGTTTAGCACAAGTTCAATAGAGGAAGAAATATATGAAAGATGATTAAAAGGTTGGTTCACTTCTTTCTTTCCAACTCTCTCAACAGCATCCATAATATTGTCATTGAGGGTGAACTTATTTTAACGTTTTGATTGGGTATAATGCCATATATATGAAGCAGATAAATAATTAATTTGAATTAATTAATTTGCCGACAACTCAGGACGTGCAGGCTTTACCTGTGACTAAAGGTTCTTCTATGGAGAACCACAGGAACTTGAGTTCTGGAGAAGACATCAGACTTTGCAAAAGGGGGGGTTGTCAGGGGAATGCAAGCAAAGGGATGATGGACAGCAGGGGTCAGAAAGTGGAAATTGTTTTGTTGGTCCAGCATGAATTCCCTGAAACTTGCTGACAGGTCTCTCCACAGTTCAGTTCCCCTTTATGCAGCTGTGGGCCACCATACTACAGGGGGAATTAGGAGAGCATGATGCAGAAAGCTTCCGGGGAAGGGATTTATGTCTAATCACACCATGCTGAAATGAAAGACCAGTTATAAATGAGAGGAATGTACAGAACAATAACTGCCAATCCACAGTTTCTTTACACCACATTCTTTACACAAGCCATTATGTAGGTGCAGAACACACACACACTGTTCCAGATAGCTAAATGTGACAGGATTCATTTTATCATGTCTTAGATTGTTTTGCTCAGGCAAATGTGAATGTTATTAGGGTCATTAACACTACCAGGAGGGGGCTGAAGTGATGGATGACATCAGAACGTGAGGAGGGAAGGCAGCCCACACAAACAGAAACTGAGCTCCTGGCTGCCCTGGGCCTGGCTGTGAGGCCTCAAGCTAAAGCTTTTCCTTCCACATGCTCCTGACCCCAACAGACCCCTGCTAACACTGCACACACTGCACACATGCTTGACTGACACCATGACCCCTTTATATGACCTTTCCAGCAGGTATGTGGTTATGTGGAAGTGCTAGTAATTCACATCATATTACAATTTTACTATGGTTAATGCCACAGAAATAGGCACTCTACTCAGTCACACATTGATCAGTCTGGCTGCATTTTCGTAGTTGTAATTCATATTCAAGATTGTTTCCTAGCCTTCTCCTAGAATCAAATACAATGCTGGGGTCTTTTCATAATTCATGAAGGGAAGTAATATATCCTTGAATATAAGAAACCATGTATCTTTAGGTTATTCCGTGGTGAAACTATAAAATGTTGGTTGTAAATTCAAGAAGTCAGCATTTGGAGCCAAAGAGCTAAATATACCTCAGTGTGGCAGGAGGCAGATTTGCTATTTGAAGAGAAGAGTACCACTTAATAAGCTGTTAAACTGCCTTTGCTTTTCACATTATTGCCTGGAGGTAATTCAATTTCAGCGGCAGCTGGTTTCACTTGAAACTTTACAACACAGTTTAGTCATATCCCATAACCTGCTCTGATAAATAACATTCTTTTATTGAGTTTGCAGAGCAAATACCATCCAATGTATACCTCACATGAAGGACCCAGACCCTGAGAGAGCTGCAGGGTATATAATCGTACCAGAGTCAGACTGAAACATTAACTACCTCCTGTGATTCCAGAGGAATTTCAACAACCACTTCATTAACAGACAAATTGAACAAATTTTTGTTTCACAGAGTGTCATTGTGTACTTGGTATAAGATGTTTACACTCAGACTGATTTCACTGAAAAATTTCACTGATATGCAGGGTATAGGTATTCATTCTCCCATTTTATAAAAGCTGTCAGTCACTACAATGGTCACAGATAGTCTTTTAGTTTTAGGATTTGGCCCAATATGTGAAATGTGATTTCTTTTGTAATGTCAACTGTAGTGTTTGGAAATGCAAATAAAACTTTTTTTTTTTTTCCAAACAGACTTCTTTGTTTTGTTTTGTTTTGTTTTGTTTTGTTTTAGGATCACTTGTGGCTTCCTGTTACGAGGCTAAAATTACAGTTCTACAATTTTACGTTATATAAACAGCATGGAATTATATTCCGATCCATGCTTATAACATTGTCATGGTTATATGGAACAAGTCTGGAGTAATATCTTCATAAGAATTTTTAAAAATTAATGTCCACATGCCAACCCTACAAATCTTGCAGATAGAATTTGCACATGTGCAAAATGAGGCACGGAAATGCAAATTGCGGTCAGATAAAAACTTTCTTTCAACGCATCAGTATTCCAGATGAGGTGCACCCTCAGGAAGTCCTAATGGAAACCAGGCACTCCCAATCAATTTATTTAGCGTTTGCATGAGGAAACACAATCCAGGAATTGAAGCATGGCTGCTTTGACTGACAGGTAGGGGTAATTTGATTTAATCCAATACTCTTCCTTTTGGCTGGTTTAAGATTTAATTGATTAACAGGTGCAACCTATTTACACATGATGACTGGAGTAAGAGCAATTTTTTTCAAACAATTGTGTGGAAACCTTTAATTTTTTTTTACACAATGTTTACAAAAGAGATGAGCTGCACAAAGTCTAATTAATCTTTCCTTTCTAGGATGGTGTGCTGTGGAATTGAATGACTCTGACAGGAAAATTGGGGGAAACAGGCCATTTCCACAACTTTGGATAATCCCTTTTTGCTGAGCCCTGGAAAGCGGCTAGGCTAGCTGTGGAAATTATGCCCAAGTTGCTCTGAGCTGTGGGAAAATTATCACATCAGAATGCAAGGAGAGTTACTGCTAAGTTACCAAACCACTTAGTAGGCAGTATAAACCAATCTTAAACTAGAGAATGACACATATGATTAACCTTCTACTTTTTGAACATGAACATAGAACTGTTTTGTGATTATAGGCTGCATATACTGTATTAGATACAGTGGTGCTTGAAAGTTTGTGAACACTTTAGAATTTTCTTCATAAATATGATCTAAACCTTCATCAGATTTCACACAGGTCCTAAAAGTACATAAAGAGAACCCAAACATAAAAATGTATTTTAAAAAAACTAAAACATATGTTTTATAAAAAATAAAACAAATGAGACAAAAATATTATACTTGGTCATTTATTTATTGAGGAAAATGAACATATCTGTGAGTGGCAAAAATATGTGAACCTTTGCTTTCAGTATCTGGTGTGACTCTCTTATGGAGCAATAACTGCAGCTAAACGTTAGCGGTAACTGTTGATCAGTACTGCACATCAGCTTGGAGGAATTTTAGCCCGTTCCTCAGTACAGAACAGCTTCAACTCTGGGATGTTGGTGGGTTTCCTCACATGAACTGCTTGCTTCGGGTACTTCCACAACATTTCTAGTGAATTAAGGTCAGGACATTGACTTGGCCATTCCAAAACATTAACTTTATTCTTCTTTAACCATTCTTTGGTAGAACGACTCGTGTGCTTAGGGTCATTGTCTTGCTGCATGACCCACTTTCTCTTGAGGTTCAGATCACGGACAGATGTCCTGACATTTTCCTTTAGAATTCGCTGGTATAATTCAGAAGTAATTAATCAATTATGGCAAATCATCCTGGCCCAGATACAGCAAAACAGGCCCAAACCATGATACTACCACCACCATGTTTCACAGACGGGATAATGTTCTTATGCTGGAATGCAGTATTTTCCTATCTTCAAACGTAACACTTCTCATTTAAACCAAAAAGTTCTATTTTGGTCTCATCCATCCACAAAATATTTTTCCAATAGCCTTCTGGCTTGTCTATGTGATCTTTAGCAAACTGCAGATGGGCAGCAATGTTCTTTTTGGGAGCAGTGGCTTTCTTCTTGCAACCCTGCCATGCACACCATTGTTGTTCAGTGTTCTCCTGATGGTGGACTTATGAAAATTAACATTAGCCAACGTGAGCGAGGCCTTTAGTTGCTCAGAAGTTACTCTGGGTACAACAGACTATTACACGTCTTGCTCTTGGAGTGATCTTTGTTGGTCTCCACTCCTGGGGAGGGTAACAATGGTCTTCAATTTCCTCCATTTGTACACAATCTCTCTGACTGTGGATTGGTGGAGTCCAAACTCTTTAGAGATGGTTTTGTAATCTTTTCCATCCTGTTGAGCATCAACAACTCTTTTTCTGAGGTCCTCAGAAATATCCTTTATTCGTGCCATGATAAACTTCCACAAACGTGTTGTGAAGATCAGACTCTGATAGATCCCTGTTCTTTAAATAAAACGGGACACTCACTCACACCTGATTGTCATCCCATTGATTGAAAACATCTGACTCTAATGTCACTTTCAAATTAACTGCTAATTCTAGAGGTTCACATACTTTTGCCACTCACAAATATTTAATATTGGATCATTTTCCTCAATAAATAAATGACCAGGTATAATATTTTTGTCTCATTTGTTTAGTTAGGTTCTTGTTGTCTACTTTTAGGACTAATATGGAAATCTGATGATGTTTAGGTCATATTTATGCAGAAATATAGAAAATTCTATAGTTATATCTATAAAATTCTATAATTACATAGAAACTTTCAAGCACCACTGCACATATGAAGTGTTTGCTCCATGAAACAATTTATATAAATGTGTTTAAAGAATAGTCCACTCTGAAGCACATTAAATATCTTTATATTGATATATTTTGATGTTCTTAGTACTTTTCTTGCTAATTTGTTGGTGCTGTATTTTCATTATTCCCATGAGATGTTAGTGGTTGTCTGCCACTCTGACATCACAGGAGCACATTGTTAGCACAGTTACAATGTTGCTTTGTAGAAAAAAACATCAACTAATCTCAAACATAAGGGATTTCCGATTTTGCTGTTAGCTCTTAAAACCAAAAGAACAAAAGCTTCTTTTCTCAGTTGCCATTTTCTAGCAACATGCAATATCTCATCAATGAGAAACCCAATGTAGAAGTTGTGGAAACAGTGAACACTGGTCTCAGAGCTCCAGAATGCAATGCAGCTATACAACACAGTTGCACTGGATTATGGCAGAGACCCGAATTGGCTAGGTAGAGATCTACTAGATGACAAGCACAATGCTGTTTACAGTGGTATTAGCATGAAAGTTGAAGATTTGGAACCTTTATGTTTGAGCAGAGTGTACAGATGAGAAGGAGAAAGATCTGGACAGACTAAAGGACTAAAGCATTGCTGCATCACTTTCTGTAGGTAGAGATGAATTCTCACTGGTTCCACTATCAGCGAGCACTTGAATGGCATTGTGGGTAATATAGGAATCCTAATTTAAATAAAGTGAAAATAGACAAACATGTTGATGAAAGAAGTTTTTGAAAAAAAAATCAGCTTCAAAATGAATAATAAAATAAATCTGTTGCACCGTGGACCTGTTGATTATAAACATTAATATGTGAGTCATACAGGGTGTTTTTTTGTTTTTTGTTTTTTTTTGTAATAATACTGTTAAACAGATATGCACTGTTTAAGGTCCAAATGCTTATTGATTATCTGCCTTTGCAGTTGAAATTGTGATGGGTTTCATTTCATTTTTTATTTTACTATGTTAAGACCAATGTAACGTTGGTTCAAGTTTTATGAGACCAGAATATAAAACAATAATACGTATATGTATATAAGCTTTCATAGTATATTTTTTAAACAAAAATTTTAATATAACAGGTGGTCGGAAAAATATACCAAAATATTTCATAATACAATATTTTCTCAGAGAATAGGGAGGGTTCTGACTTAAAATAACAAAATTGCCACTGGAAATCACAGGTAGGTTTATCTCTTAATAAAAACCATTCTGTCAATCCTGTCTTCCACTAGGAAAAATTAAGTTAGCGTCTTTTTCCAGCATTAGCACTGTAGAGTTCCAGTATAGTAACAGTCTCATGCTCCACTGCATCCTAGCTATACTGCATTGACCCATATGAATGCCAGGGGGAACAGCAGCTAGCATTAAGAACATGTTTACCTAGAGTTCAGTTCCAGCATCTGGCAAGGTCAAAGGCAATGATCGACAGTTGAATGCAAGGCTGTTTGGTGCAGAAGGTTTTCAGATGATGCCAGGATTATGCTGTCAGCTGGTTTTGATGAGCTGGTGATGCTGGAGAAGTGTGGCCTGAAAGGTAAACTGTAGCTGTACAGGCTATAAGGTGACATGAGAGAAGATGTTGCAGTATCCTGGTGAGCTCCAAAGGTTCGGCTCGATTGAAGGTTCTGGATGGAAATCAAGCAGTGGCTATGGAGGCACTGGCCTCTGCAACCACCTATTTTTTTGCCATGGAGAGGAGACAGCATGGGGTAGTCCATCAAGGTTCGCAACCCTGAGTAACCTCTGAGTCTGTCTGGTATGAGGCTGCAGTAGGGTCGGCTTGTGAAGGAGGTGTTTGAAGAGGTCACTTTAGAGCAGAGGGGGACACTGAGGTTGTGAAGATCACTGTCAGGGCCAGAGAGGTTGAACGGGTGGGAGAGCAAGGAACTGGAGTGTGGCAAGAGACTTTTCAGAGGGGAAATGTCACCACAGCTCTCAGATGACCCACAATTTTCACCTGCATAATGTATTAAAATTATGTATGACATTCTGGCAAATATACCATTACAGAAATGAACATTCAATGATTTGGTTAGGACCTGAGCTTGAGAAAATATTTTTTAAAAATAGAAAAGCATCATGTAAGAGGTATGTTTGATTGGCATTGGTCAGAAGCAACTATTGTGCTTTAAAAACATTTTACATAAACCTGTAATGAATTTTATACTTGCAAATTTAGTACTTGCAAATGATTCTGTTTTGTCTACTCACATCAGAACTTTAATCCTCTACTGACACAACCCCCCCCCCCATTCTTTATCAGTTTAGCAATTTTGCATTTTTTTTTAATTAAACACCTTTTCATTCAATAAGTTTCTAGTAGATCATCCAAATAATATTTGTACATTTACATTCAAATATATATATTTTTATCTTTCTAGTTCTAATGATTTGTATATTTTCATGAAAATCAAATTCTCCATTCATTGTAATTCACATAATAATAATAATAATAATAATAATAATAATAATAATAATAATAATAATAATAATAATAATAATAAGTCAATGAAACAGTGAATAATCTAGTGATCTGTACCTTGCAGCTCTAGAGTAAATGGTTTCAAATTGAGGCCAAATGTATTTCGCCAGGGGTCCAGAACGCCATCTAGTACACCCCTATGGGAGACAAGCCTCCTTTAGTTTGAATATATATATATATATATATATATATATATATATATATATATATATATATATATATATATATATATATATATATATATATATATATATATATATATATATATATATATATATATATATAATAACAATAAAATCTGAGTTTTGAAATTTACTTTCAGGAACTAAATTTGTAAATTTATTCCTTTACCTGTTTCTTCCAGGGTCTCTGAAGCCCTTGGCAAAGGGGTTTCTGTCAATCTTCAGTTTTGTTATCTTAAGGACAGAAGAAGTGAATACAACATTACTTGCATGTTATTTAGTTCATAAACCTAATAATACTCAAAAACTAACTACAGTCCCAGTATTCGTTGTGCAGGGAGAGCGGTTGGTCCTTTTTTCATGGCCACACAGGGCGAGAAGTGAGGTCAAACAACACACTTTGATAACTGGGGAGTTGCAGGATAGCCTATTATTTTATATAGTACATGAAATGGGTTGTACTCCAAAAGCCTCCAGGCACAGCCCCAAAAATTCAAATAAAGTTTCTTTGCAGTAGAACTGGACCCTGGTGACAGGAGTTGGCAGCATTTCTGTGGCTTCCTGTTTCTGGAACAACATGTGTAAATACTGAAATCCTACGCAGTTCTACTACTCCCTAGAAGCTAAACAGTGTGATTTATGCAGTCAGGTTGGGGCGAAAACGGCGAGATGTGTGTTCATGTGAATATGATATGCTTCTAATGAAAAGGCGATAGTGGAGAATTCTGCAGTTGGCCATAATGTCCGTAAAATGTATAAACAAGGATGGAATGGAAACCGAGGACTTTCATTCGTCATATCCATGTTGTACACTAATATGCTTTGACAAGACTAATATAAAAGCTTACTTAGGCCTAATACTGCGTGAATGAAATGTCGCCTTGAGGTTTTACAGCTAAATATTTCGACTAAACTCGGACTGAAGCAAGCTGTGTCCACTGGGATTTTCAATTCGAAACAATCCGTTTGTTTTGAGAATGAATTGAGTGTTTAAAAGTGGTCCTTTACCTGCTGGTTTTGGTAGGCTGTTACGGTTGTGAATTGGGTCTCGGAGAAGGAGAAGGTGCACACACCTTCAGTCGGGAGCGCAGCGATTTGCGACACGTCCAGAGATGGCTCGTGCACCACTACGTGCACGCGCGGCTTGTACTTGTGCATGGACTGCAGGATGATCTGAATGTAAAAATGGACACATATGGGATTTGGCGAATCGCATCAAGCAAAAGACATTCCGTATATAAGAGAACAGTTGACGCTGAAACACAGACTGTAGTTAAACTTCACGGTTAAAGCGTAAAAACGCGCAAGAGCTGCTGGCGCGTGAAAGTTTGGCACTTGTTTTGGAGTGATATATACAGTATGGTCCGATTAAGCTCCAAGAAAGGCATGAAGATACAAATGTGCACACTGGGGAGCCCTGTTTAAGTTACTCAGCCACAGTGTGAGGCATTTTACCGAAGAAAAGTGACAAACAGTCTGGCATTCAACTGTCAATCACTGCCTCTGATCTTGCCAGATGCTGGAACTGAACTGTAGATAAACAGGTCCTTAATTACAATACATAGTTGATGTTCACCTGCCATTCATACGGGTCAAAGCAAAACACTTAGGATACAATGTGAATGAGTGGAGCATAAGATCATTTTCCCAGTGGAGGACAGGATTGACACAATGGTTTCTATAAAGAACGTTTTGGTGGAAGTGCCCGAAAACTCCTATAATCTAGACATTACGCGCCCGCTGTTCTCTCACAGTCTACACCTGCATAAAAGGCTATGTTAATGTCGTTTGCCAGATTAGCCCTATACCATTTGGTCCTAGCCTATAATTTAACTTGATATTTATAACGGTAATGACAGACATGCGACTCGCGAATGATGTGCGTAAACTTACATTTGATAAAAGTAACAAACATGCATGAGGTTATGTGGGAAGTACGAATTTGTAATTTAAATCAGTCGCTGAGTAACTTAAACAATAAGAACAAAAAATAGTACTGACTCTCTCCTACTATGCAAAGTAGCTATGTAGATACGCATGAATCCATTCCAAACGTATGAAGAGTAAAATGTGACACTTTTGATTTGAGGATCTACACGGTGTCTAAAATCCGCGCAACTCACATGGCCCTTGTCGTCCATCTCGTTGTTAGTTAATTTCACCCGGTCGAAGCTGATCACTTGGCGCATCCACGTCTCTCCGGAGCATGGCGAGTCCGGGTGTATGTAAAGCCGCGGGGTGATGCACGAGTGATCTGTGTTTCCAGCCACCATCCACTGGGAACTGTGGTACACATACCTACGGATTAAAAAAATAAAAAATAAAAAAAATAAAAAAAGTGAGTAACTTCACAACATATTATTTAAGGATTTCAGTTCAGCTACACCCAATTTCTTTAGACATCCCCCCAGTATTTTAACAGAATACAGCAAATCAGGTAGCAAGTAAGCAAATTCAGTTATAGACTTCTTCAGAAAAGTGTTTAATTTGAAGTGTTTCCCCGATTATTAAGCTGATTTCTAAACTGAACTCGAGCCCTATTTGCAATTCTTGGTTCGTTTATATTAAAATTTAAATTAAACGTTTTTTTTTTTTTTTAATAAATTCTCCTGTTTATGCGTACGAGTGTTCAGAAACGAAAAGATAAGATAAGATGTTGCTTATATCTTACTTAATTCCGGCCATCAGGTTGCTCGTTTCTAATTTTTTATTTGCTGTGTATAAACAGTTTCACAAATGATATATTGGAAATTAATTAAACATTTGTTTATTTCGGGTGCGTTTTTGAGATGCCCGCTGTTGCCTTTTGTTCTCAAATTTGCCCTATTATTATTATTATTATTATTATTATTATTATTATTATTATTATTATTATTATTATTATCATCATCATCATCATCAACATCATCATCATCATCATCATTATTATTAACAACAACAACAACAACAACAACAACAACAACAACAATAATAATAATAATAATAATAATAATAATAATAATAATTTCTCTATTTATTATTTTAAACTGAATGTTTCAAATCTATCATAGCCTCAGCCTCGTACCTGTATCTCTTTGAATCCACGAGCTTGATGTCCATGGCGATGTAGTATTGTTTGAACGGGTCCAGGTTCCTCACTTTCACTCGAATAGATGGAAACATTCGCCTGATGAAGGATTTTTAAATATTTTTCAGCTTTATAATAACCTCAAAATTTGCAACATTATGTGTCTGAATAGGATGTAACTTAATTTCCATTGTAATCCTTTTTGCATGATGTCCAGAGAGAAATCAACGGAAAATCAAAATATTTTAGCTTAAATATAAAACGTATAGAAGTAATCCACTTGTTAGTCGTCCACTTTATTTCAATTATTTAAATAATTTATCCTCTTAGAATCACTAAAGGTGGAGTCTATTAAACAATAAATGTCAATAACTGTCCCACCTGCCCGCTTTGGTGATGATCATCTCTGTTCCAATCTCGTGAAATCTGCTCCACAGATCGGACCCTTGCAGCTCCACTTGGATCTGTGTGTCCGGATCGGTTTTGTCCTCAGTGGGTTTGCTCGTGGTCTCAACAGTTTCCTCGATTTGATACGCTGCACAACATAATCAGTGCATTAATAGCAACTTTACGATTGCAGAAAAAAAGAGATCAACTTACCAAGATAAATATGAAAAGTTTTAAAGGTGAAAACGTAAGGTGGTCTACTGAGGGCTCTTACACACACCAAATGCGCACTGTATTAAATTATAATGTGCAGAACTGAGACTGTATTGTATATGTAGGCTAGTATATGTCATTTACTTATTAACTCTAAATTTGTGCTGGCACTCCCAGTGACTGGATGGGATGGCAGTAAAATTGCCTTGTGACTATAGCAGTTAGCCAGCATCAGCGGTCATGCTGATAAAGTCAGTGCGCAAATACACACAGTGAAGATGAGAACACGCTCACCGCTGTCCCCTCCTTCATCCACGACAGTCCCAGTCGACGTGTCCAAGTCGCAGTCACTTTCCTCTGTCTTCTCATCCTTTGCCTTTTCTACTTTCATCCTTTTGCAGCTTTTCCCCACTAAAGCCTCCACAGAGAATGCGTGCGCTCTTCGGCTCAGGCCCTGCGCCCGGGGGCAGGCGACCGAAACTCTCTCCCCGACTTCACTCAGACTTTGCATGGCCATCCAGGTCGACGAAATTTAGGACCTTTACTCAACTTCCCTTGCTGTTTTCACAGGCTTTTGTTTCAAACGTCTGTCCCGTGCGCGCTTGCGTTTAAATCATTTTGCAGTTTTAGTTGCGTCCACTTCCACGCACACTTCCCCACCCACTTTACATTCAGCTCCTAAACTGGGAGGCACCCAGAGGGGCGCAGAGGAAGGGCAGAATAACGACAACTTCCCAAAGAACAAGTGACAGCTACTGAATTTCTTTATGCGAAGTCGGTCAGAGGATGGTCTGCACAGCTTATAATTTATGGACCGAAGAAAATGTCTTCCGGCCTCTTGTCATTGATTTGCGCAAAGAATGTTAAACGGGCGATTTCATCCCGCGTGTGCAGTTTTACAGCATGCGTGTAATGTGTCCATCATGATGGATGACTTAAAAGTATATTGGACCAAATAAATCTTTTATGTAGGAAAATATTAAATAAACTCTTTCTTCTTCTTCTTCTTCTTCTTTTTCTTCTTCTTCTAATGTTTATATTATTATTATTATTATTATTATTATTATTATTATTATTATTATTATTATTATTATTATTATTATTATTATCTAGGCCTATTATTATTATTATTATTAGTAGTAGTAGTAGTAGTAGTAAATTAATAACCTTGTTCCGTAGTCCGTTACATTAGTAATATTATTATGATTGCATATAATTCGGGGCGCAATTCTTTCTGCAGATTAACTTTGCTGTATGTTTAATTTGTAATTTACAATTATTCATGACCGCTTATATGATTTTCTTTACATTTACCTAAAGCTATATTTGCTACAAATGAGTCAATGCACGAAATCGGGAAATAGTTATTCGTAAATTAATATATCGTAAATAAAATCTACTATAATAATATGAAGTTACCTCTACCTTTTAGTTGGGCTATTGACTTTGCATATTATCCTGATGCCGCTTTCATGTTGTTTTAACTAAAGGAACAAAATATAATTTATTCAAAGGAAGAAGGAAAAAAAAAAAAATACAGCAAGAAATGTTTTAGTCTTACTAAATATTACCATCTGGAGGCGCGCATTTAAAAATCTCCGTGAAACTCACTGCTTCGGTTAAAGCTAACATTTCCTATAACAGTTTGGGGCTTTCCGTAAAATAAAGTCTTGTGAGGCGAAGTCTCTGCCTGGTTCCCATAATGCCAAAACTATCATATTGAGTTTGGAAACATTGCGAAACCGGTCGTAATGACAGGTTAGGATTATTAAATTACCGCGTGACGTGAAATGTATCCGTTGTATACACAAATAATAGTAAACACAATTTAAGGACAACTTATTAAAATGTTTTCATCATAGAAACTAATTGCCCGGCAGACGGGAAACGACAGCTGTGTTTACGCATTGGTTTGGTCGGCCATAACCAAAATAATCAGCTCAGGTAATTTGTTCCTTTCTTGTCACCTTAGTTAGGTTTTTCCGTCTATTCTGCCCTAATTTATACCGTAATTCTAACTGTGACAAGGCTGTTTTATAGGCTGTTATTGTGAAAACCACCTGAATAAAATATCCCAAATCATTATTTCATCTCCACGTTTTTTTCCTAAGCGCGTGACGTTACGCGTGTTTATTATTCGGAGTAATTGAATTAAATCAGTCGAAAGGTTATTACAATAGTCACGCCACTGAGAATTATTACATCTGAAAATGGCTAGGAAGCCCACATTTCATAAATAAAAAATGTCACGCAGATTAGAAGCTCGTGGGTTTTTTTTTTTCCCCCCTTTGGGGTGAATATTATACATTATAAACTTGTTTACTGGTTTAATTCACCTCGGTTGCACTTCTGATTATATTGGTCAAACAGAGATGAATAGAGATGACATTCAGTATCCTATATGGACAAGCTGTGGATGAATTAAGCCAATAATATCCTGATGTCTTCCAGTCTTCTGGGAGGTGAACTGTTATGAAGCCAAACTAACTAAATTCCCAAAGCTTGATGGAAACTTGGCCATCCTGAGCTGATCTGTGTTAAGTTACATATACGCTGAGGTGCAGAACTTCATACAATCAGTCAGGAGGACAAAGTAAACATTTAAGGGAAATACACCACGAATGACTGATTGCTAGTTAAATGAAAGGCATAAAATAAAACTCCCTAAACTGTGTTTGAAAATAATGATAAACACAGTCCTTTGCTTCTCTCAGGAGTATGGGGATCACAGTGCACAAACTGAAATCTAATCAGTTGTCAGTGAATATACTGGCTGGTTTCCTTCCTAGAGTATTAAGCTGTTGCTGTTTTATAAAAGTCAAAGAGTATAGATACAGAATATCAGTACATCAGTTGATTCAGACACCTCATGTCATTTTGACTAATTGCTTTTTTATTAGTTTGCTTCCATGTCAGCCATGAGGTCTGACAGTATGGCGGGAAATCAGAGCTTCTGCATGAAGTTTCTCTCTGTAAACATTGGCAAGCACTATAGAGCACAAGCATGGTGCCCTAACCAGGAGGGTAATTGTAGACAGCAGTGCTAAGCAGGCCAGCTGAAGTTGCCACTAATTGGGAACGACTTCTCCTTTGCTAGTTTATTTTAGAGCTTCAAACTGACACAGAGCAGAATGCAGATGCTTTTTTGAGACACCTTGTGTGTGGTGTGGATAGCCATGACCCTGAGGAGCAAGCTGGGAGGATAAGCAAAGGGTGTCAGAAAACCTATCCTGGCATAACTTGTCGATTTCAAACAGGGCTGCCCACGGGTTGTGGTATTTGCCACACAACATTCCTGTGTCGTACTCCATTCGCCTCAAGCACAGGCTAGCATGGGAACTTCTGGCACAGGCTAGGTTCTCAGAAGCTGTGTTTTCCTGTGTATGTTTTCTTTCTAAATGTTCAGCATTTAGAGGTAGCATTCCTGCAGTAAGTCGCCACTGGCTGACTCATATTATGTGCCTGTTGTCTTGAGCTTGTCTGTATTTGACATGCACACTGGCACCCACTACACACTGTCCATCTGATTTTAATAATGCAACAGGCCTGGGTTTTAAACATCTCCTCATGCATTGTAGGTAAATGTGTTTCTCATGGGTGACATCAGATCAGATGAAAGGATAGATGGAAAGAACAGAAGGGATTAAAAAAATCAGAATGGGCTGAAAACATAAAGGAGAAAGCAAAAAAAAAAAAAAACAAGCTCACCAGAGAAGATGTGCAATTAAGGGGTGACAAATTCTTATGACCTGGTCTATGGCATCATTTCACCAAGCAAATCGTCAGTGAAGGCCACATCTGCTCTTCATCAGAGCCCTCTCCGAAATTATGTTATTGAGACATTAATGTTAAATACTGCCTCTTTTATAGTACTATAGTGAGCAACAAAATGATAATTAAAAAGACTGTGCTCATTTTTAAAGACTGCCTCAAAGAGGCTGAATGTTAAGGATTGCAGCTCTGCCTAGGACTTAATTGACCATGGCATCCAACTTGAGCCCATGGACAATTGCTTACGCTTCTTTGATTGTTCATTGAGTCTGATCCAAAGTACTCTTTTGCCCATGCTCCATTTATATTAACTGTCTACCATTTAGTGCATTCCATCTCCACCACGTATAGCCCTACTGGGCATCCAAACATTTAAGTCAATGAAAGCTGAGCATAAACTAGTTCAAAAGGTGAAATGGAAGGAGAATGAAATGTTCTGTATCAGTATTAATATAACAAAAGATGTGCAATTTGATTTATCATTCATACAAATTATTGTTTAACTCTTCCCTTGGGGCTTAGAGCTTTATGTAACATTAACCATATGATTAGTATGTAAGGAAAGGGAGGAATTTGTCTCTAGTTATCAATAGTAATTTATATAGTAACTCATTCAGAACAATAATGTGCAGGTCTGTTTGAAACTAAATTTAGTTTCATTGTGTCCCAATTATTTAATGGCCTAGCACTCCAAGAATGAATGCAGTTTGTGGTAAGAGAAAATAAATCTGCTGAAGGCAAAGATTAAGTGATACCTTGGGATATTTTTCATTTTATGTGCACACTGGAAAAGAGTGAACATATTTCCCAGTGCTTGTAAAAGTATGGGGTTCAGTTCTCTATTAAGACCTGATATTCAGTGGTGGAAATACTGCTTAAAGGTGCTGTAGTAAAAGTATTGTAGTAAGAGTAAACATACTGCTACTCTAGTAATAATTCACTTGTGTAAAAGTAAAAGTAGTGGTCATGAAAATTAATCAAGTAAGAGTAAATAAGTCAGCTTGAAGTGGAAACTTTCAACAGGAAACTGCTGGGTCTTGAAATAGAATTCTTTAAAATTTGCACATACTGGTAAACTGGTAATATATTATTATTTAAATGCTTGATTTGCTGAGGGATTCCAATTCAACCTTTTGGATCCCTTTTCAGCGGGGCTTTTAGGGGTGATGCTACGATGTTGAAGCCTCGGATGAATCTCCAATAAAAGTTGACAAATCTTAGAATATGTTACAGTTCCTTGATTGTTGTGGGAATGGGACAATTGGTGACAGCAGTGACTTTGTCCTGGTCCATAAACACCCACACTGGGTCAGTGATGTATCCTAGAAATGTGACTTTAGATACATGAAACTCACATTTTCCCCTTGAGTTTATTCTCAAGAAGCCTGGATAGCACCTTTTTGACGTGTGTTTCCTTGTTAGGGGAATAAATCAGGATGTTGTTGATATAAGCTATGATGAATTTCACCAGCATATCCCATAAGACATCATTAATAAAGCACCGGAGCCCTGCTGGCACGGAAGCCCATATGGTTTGATGGAGTCTTTAAAGTGGCCAGAGATGGTGCTAAAGGCTGTTTTCCACTCATCCCCTTCACAGATATGCACCAAGTTCTATGCACTCCGCAGATCCAAGTTCATGAAGATTTTGAGTGAAATCTTGGGGGGATTACTACTTGGGACTTGGTTTCTGGGCTTTCTATGGTCATCAAGGCTATGCAGACAGACAGAACCTGGAGACACTGGGAATAACAATGCACAGACCAGCGTGGGGTGGCCATATTTGTAGGCCACATGGTGTTATGGGAGTTACATATGAACATATGAAACATACGAATATATATTCTAAATAATAAAACACAATATGTTTTACAAAAATTGCTACTGTAGTTTAGTTAAAATTTCATCTAAAATATATAGGATGTGTGTATTTCCTGGAGACTGGGGTGGCCACTGAGACAGCTGAGGCAGTCCACACATGGTGACCCTGGCATTCATTGAAGCTTGTACAAGAGTGTGGCTTTCAGAATTTAACGGATCAAAACATAGCATCAATCATTAATTGCATCTTTTAATTTGGCTGCTGGCAGCTGCATGGGCATGAGGCATGAGAGAGAGAGGATGGGCTGAATAGGCTGTAGCTCTCTGCCAGGGAGTGTGTTGTGAATTATCACTGACTGGTGCTTCTGTTGCAGATCATGATCTCTTTCTGTTGTGTGGATGTGAATTGGTTGTGATTCTGCTACAGTGCACCTTTTTTCGTTCCTTTACATGTAGGCTATTATCCAACATCCACCATCCACCATCTTATCTCTCTTTGACTCCATATGTGTGCCTGGCCACCAGTGATTTTGTGGTTAATGACTGTGGTTGGAGAAACAAAAACAATCCCAAACTGATAATGAATTTCAGATTCAACATGGAGACCATCAAAACGCCATCAAGAGAGGAAATTCCCATTATGTGGTCATTAGCTCAAAACCTCTAGCTTAAGTAAATGTACACAGAACCTTTCACCATTGAGATGACAAGTTGTAATACCTCTTTTGAGCTTTCTCTGTTTATCTGTTTTTCAACTTCTCAGGACTGAATACAGGAGTTGAATAATTACAGTATATTCATACTGTATGGTTTATGATGCATTTCCATGCAGTCCATCACTAGTCAGTTGCAAACAGACTGGTACCCAGAGGATTTGGTATGGGCTTCTTTACTTTGGGGGCTGTTGTACAGTATTCTTAAATAGATATGGAAGCTGTCTGTGAGTGGTGGGACATGGTGGCATAGTGGTTAGCATGTTTGACTCGCCCCCTCTGGGGTTGGGGTTCAATTCCTGCCTCCACCCTGTGTGTGTGGAGCTTGTATGTTTTCCCCATGCCTCTTGGGCCTCCTCCAGGCACTCCGGCTTCCTCTCCCAGTCCAAAGACATGCGTTGTAGGCTGATTGGCATGTCTAAATTGTCCGTAGTGTGTGAATGAATTTGTGTGTGATTGTGCCCTGCAATGCATTGGGAACCCATCCAAGGTGTCCCCCACCCTTTTCCCTGAGTTCCCTGAGATAGTCTCCAGGCTCCCCATGATCCTGTGTAGT
This sequence comes from Cranoglanis bouderius, assembly GCA_023630585.1. Taxonomy (NCBI): domain Eukaryota; kingdom Metazoa; phylum Chordata; class Actinopteri; order Siluriformes; family Cranoglanididae; genus Cranoglanis; species Cranoglanis bouderius. The sequence goes on along the minus strand of CM042542.1, from coordinate 12,137,363 downwards.
CAGTACAGAATATTGATGGATGTATCTCTGTGAGTGAAAAGAACAGGCTCTATTTGGTGTCACTGTGGCTTTTGGGAAGCACTCCATCTAAGTGAAAATTTGATTTCTCTACCAGTGACAGTGATTTTCAGAAAAAAAAAAAACATTCCCCATTACATCCATTCCATGGACATTAATATGCTTAGCTCTTCACTGGTAAATTGGGTTCTATATTGAGTTTATATATCTGGATGTGTTTTGGGGAAAGGGGATACAAAACAAAATGAAATTAAAAAAAAGTCTGACCATTTCACTAACACTTTTAAAACAACATATGAAATTTCAGCAGTTCTTTAACAGTCAGCTTGTCATTTTTATTTGCCTTCTCAAATAGTTCCAGCATACAGCTTTCAAGATGGTGCCAAATAAGAATGGGTGATGGCTGAAAAGCGTAGTTTCTGGCTTGGATTTGCACACTTATTATCATTACCGCAAACTATAATTCACATGTCACTCATGGCCACATCAGCACAAGGGTTGACTTGGCATGCCGGCAGTAAGGTTTTCTGAATGCTTCCAGGCCTTCATCTAGTTTCCATCATATATACAGGACAGGGCTGAGCAACATAATAAGAGACAGGGACAGAGAGAGAGAGAGAGAGAGAGATTGAGAGAAGACAGAGGTAAGCATGGCAGCAAAGGGATGGATCTGCAAGGTGAGAGAGAGCGTGATTTGCAATAACTGCAAGAGACGAATGTGAACTTTCTCATCTCTATCAAAAATAGGCATTATTCTGTTTCATAATTGTCATACTGTAGGTCCTGCCTTCCATAAAACTCCCATTTGAGGAACTTGAACTTGTTCATATACCAGAAGTTTTCTTCTCCCTTACTTTTTTTTTTTTTTTTAACTGGAGACATTTTTCAAACTCCAGAGACGCTATAATTTAAGCTTCCCCAAGCAAGAACTCATAGACAACATACTATTTCAATCAAAGACAGTGCCAGTCCCATCACATTGGCTGCCAGCATGTGGTTTCTCTTCATGATACTTTAATTCCTCACTGTTCCTTTCCTTTATCAGGGCCACGCAAAATGATTTATTAGAGAAAAGATCCCCCAGTCACTGTTAATAAAGCTGTCTGTTCTGGAGTGTGGTAGAAGTCTTGTTGGAAAATGAATCTTTTCACAAAGGCCTCTTTATAGGATCAATGTTAGAACCAAACAATGGGATGAAAGCTTCAGTCCCAGCCTAAAAATAGACACTTTGGTTGTAAAGTGGTTTTTGGAGGATGCTAGCCAAGCCTGGGACCTCCACAAACTGTGGAAATAATCACCTTGCATATACTTCCAATTGGCAAAAGTCCATCTATTACGAATTTCAGCAGTCATTTAGTTCATTTTCAACAAATATCCTCATTACTTTTGTTTATTTATTATTTATTATTATCTTCCAATGGCACACTGTAGAGCATTTCATAGAGGTTAAATTCTGCTGCCTTTTATTACAAAATTTCAAAGCTGTTGGGGAGCCTGGTATGTTTACAGAGCCAAGTTTCTGTGATGATAGATGGAGAAATATGAGCACTTGGTCTTGCTGTGTTTTGATGAATTGCTCCCCAGTGATGGAAGCCACAAATCCAGAAAAATGATTATAGTGCTTATAAATATAACCTTGAAATCACAATGACAATACAAAAAGCATCACTGTGACACTGTAATTACCAAAAGAATAACAGGATCAAAGAGGAAATTGGGATAGTGGGAGCCATTTAAAGCATATACAAATTCCTCCTACAGATTGGAAACAAAACATGAAAGACATGTTTGTCAGACATGAATTAAATGATCAGCCTATTAGTAGCTATGGACCTTACATGCAACCGTTCAATATGTTCCACTTGCAGATTTATTAATACGGCCACTAAAATGACATGCCCTAAAGGATCAGCGATCACTATTCATGAATAACCACGGGAGTTGTTTATCTTTCCTGCAAGAGATGTTTTTCCTTGTCTGAGACAATTCAACAGTGAATGAACTTACCATTAATGACATCTCTGTGTGGACTGCTAGCTGTTGTTCTACCTCCTACAGAAATGCTTTGCGTGCACAACTGATGAAAGTCATTTGTCCGAAACCTACTGTCACTTTGGACACTTTGTGCACTACAATTAACTTTCACTACATCCACAGTCTTTACTGCAGTTACACTTCATCATTCTTCTTCAGGCATATAAAATAAAAAGTGGTGCTTGAAAGTTTGTGAACCCTTTAGACTTTTCTACATGTCTGCATAAATATGACCTAAAACATCGTCTGATTTTAACAGATTTTAAAGTCCTAAAAGTAGACAAAGAGAACCCAATAAAATAAATTAAACAAACATATTATACTTGGTCATCTTTTTATTGAGGAATATCAAATATTACATAACTGTGAGTGGCAAAAGTATGTGAACCACAAGGATTAGCAGTTAATTAGGTGTTTTCAGTCAGTGGGATGACAATCAGGTGTGACTGAACGCCCTGTTTTATTTAAACAACACTTTGTGTTGAGAACCTTCTGTGAAACATGGTGGCGGTAGTATCATGGTTTGGGCCTGTTTTGCTGCATCTGAGCCAGGACGGCTTGCCTTCATTGATGGAACAATGAATTCTGAATTATACCAGTGAATTCTAAAGGAAAATATCAGGACATCTGTTCATGAACTGAATCTCAAGAGAAAGTGGGTCATGCAGCAAAACAATGACCCTAAGCATGCAAGTCATTTTACCAAACAATGGTTAAAGAAGAATACAGTTAATGTTTTGGAATGACCCCGTCAATGTCCTGACCTTAATTCATTAGAAATGTTGTGGAAGGACCTGAAGCAAGCAGTTCATGTGAAGAAACCCACCAACATCCCAGAGCTGAAGCTGTTCTGTACTGAGGAATGAGCTTAAATTCCTCCAAGCCGATGCGCAGGACTGATCACACCAGATACTGAAAGCAAAGGTTGACATACTGTATCTCTGCCACTCACAGATATGTAATATTGGATAATTTTCCTCAATAATCCTGACACAATTCATAAGCAACTGTAGACTAAAAGTGTGTTTTCAGATTTGCCGAACATCTTCACATGGATTTATGTTCTTCTACAGCCCAAAGACTAACAGCACAAGTCCTACACAGGGTTGGGGGGAGCCTGGTATACATCATATAACTATCATCCTGAACAAAACCTTCTTTGTACAAAACAACAAACTCTATTTTAGTTTTAGTTGAAAATGGCATTATAACTAATTCTGTTTAAAAAATACTTGTGTGGGGGTGTGTGAATGATGCAGTGATGAATGGGTGCCATTTAAAGCATTTTAATAATATTCTATATGAACTGTGTGTGTGTGTGTGTGTGTGTGTGTGTGTGTGTGTGTGTGTGTGTGTGTGAGAGAGAGAGAGAGAGAGAGAGAGAGAGAGAGAGAGAGAGAGAGAGAGAGAGAGCATAATCAGAAAATAGGTATCTATACTGGGCTTTTATATGTTGCATTGTTCATATGCAGTCTTGACAAAAGTCCAAAGATGAGTATATGTGTGGTATGAGTGTGTGTGACAGAGGGAGTGAGAGAGTGTGTGTGAGCATGTTTTTATATTTTATATAACTAAAAAGAACCAAACGATTCCTGTTTGGTTATAGAGGTTAGGTTTTGGTAAGATTTCTATGTAGAAAAGCATTAGTTAGCTTAGGGACAAAACCATCTAAAAGAACCATCTAAAAGCATTCTAATTCAGATGCTAGTTGGAGCATATGCTGGGCAGGAATTAACAAGGACTTAGTGTTTTCATACTAAGTGTGAAAATCACAAGCATAGTGATTTTCTCTACCTGAACTTTGGTATTAGAGAGGCAGCGTCGAAGATGTCATCAATTTTGGCGACCTTTGCCACTCTCCTCTGGTTGCATATCATTGGGTATCACTTTCCTCTTCAACTCTTCAAAGATGGGCGGTGTGCCTCTGTCTCTCGAGACTCAAAGACAAATCACCCTCCAACATCAAATGCAGTGGGTTTAATGGGTCATCATGTACTCAGGTATCAGTGATGTGAAATGAGACAAAGAAAAATGCATGCTTCAGGCATAAACCTCACCGATCAAGTTTCAACCAACTGCAGGATCAACCAAATAAGCACAAATAAAAACAGCTATGTAGCTCTTTGGTGGAGAGGCCATCTTTCCAAGGACTGGAAAGAGTTAGAGGGGTCAGGACCTCTGGTTGAGGTTTGCTGTTTTAAGCCTTGTAGTCGACAGGTGGGACACACAGCCGCGCGTACACGTACATCTCACAGCATCAAAACATCTTTGATTGATCTAGGAGGAGGAAACTAATTATTTAAATTTTCACCACAATCAGAGTACATGTATGCTTAATAGAAGTAAGGACAAAGTCTGGCAGCTCCTGCTGAAACGAAACTACAACCCCATTTCCATAAAAGTTAGGATTTTTTCTAAAATGCAATAAAAACAAAAATCTGTGATTTGTCAAGTCTCTTGAAACTTTAATTAACTGACAAAAACAAATTTAGAATTTTTTGTGAATTCTGCATGTGCTACAACACTACAACACAATGAGGCCTGGCACTGTCCTGCTGAAATAACCATGGACTTCCTGGGAAAAGACGTCGCTTTGATGGCAGCATATGTCTCTCTAAAATCCCAATATACGTCAATGGTACCTTCACACATATGCAAGTCACCCATGCCGTGGGCACTGATGCACCCCCCTACCATCACAGATGCTGGCTTTTGTACCTTTCATTTATAACTGTCTGGTTGGTCTTTTTCATCTTCGGCACGGAGAACTCGACGTTTGTTTTTCCCAAAAACAAGCTGAAACGTGGACACATCTGACCACAGCACATGTTTCCACTGCCTTTCAGTCCATCTGAGATGAGCTCGGGCCCAGAGAAGTCAGTGGCGTTTCTGCATAGAGTTGATGTGTGGCTTCCTGCTTGCATAATAGAGTTTCAGGTTGCATTTCTGGATGCAGAGATAGACTGTGTTAAGTGACAACGGTTTTCCAAAGTACTCCCGAGCCCACATGGTTATATTTATCACAGTAGCATGATTATTTCTCAGGCATCGCCGCCTGGGGGCTTGAAGGTCACGCACATTCAGCAGTGGTTTCCGGTCTTGCCCTTTACGCAATGAGATTTCTCTGGATTCCCTGAACCTTTTCACAATATTATGCACTGTAGATGGTGAAAGACCTAAATTCTTTGCAATCTTGCATTGAGCAGTGTTCTTTTTGAACTGACTGACAATTCTCTCACGAAGTTTGGCACAAAGTGGTGAGCCACGACCCATCCTTGCTTGCAAAGACAGAGCTTTTGGTGGATGCTCCTTCTACGCCCAATTCTGATACCCTTCCCTGTTGCCAGTTAACCTGATCCTCCAAAATGGTGTCACTTGAATATTCTATAAACTTTTCAGTCTTATTTTGCCTCTGTCCCAACTTTTTTTTGAGTGTGTTGAAGGTATCAAATTCTAAATTTGTTTATATTTACAAAATACAATTAAGTTGGTCAGTGAAAACATATATTTTCTTTGTACTTTTCTCAGTTAAAGTTTAAAGAGCCTTGACAAATCACAGATTTTTGTCTTTACTGCATTTTAGAAAAAAAATCCTAACTTTTATGGAAATGGAGTTGTAGTAAGAGGACAAATAAAAATAATAATCTTTATTGATGAAGCACTTTTTTAACAACAGGGACAAAGTGCTTTACAGAGAGTGTGATAAAGCTTGTGTTAGAAAAGTATTACAAATGAATAATACCAAATACAATACAAATAAAACTAAAACAACCAATACTGAAAGAGTGTAAAAGAAAACCCAGGTTTAAAATGGGTTGTTGGGTTGTTTAACAAAACAAATATGATTTCACACAATTTTAAGACATGCTCTGTGATTTATGGCACAGAGGGACAGAAACAGCGAAATGGAAGAGGGTTAAAACAGACAATTGTACAAATTGCTTGATATATATAGACTATTAGGTGAAACCCATATTAAACCACCACTTCAAGTGCATGAGCAGTATGTTTTACTGAGCCACTCTGAGCCAGTAGTATTGCAATATATCAGATATTCAGCCTCAAAACTTCCAATGCTGTGGAAATATCCCACTAGCACTATTGGACTTGCAATCAAAATGTGCCATTTATAATAGTGTCTGAGCTCAGCCCTTGCCCCCAAATCTAGTGTTGCTCATAATTTGTCCCCTGCTGGTTGGTTTTCTACAGCCCTCGACTCATTATCTGCACCACTTGTACTGTGAACCTGAAAGTGATGAAACCAGACTCAGAAAGGCTGAGGGTCTGGAAGTGATTTCACTCAATTGCAATGCCGATGAATTGGCTCCAGCAGCATAAAGTCAACATGGTTGCATGTTGGCCACGGCACAATCTTCGTGCAGTGGTCTGGAGCAGCTCGGTGATGAAGTAATTTCCCTTGAGCTTTGCACTTCGAAAACGTATAGCCATTCCTCTTGGACTCTGCAAACTTTCCTGTCCCTTTGCTTTTTTTCCCCCTCTTTTTGCTTGGTCTCCCCATTTGCCTAGAGCCATCCTTTATGGCTTACACATGCCTGCCTATATGATACAGTAGACATGAAAACTCAAATTCACAACATGGTCATTCTTTTCCCAAAAGGCTGCAGTAAGACATATGTGTATGAGTAGTACAAATGTATATTGGTCTGTGTTCACACTTCAACACCCTCTGAAATATTTATTTCCTTTGCTTTCCTTTCCTTGCTGTTTCTTCAAAAGTCAGCTGTGGATCGAGTCACACAGCCATCTGTGGCTTCTGTGAGTCATTATCAGAGATGGGCGCTGATGGGAGGATGCTTTGCTTGGCAAGCACGGTGCTCTGTGGCTGCATTTGATGCTTCTCAGGGCTCAGAGAGCTCCCCTTTTAGGCCCTTCAATACACATCAACAGATTTGTTCCCTTCCCACTCTTACAACCTCCTTCATTCATCATAGATCATCTGTTCATTTTAAATTAAACAGAGGAATCATTTAACTTATAGGTATTGATACTCCTGTCAATTTCTGTGTCCTGCACACTAAAGACTCTTGCCGTGTTTAAGATTTCATAGAATTGTTGTACCTTTATTGTACAAAACAGCCTCACTAAGAAATCATTACAGGATCACTAAGGAAACATTATGTTTGTTTTGAGAAATTTCTTCCATTCAAATTTGATATTTAAGACATTGCACTGTAAACCATACTTGCCCGGGACAGAGTTTGCATAATTTTAGTGTGGCAATCATACGGCTCATGACATGACACTCAAGAAGTCCACTTTAATAAAACTGGCTGGTCCTGAAGTCTGCAGAGGTCTATAAAGACCCTGAGGTTACAGCAAATGGTATGCTTAAGTTGCTCTGCATAAACCACATGCTCCATGTTCCAGTCTTCCTCTATGAACTGAATGGTTCACTGCAAGGTTCATGGTGAACGTAACTGAACAATGAAAAGGTCATTTATGTCTGACCACACACACATGCAAATGTACACACACACACACACACACACACACACACACACACACACAATTTACAATAACCTGGTTGCACAAGTGTGTACACCCTTTAACTAATACTTAAAGCACCTTCTGCTTGTAATACAGCACTGAAGGTTTTTGGGTAAGAGTCTATCAACTTAGCACATTATTGATTTGGCAATTTTATTCCACTATTCCTTGCGAACATAATCCAGATCTATGAAATTACTAGGTGCTCTCTTGTGCACAGCCCTCTTCAAGTTATTCCAAAGGTTTTAATAGAATTTATATGTGGGTTGTGACTGGGCCATTCCAGAACTTTGGTCTTCTTTTTCTAAATTTTTCTTATACTTTGACTAGGATTTGTCCTCTGGGTTGTTATGGAACACCCCAGAGTTGTGTTCTAAGCCCCCTTTTATTCACACAAAGATAAAGATCATTAAATTTGCGGCTGACACCACAATAATGGGACTCATCACAAATAATTGTGGGGTAGCATACAGAGATGAGGTGCAACAACTTGAGGACTGGTGCAAGGATAATAACCTTGTCTTAAATGTCAGCAAAACAAAGGAGATAGTGGTGGACTTTAGGAGGACACAACCTACACACCAGCCTATATACATCAGTGGAAGTTTCAGGTTCTTAGGTGTAAACATCACCACCACCCTCAGATGGACTCTGAACTCTGAAAAGGCACACCAATGCCTCTACTTCATGAGGAAGATGATAAAACCAGGCATGAGTTCAGCGATCCTTACCAGCTTCTACAGGAGTATCACTGAGTCTGTCCTGACCCACAGTATTACAGTCTGGTATAGTAACTGTACTGAATTGGATAGTAAAACACTCCAGAGGCTGGTGAAGAATGCCCAGCAAGTCACAGGTACCAGCCTCCCTAATGTTAATAACATCTACACGGAACGGTGTACAAGAAAGGCCCAGAGCATCTGGGCACCTTGCTCTCCTCAGGGAAAAGCATTTGGAGATTCAGCTCAGCATTTGATCTGAATCCTTAAGACTCATGAATAGCTTCTATCCACAAGCTATAAGACTTCTAAACAGGTCCTCCTCTTCCTCCTCCTTTCAGTTTAAACCTTCACATACCTCATCATAATGATTCTTATAGCACCACAAACACTGTATTTGCAGTACATATTACTACATGTGTATATACATCGATCAGATACACCTTGTTCCGCCAAAACAGCTCTGACCCATATGACCCATGGACTCTACAAGACCTCTGACTGTGTGCGGTGGTATATGGTACTAGCAGATTGTTTAAATCTTGTTAGTTTCGAGGTGGGGCCTCCATGGATCGGACGTGTTTGTCCAGCACATCCCAGAGATGCTCAATCGGATTGAGATACTGTATGGGGAATTTGGAGGCCAAGTCAACACCTTGAACTCTTTGTCATGTTCCTGAAATCATTCTTGAACAATTTTTGAAGTGTGGCAGGGCGCATTATCCTGCTGAAAGAGGCCACTGCCATTAGGGAATACAGTTGCCATGAAGGGGTGTACTTGGTCTGCAACAATTTTTAGGAAGGTGGTACGTGTCAAAGTAACATCCACATGAATGCCAGGACCCAAGATTTCCCAACAGAACATTGCCCAGAGCATCACACTACCTCTGCCGGCTTGCCTTTTTCCCCCATAGTGCACCTTGGTGCCATCTCCTTCCCCAGGTAAGTGACGTACATGCACCCGGCCATTCATATGATGTAAATGAAAACGATCAGACCAGGCCACCTTCCATGGTCCATGCCCATTGTAGGTGCTTTGTTCACTGAACTGGGGCCAGCATGGGCAGTCTGACCGGTCTGCAGCTACGCAGCCCCATATGCAGCAAGCTTTCCATCATAGGCAGTATTAATCTTTATCAATTAATATATATATATATATATATATATATATATATATATATATATATATATATATATATATATATACACACACATATACATACACACACACACACACACAGGTGCATCTAAAAAAAATTGAATATTATGGAAAAGTTCGTTTTTTTCTGTAATTTAATTCAAAAAGTGGAACTTTCATATATTCTAGATTGTTACGACACCGAATGAGAGCTGGATACAGTTGCGGTGAATAAATCCGTCACTTTATTCAGAACACATGCAAAGAAGGAAAACAGGACAACAGCAGTGTTTAGGGCAAATCCAAAAACCCCGCAGGGTGCAAAAACCTAGGCAGTCAGTTTTTTCAAACAACTTAGGCTAGTTGTAATGAACACACAGTATATGATGTGTACCAAAATATCACAAAATACAGACTTTCAAGGGCTTAAGCAAAATTGTAATCCAGATGAATACTTAGCTTGGGTCAATAGTCAGAAAATCAGTCCAGAGAAGAGTGCTCGGTAATGTTGGATCAAAAGAAACAAACTAATACGTAGCGTCGTGCCTGAAAAACAAAAGTCCTTAAATAGAATAAAGTGTCATGGAAAACAGGTGTGTGTAATTAAAATGAAGGTGACTGTGAGCGTGGAAATGTATGAGTGTTCTGGATGTTGTAGTCCCTGGCGGCCATATCTGTAGGCCGCCGAGCTTGCTGGGATGTGTAGTGCGGGGTGTGAGCTTGTGAGTCGGTGGCGGCCATGTTTGTGGGCCGCTGTGAGTTCTGGGAAATGGAGTCGCGCTTCTGGCGTGACCTAACATAGATTCATTGCACATGAAGTGAAATATTTCAAGCCTTTTTTGTTTTAATCTTAATGATTACGGCTTACAGCTCATGGAAATAAAAAAAATCCAGTAACTCAAAATATTAGAATAAACAATTTATAATGCAGAAATGTCGACCTTCTGAAAATGTATGTACCCACTGTAGTGGGTATAGAAAAGAATCACCCCACTTTAAAATAATCACATTTTGTTGCTTTTCAGCCTGAAATGAAGACGGACACCGTTTTTGTTTCATCCAGCTGTATTTACTCCAACAGCTGTCACAACACCAACATGTCAGAAATAAATAAATAAATAAATAAATAACCAGAATCACTCAGTAAAAATGACTTGTAAACTCAATAAGGTGTAGCTAATCACCTTCTCAATGGCACACAAAGCCATTGATTAGCTCAGCATGAAAAGAGCTTTCCTGGAGCATTTTGTAGTGCAACTGAAGCAAACAATCAACTATGGGTGCCAACGCACTGTGAAAAGGTCTCCGGGATAAAGTTGTGGACAGGCACAAGTCAGGAGATGGATACAAAAAAATTTCAAAGGCTTTATCAATGCCTAGAAGCACAGTGAAGTCTATTATTAACAAGTGGAAGGTATTTGGTACAACACAGACCCTCCCTGGATCAGGATGTCGCTCCAAACTGGATGAAAGAGCCAGGAGGAAACTGGTCAGAGAGGCTACCAAGAGGCCTACAGCAACTCTGAAGCAGTTGCAGGAATTTATGACAAAGAGTGCTCATTGTGTGCATGTGACAACAATATCACAAATTCTCCACAAATGTGGCTTGTATGGGAGGGTTGCAAGAAAAACGCCACTCCTCAAGAAAGGCCACATGAACGCACCTTGAAGATTCTGAGGCCACATGGAAAAAGGTGTTATGGTCAGTTGAGACTAAAATTGAATTATTTGGCCTCAATACCAAATGATATGCCTGGCAGAAATCCAATACAGCTCACCATCCAAATAACACCATTCCTACAGTAAAGCATGGAGGTGGTAATATACCGTTATGGGGGTGTTTCTCTGCAGCAGGGACTGGAGCACTTGTCAGGATAGAACGAAAATGGATGGGGCAAAATACCGTCAAATTCTTGAGGAAAATCTGCTGCCCTCTGCCAGAAAGTTGTCACTGGGAAGAAGGTTTACCTTCCAATGACAATGACCCAAAGCACACAGCAAAACTGACCACACAGTGGTTGAAGGAGAAAAAGGTGAATGTGCTTGCATGGTCTAGTCAGAGCCCAGACTTAAACCCCATTGAAAATCTATGGAATGACTTGAAGACTGTAGTCCACAAATGGTCACCATCAAATTTAACTGAACTTGAGCAGTTCTGCAAAGAAGAGTGGGCAAAGTCTAAATGTGCAAAGTTAGTAGAGACATATCCCAACAGCCTAAAGGCTGTAATTAAAAAAATAAGGCAAACTAAAGCAAGGGGGTGATCCTTTTTCCAACTCAGTGATTCTGCTTTTTAATTTTTTTTTTTTTTCTAAGCATTAGTTTTCTAGCAGAAAATTAAATGTAAAGAGCACAGCAACTACTCATGCTGGAAGTCACAGAAGAAGGACAACATCAAAGGAGCTACAGGCCTCTCTTGCATCAATAAAGGTCACTGTTCATGACCCCACTATCAGAAAGACACTGGGCAAAAATGGCATCCATGGAAGAGTGGCGAGGCGAAAACCACTGCTAACCCAGAAGAACATTAAAGCTCGTCTGAATTTTGCCAAAACACACCTTGATGATCTTCAAAACTTTTAGGAGAATGTTTTGTGGACTGATGAGTGGAACTGTTTGGAAGACAGGGGTCCAGTTACATCTGGCATGAACCAAACACAGAATTCCACAAAAAGAACATCATACCTATGGTCAAGCATGGTGGTGGTAGTGTGATGGTGTGGGGATGTTTGCTGCTTCAGGGCCTGGGCAACTTGCAATAATTGGGGGAAACATGAATTCTGCTCTCTACCAGAAAATCCTAGAGGAGAATGTCCGGTCTTCAGTCCGTAAGTTGAAACTCAAGCGCAACTTGATTATGCAACAAGAAAAGATCTAAAGCAAAGGAGTAAATCCTAGTCCTAGAAGTGAGTGAAAGACTGATCTCCAGTTATCGGAAGTGTTTGGTTGCAGATATTGCTGCTAAAGGTAACACAAAGAGATTTTAAGGGGGCAATTCACATGGGTGTTAGGTGTTGGATAACTTTTTTTGCTTCAATAAAAAATAAATAAATAAAAACTGTATTGTGTGTTTACTCGGGTTGCCTTTGTTTTATGTTGTATTTTGTTTGAAGATCTAAAACTATTTAGTATGAAATACACACAAAAACAGAAGAAATCAGAAAATACTTCAGCAAATACTTTTTCAGAGCACTGTATGAACAGATCAGTCTTGAAGTAAATGAAAGTGACTGACATCACCAAATTGTTGGTTTATTCTATTGTGATGCTTTTCCAGGCTTTTACCGCAGCCACTTTGTTTGTTTTGGGGGGTTTCTCCCTTCAGATCCCCAGTTTTGTGTTGAATCAGAATGACAATAAACTTGTTTACTGCTTACTCTCTCTCTCTCTCTCTCTCTCTCTCTCTCTCTCTCTCTCACACACACACACACACACACACACACACACACACACTGATTCCACAGAACGAGCACAGTTACACTGCAGACAAAGCTTTTATTCTCACAATGCTCCTGGAAAATTGACAAAATGATAACTGGTCAGATAATTACATCTTTATAATTATGAATGTGTTACTGTAGATATTTAATGTATTAAATATGGTTTTAGTTCAGTGCATGACTGGTCATTAATACTGTATTGAGGCATAATACTTAATATATAGTACGTGTTATGGGGCACAGCTTTGATTAGTCCTTGAATGTGCATTGACTTGAGATGAATATGCATGGTGCAATGCTATAGTGTATCACCTTTATTAATAGGCACTGTTTCAAAGAGGATCAAATGTTTGTTTGTCGAAAAACAACAATTTCCATGGGGTGTACTTATTCTTTTCACATGAATGTATCTGCATAAATATGTCCTAAAATATCATCATATTCTCACACAAGTCCTAAAAGTAGATAAAGAGAACCCAATTAAACAAATGAGACAAAAATGTTATACTTGGTCATTTATTTGTTGAGGAAAATGATCCAATATTACATCTGTGAGTGGCAAAAGTATGTGAACCTCTAGGATTAGCAGTTAATTTTTAAGGTGAAATTAGAGTCAATGGGATGACAACCAGGTGTGAGTGAGCGCCCCATTTTATTTAAAGAACAGGGATCTATCAGAGTCTGATCTTCACAACACATGTTTGTTGAAGTTTATCATGGCATGAACAAAGGAGATTTCTGAGGACCTCAGAAAAAGAGATGTTGATGCTCATCAGGCTGGTAAAGGTTACAAAACCATCTCTAAAGAGTTTGGACTCCACCAATCCACAGTCAGACAGATTGTGTACAAATGGAGGAAATTTAAGACCAGTGATACCCTCCCCAGGAGTGGAGACCAACAAAGATCACTCCAAGAGCAAGACGTGTAATAGTCTGCAGGTCACAAAGGAACCCAGGGTAACTTCTAAGCAACTAAAGTCCTCTCTCACATTGTCTAATGTTAATGTTCATGAGTCCACCATCAGGAGAACACTGAACAACAATATTGTACATGGCAGGGTTGTAAGGAGAAAGTACTCTCCATAAAAAAACATTGCTGCCCATCTGCAGTTTGCTAAAGATCACATGGACAAGCCAGAAGGCTATTGGAAAAATGTTTTGTGGATGAATGAGACCAAAATAGACCATTTTGGTTTAAATGAGAAGTGTTATGTTTGGAGAAAGGAAAATACTGCATTCCAGCGTAAGAAATATGGTGTTGGTAGTATCATGGTTTGGGCCTGTTTTGCTGGGACTGGACTACTCACCATCATTGATGGAACAATGAATTCTGAATTATAGCAACGAATTTTAAAGGAAAATATCAGGATATATGTCCTTGAACTGAATCCCAAGAGAAAGTGGGTCATGCAGCAAGACAACGACCCTAAGCACACGAGTCGTTCTACCAAAGAATGGTTAAAGAAGAATAAAGTTAATGTTTTGGAATGGCCAAGTCAAAGTCCTGACCTTAATCCAATAGAAATGTTGTGGAAGGACCTGAAGCAAGCAGTGCATGTGAGGAAACCCATCAACATCCCAGAGTTGAAGCTGTTCTGTATTGAGGAACGGGCTGAAATTCCTCCAAGCCGATGTGCAGGACTGATCAACAGTTACAGGAAATGTTTAGTTGCAGTTATTGCTGCACAAGGGGGTCACACCAGATACTGAAAGCAAAGGTTTGCATACTGTTGCCACTCACAGATATGTAATATTGGATCATTTTCCTCAATAAATTAATGATCAAGTATACTATTTTTGTCTCATTTGTTTAATTGGGTTCTCTTTGTCTACTTTTAGGAAATTTTAGATCATATTTATGCAGAAATATAGAACAATGGTTCACAAACTTTCAAGCACCACTGTATATGCTCCAATTACCTGGGGAGAGATTAATATCATCCCTTCCACCTAGAGAACACAGCCAGTTTTGCTTTCTTGGATTCCTGACTAGACTGAATGCTTTTTCATTTGCACAACTAGGCGATTACCTATCTTTTTAAAGTCGATTCAGTGACACATTTTTAGAGTTTTATAGTGTCTTGTATGATACTTTGCCCTACTGTATAAATGGGTTGACAAAAAGTGTTTTTATTTTTTATTTTTTTTATTTTAATGAAGGGACTTTTTGAAAGAAACTGAGCCCATGTAAGATGGATTAAATGACTGAATGTTGATGGAGTGTAATCACTGCCTGGCCAGTGCCAAATGTTTCTAGGTATCGGTATCTGAGTCATGATGGCTGGTGATGATACACCAAGCCTCTCAACCTCTCTTTAGCTGTGATTACTCAGTTTGGAAGGTGTCATTCAGCTATTATTCAAGGTTTATTTGCCATATGCAGACTGCAATTCATCTGGGGATGGTCTTGTATGTTGCAGCCATTCTGAAACTTATGGTCCTTGTCTACATTTCATTGTATGGTTTTGGGTGGGCATTTCCACCATAGTGAAATTTAGCCAGATTACTGTATCAATAATGGACAGTCCAATTGGTAATGTGAAAATTCATAATGAACAGTTAATGCTGTGAGCTTGTGATTGGAAGGTTGTGAGATCAATACCCAGAACTGCCAGGGGGCCACTGTGGTGCTCTTGAACATAGCCCTTACCTCTTAACTGCTTGGGCTGCATGGTCTTCCTGTTGCAAATTGCTTTGAATAAATATGTCTGCAAAATAAACAGAAGCATTGACACTACACATGGAACTTGAACACAACAGAAGATGGCTTAGACTGCATTGCAACATCATGCAATATTGTCAATTTGCTAATTTATCCAAATGGAGAAATCATGCTGCCAGATTGAAGCTGAGAAAATCAACAATGAGCATGTCATACTTCCCTGTTGGCAGTATAGCAAGACTTGTAAAGAATGTTTCTCTTTCTGTACCACAAATAATGTGTATTATATGCATTTGGTAATAATTTGTTTAGGTTGTACTAGCTGTACCAACAATAAAATGGTCTCTGGTAATACACTTGTTCACTGATTATAAAAAAAAAAAAAAAGATCTTGTTGTGGACAGACCTGGAAAAAGTCAACACTGGTGGTTATGAAAATTCCATCAGTGTTTCATCATTAGACAAGATCTAATCAGCAATATTTGGAGAGTGTTTCAATGTCAGCATACCATCTGTGAATGATTGGAAAGCTAACACCTCAACCTTTCTTGCCAGTTGATTCAGTGGTCCTGTCCACATAATTCCCCTGGGCTGGATAGCCTTTTCTGAGCTGCATGAGCTCATCCAACATTCTGTGAAGCAACACACACAACATCTCACCACATCTCACAGCATATTATTTTGACGGAAAAGCTCATCGATCTTACTGTCCAGCTACAGTACTTTTCTGAATAAGAATGATTCGCGTGTCTATGCTACTACACCACATTTTTTTCTGCTATACTTAGCAGGTCCAAGAAGAGTGGCATCTGTCATAAGTGATGGCTATTCTTACAATCCAAAAATACAAATCAAATAAATAATATGATTATGAGACCACAGGAAGTTACATAATACATTTCGGTGGCAGATACATGAAATGAGAAACCTGTGTGAAATGTCTGAAATGTGGCAGAGGAGTCAGTGTATTAGATGGGAAATATTTTGAAAACATATTTCCATTCTTCAGAAAATTGAAAATTTCCAGCTAGCATGATCTGATTATACATGAATGTCCCCAGACAGAAAAATGTTTGGAGTACTGTCTTTTGAAATTGATACATGCACAGTACAGCCATTTTTCTCTCTTGTCTTCACTTTTCTTTTGGGGAATTATTGCCTTGCACCTCAGATATCTATTCATATGTTCTTTTGGGGAATTAAAATATTTTATATGGTACCTTTTCCACATTTCCTTTTTCATTGATGTTATAAGAGTGCTTTTGCAACTATTTATAACAATACTGTAGATCGGTCTGAAATTATCTCTTATTAGTAACTCATGTAATTTAAAATGCATCTTGCAGTCATAATACACTATATGCACTTTACCTCGCTACTGCATCAAATGTCTAGTCTGTTTTATTGAAACTCCCACAGATTTATGAACTTTGATTTGGTTATATTTATATTATACTTATACTTACTTGCTCATCTCATTTGGCTGATAATTTTGTTATAAACAGCTTACAACTGAGACAGTATACATCTGGGCAGTTGTGGGTTAAGGGCCCAACAGTGGCAGTTTGGTGATACTGGGATTTGAACTCACTACCCTCTGTTTAGTAGCCCAGCAGCCCCAAGCCTTAACCCAGAGGTGTCCAGTCCTATCCACAAAGGGCCAGTGTGGGTGCAGGTTTTCATTCCAATCCAGCAGGAGCCACAGCTGATTCCACCTGTTTAATCAGTTGATCTTGGCTTTCAATAGGCTCAGGTACTGTATGGCTTCTGCTTGTTTGGAATGAAAACCTGCCCTGCACTGGCCCATTCCAGATAAGATGGGACACCCCTGCCTTAACCTCTGAGCTCCCACTTCTCTCAGGGTTGCCTTCTGACCCCACAGAACTTGATGAAGTGACTAAGTGAGTTAACATTTCACTTCATGGTTGATAATGTTTCCCCTTTTAAAGGAAAAAAATAATTACGAGGAAAAAGTTAGCACCCTGTTATAATGTTTACTACTCAAGCATTAGAGCATAAATGATGTCAAACTGTATTCCACATTTCATTGTAAGACAGCCTTCCTAACTGCTGAAAGGCTCTTAGATCTGATGCTACATCAGCTTATCTCTCCACCCTGATGGAAGACACCAAAACAATCCTAGATTCTTATTTATTACAACAGCAAAGTTAACTAGGAATGAGACCACCACTGAAGCACAAATACTAACCATACTGTATGTATAGGTTCATCTCAAAAAATTTGAATATAGTGGAACAGTTTGTTTTTTGTTTTTTTTTCCATAATTTAATTCAAAAAGTAGAACTTTCATATATTCTAGATTCATTACACACAAAGTGAAATATTGAAAGCCTTTTTTTGTTTTAATCTTGTTGATGGCGGCATTTACATGACTCTATATATACTCGAATTAATAATAATTTGAATATTGCCAAATTCCTATTAATATTGGAATACTGGTGTGCATGTAAACATATTCACTGTGTGGTTTGGCAGCACCACTGCCAGGAAGAAGAGGGTACTGCAGAGAACTGTGTGCTCAGTGCAGAGGATAATAGGCTGCAGCTTCACACCGATGGATCAACTGTATGAGGATCACTGCCACAAGACAATACAAGACATCATCAATGACACTAATTACCCCAGATATGAACTTTTCACCCCTTCAGCATCAGACAAGAGGTAAAAGAGCACACAGATACTTACCACCAGACTAAACAACAGCTTTTTCCCAACAGATGTCACCACTGTCTAATAACTCACTCCACTTCCCACCATTATACACAGTAATTGAATTTTGAGCATTATGCAATGGTTGTTTTCAAATATTTCTTGTTTTGTGTTAAACCTGGGGTTATTGTATTATGAGATGGTATTCTTAGTTCACGTTCTTTGTGTTTCTCATATGGGTTGTGTGTGAGCAGGTGTGCTAAATAGTCTTGCGGTGTTCTGCCAGCTCAGCAGTATTTATAAAGACCGGTGGAAGTGCATGTTTGTATTGAGTGCGCCTGGGTCTGGTCATTACAATACACTGTACACTGACAACGTGGCATCGTTGTTTTGGTGCCAGATGAGCTGGTCTGAGTATTTCAGAAACTGCTACTATAAACCATCTACTGGGATGGGTACTTTTGACTCTTCATGGTTAGGGATCTAAATCTACATATGGATTTCTGATAATATAATATTGAATTAAAAAGGGGTGTGTAGGTGAAGAGAAGATTTCATGGGACCGTTAATTCCGTGAATTGACAATTTACTCCCACCCTGCACAATTTGGCACAGTCACAATTTCCTAACCAGATGAATTGTTTTATTTATTATTATTTCCTGGCAGGAGCTCAGAGCTTTTCAGAATTAAGAACTGTCACATGCAATCACTTCTAGGGAAATATGGTAGATGATATCAAAAGGACCTCATTCCTTTTGTACAAGCTGGCACACTTGATCTGTTGTTAATTAACTCCACAGTAAACCAAATCAAGCATCAGAAAACACAATATTATTGCATTTGCCTCTGAGTGTAGTACACATAAGACTTCTGCATGTGCCTTGTATTATGTAGGTTGACAAATGCACAGCATTTTTACAACCATCATCTTTTAAAATGCAATAAGTTGTTCTATAAGATGCAAGGTACATACCAGATTTTTTCCCTTTTCCTAAGTGCCTGTTAATCCTTCCTTTTTGGTGTGTATGCAAGCAGGATTAACAAGTTCAAGCAAATTGTAAGTTGAGCCTATACACAGCCCTTCAGGACCACTTTACCTTGTGTGCACTGGAGCACATGAGAATGTATGTGAGACAGCAAAAATCAGCTCCTTTGTTTATTTGCAAGCCAGTTGTAATTACCGGCCACAGTTCTCCTGTTAAACATGGAAACGTCAAAACAGTGTGTGTGTATAAAAAGATACAGTGTCAGATGTACAGTAGAAAGGTTGAAGAGCCAGGTCTGGGGCTCGCAGCAAGTGTTCTGGACATGTTTATTTACCTTCTAGAATCAGGAAAGTAAAACCAGAGGACCACCTTGAACTTCAGCAGTAATTTTATATTGATGTTTAAAGATTTAGGACTTTTTTTTTTTTATATAAACCCAGAGTTCCCAATTCATCCTCCACAGGAAGTAGCACATGAGTAGGCCAGCAGAACATTTATATTTTTTTCTGCGAACAAGAAGGCACTCTGTCAGATCTTAATTTTGTCACAAGCTAGCATGGCTATAGCCACAACTCCCACTGTGCTATTTATACAGCTCACTTCTACAGACATATTAAAAGCACTGCTGAGTACCTGGAGCAAAGGTCTTCTAAGAGACCAGGCATATTGAACTGAATGAGAAGCAACAGATGGAACAGAGTACTTTAACACTATAAGGTATCCAGAAATTCAGCATGGAAAGCAAAAGTAGGAGTATTTATGCAACATATAAAATATATAGCTGAAATTACATCAGCAAAGCTTACACGGTGGAATATTGGATGGTCGGGTTCAACTGCTATGATTATTATTCGAGCAGCATGTTGTTGATAATCTTCTGAGCGAAGATACTTGTGTAAGGTATTTTTTAAAAAGACTGACACATTTGTTGAGGCTTCATTTTTTTTTTTTTTTTTTTTTTTTTTTTTTTTTCACCGTAGAAAAATCAATAAGACAATGAAAATATTCTGATACATGGGATTTACTGCAATACTGTGGCTAACCACTAATTTAATTTCTCTTTCATTTGATTTTCACTACTCTGATGTCCAGTGTAGAAAACTGCTTTATGATCATTTATGATAACATTTTATAATATGATAATTTTACAGATCTTCTGAATTTGCCCAAAGAGCTCCAAGGGATTCAGGTTGTATTAGATATATAAAAGTATCGAAAGGATCTTCGGCAGCTGAGAAAGTACATTGTATGTTCATATATACTATACAGTGTCATGCACAAAAAAGTATGTATTCATAAATAAAAGATATGTTTAACAAACAAAATTGATAGGGGAAGTCTGGTCAGAAATAATTAGCTTTTTGCAGCATTGCTCATTTTACAACATTGCTCGCATCAGTTTTGGCTCATTCCTCTTGGCAAATCGTCTTCAATTCCCCAAGGTTATAGGGGCCCCCTGTTTGACTCAAAATCAAAATCATCCATAAATTTTCAATGGGATTCAAGTCAGGAGACTGGGTTCTTGAATTAATTTGACTGTATGCTTGGGGTCATTGTTGAAACATCCATCATCTGCTCAGATTCAGTTTCTTGGCCGGTGAGACTAAATTCTCATCTAATATGTTCTGGTACATCTCTCTATTCAGGTTTTCTTCAATGATGTGTAATGCCCCAGAACTGTTTGCAGAGAAGCAGCCCAATATCATGATGCTCCCATCACAACTATTCATTCTCCAAACATGACAAGCTGAATTATTGCTAAAGAGTTCTATTTTTGTTTCATCTGGCCAAAATATACTGTTCCAAAAGAGTTCAGATTTGTCCAAAAGATTTGAAGATTTGTCTGTTTTGTGTGAGGTGTACGAACTGACATTATTGCGGTGCAGTTCATTGCTTATTGTTGTTCCTGCTGCTTTCAGGTTGTCCTGCAACTCTTTTTGAGTGACTGCTGTCTTCTCTCTTACCTTCCTTATCATTAGTCTGAGAGCACGTTGAGAAATCTTGCATTGCGCACATGTCCAGGGACAATTAGTTGTGGATCCATGAATTTCCCACCTGCATATTATTGAACCAGTTGTACTGACAGAGATGTTTATGGAATTTGCTATGGCTCTGTAGCTTTTTACACTCAAATGTAGTTAAATAACGTTGACCCTGAGAACTTTAGGAAGCTTCTTCCCCCTTATCATGATTGCTACTTGTTGCCTGAAATCTTCCAAATCAATCGCAACAAGTTTTATAATGACACCAGTACTTTTTCCCTATCATTTTTAAACACATTTTTTATGCTTATACTCACAAATACAAAGTAAAAAAAAAAAACAACATTATGGGTATATGCACTAGAAGCATATCAACAAAAGTGCAATTTATAATGACTTCTCCAGTTTCAAAATTATTCAACCCCCTGAATAGAATCCCTCACAACAGCACAAATATGTAAAACAGAAGTCTCAAGCACACTTGATGCAAGTAATCAAGGGCTTCACTAGTTGAACCAGGTGTGATTGAGCTGGAACACATGAAATACCTGAACTGGCTAGGGGCAGAAAATACATGAAATACCTGGACGGGGCAGAAAAAGGAAGCTATCAACGGCTGCAACCAGATTTCTGAGAAGGCAGGTTTTGAAAAAACCTCGAGTGACTGCAAAAGACCTGCAGCAAGACTTGGTGGCAACAGGCACTGAGGTTTCAGTGAGCACAGTATGACATGTACTAAACGCAGAGGGTTTCCATGCCAGAACTCCAAGACGTACACCACTACTGAAAAGCACAAGAAAAGTCGGCTCAAAATCATATAAATAAGCCACAGAAGTTTTGGGATTCTGTTCTGTGGAGCGATGAAACAAAACTGGAACTTTTCAGCACGATGGATCAGCGGTATGTATGGATAAAGAAGAATGAAGAAAGAACACTCTGTCCACAGTCAAGCATGGTGGTGGCTTGGTGATGCTCTGGGGCTGCTTTGTATCCTCTGGCACTGGAATCCTGCAGCGTGGGGAAGGCAAGATGGATTCATTGACGTATCAGGAAATCCTAGGAGAAAACTTCATGCCATCTGTGAGGAAGCTGAAGCTTGGGCATCATTGGACCTTCCAACAGGACAATGATCCCAAGCATACCTCAAATTCCCCCACCGCTTGTTTGCAGAAGAAGTCCTGGAAGATTCTACAGGGCCATCACAGTCAGCTGACTTGAACCCCATAGAAAATCTCTGGTGGGATTTGAAGAAGGCGGTTGCAGCACATAAACCCAAGAATATTACTGAACTGGAGGCCATTACTCATGAGGAATGGGCTAAGGTTCCTCAGGAACACTGCCAGAAGCTGGTGTCTGGCTATGCATCTCGTTTGCAGGAGGTCATAACAGCAAAAGGGTGCTCTACTAGGTACTAAAGATGCTTGCCATGAAGGGGTTGAATAAATTTGAAACTGGAGAAGTTATTATAAGTTGCATTTTCAGTTGAATTTGGGGAAACCACTTGAAGCATTCATTGTGTTGAACTATTTCAATGGCTTTTGTTTGATTTGTTCATTGCAAACAGCTGAAAGTCTATAAATTTTGACAATAAACCTGTATTTGCAATGGGGGTTGAATAATTTTGATTGCAACTGTACCAACAGTATATATACCTCAAATTTATTGACAGTATTTACCAATTACAAGAATAAAATAACAAGCTATACTATTTGTGTAAAACTGTTATAGATTAGAATACTGAGCACTACTGTCGCTCCGAGCACTCTGCAAGTCTGACTGGTACAGATATTTTTAAGTTTCAGATATCAGTCATGTTCATTACCATTTCAATTACTGGTAGCTGGTTATGAGGTTACACCCCATTGAGAGGTCTACCAATCATCATGTGGAGAAGCCATGTGTATGGGCAGGACAAGCAAAGGGCATACTGTCCTTCTTTTCTTTTCTTTGCGAAACACAATTTATTGAATCTGCCATAGGATCCCAGTGAAGCCATGCATCAATAGAGTTCTATCCATGGTGCATCTAGGGGCTTCAAAGAAGATTTTCATGCAGGCTGAGCTGTTCACAGAGAACAGTTTGCATTAAATGAACGAACAGTGTGATATGGCAGTGAGACATTTTAGGGGAGGCCATGCTTCCCATGTATTCTTAAAGCAATCGCCTGTGGTTCATTCGACACCTGGGGTTGTTAAGCATGGAGAAATAACAGGTCATAAGTCAGTAGTCATAAATACACTATAGTCATGGCAAAAAGAAAGTACAACATCATCAATTCTATGTTTTTATTTATCAGGGCCTAAATAACAATTTTGTGGTCCTTACCAACATCTATAAACAAAGAAATAATCTCAGGTGACAACAAAAATCTTTCAATATGTAGTCATTGGATGATAGGTGTTGATGAATTTTCTATAGAAGCAGCTCTGACAGTAGTTCCAGCTGTAATTTTAATAATAAGTTCATATTAATGCACTCATTCTAATACATTTTCATTTCTATAGTAACAGCTCAATCAAAGGGACATGCATGCTGGACATTCCAGATAATCTAAGCCTAATAATAAACAAAGTAAAACACATGCTTTCTTAACAAAGAAAAATATATAATCATTGATAGGTAAAGCTTTCAGGATACATATATTCAACATCTTTGGAAGGAGACTCCTAACAGACTTACATAAGTTTAACTTTAAGAGAGCTTTAAAAAAGCTGGTGAGGTACCGATTATAGCTGTTATAATGTAAGTGAATACAGGAACCGGCTTATCTTGTGAACGTTCCATAACATTAAATTCAACTATAAACAGCTGAAAAGCAGGATGGGTCGCTCAAATGTGTATACAAAATTTTAATTTTTGGCCTATCACTGTTATAAAAGGAATAAAACAATATGGGATGTTTTGTTATAGGAAAAGAATCTACTTCCCTTTGCTTTGCGTCATTCATCATGGATTATTTTCCTATAACAGCACACTCTATCATGATGTATTGCTTGCTGGTTGCTCTTATACCTCCTGCAAGATGACTCCAACAGTAAAGTCCATCACTTAAGTGTGTGGGGGAAGTTCAACGCTGGTGTCTTTGCAGATACAGCATTTAAATTATCCCCGATAGATGGGACTGAAAACCACAAGAATGTTCTGAATTATTTTCAGTGTTGCTACGGAAGTTCCTTTTTATACAGTCCCCTCCGAAAGTATTGTAACAGCAAGGACAATTCTATTGTTTTCACTATACATTGAAGACATTTGGGTTTGCGATCAGAGATGATAGATCAGAATTTCAGCTTTTATTTATATCTAGATGTGTTAAACAACTTTAAAAAATGCACCTTTGGTGGCAGACCCCCCAATTTTTAGGTGAGCAAATAGAGTATAGGAACAGATAGTCTTAAAGTAAATAACACTTAATATTTGTTTGCATATCCTTTGCTTGCAATAACTGCATCACCAGTCTAAAACCTTCCACTTTTTCCCCTGATGGAGTGCTTTGTTGTGTTGACAGTGCTGTTTGTGTCTTTGTCTTGCTGCATGATGAAGTTCCTCCCAATTAGATTGGCTGCATTTCTCTGTAAATTGGAACATAGATTGTTTCTGTAGACTTCTGACTTCATTCTGCTTGACTGATGAGCTTTTATGTTGGATCATGAGCAGATCCTTTCTTTCTCCATACTTTGGCCTTTCCATCACTTTGGTAGAGGTTAATCTTGGTTCCAGAACTTTTGTGTCTCCTCTCTGTATTTCTTTGCAAATTTCAATCTGGCCTTCTGATTCTTACTGCTCATGAGTGGTTTGCGTCTTGTGGTATGGTTTCCATATTTCTGCACTTGAAGTCTTCTTCGAATGGTGGATTGATATACATTCACCCCTGCCCCATGGAGGTTGTTTGTGATGACACTAACTATTGTTTTTGGGTTTCTCTTCACAGCTCTCATAATATTTCTGCCATCAATTGCTGTTGTTTTTCTTGGCTGACCTGTTCCATTTCTGGTTCTTAGTACACCAGCGGTTTATTTCCTTTTCGGGGCATTCCAAATTGTTGTATTGGCTATGCCCAATGCTTGTACAATCGCTTTGATAGACTTTCCCTCTTTTCTCAGCTTCATAATGGCTTGCTTTTCTCCCATAGACAGCTCTCTGATCTTCATGTTGGATTATCCTTTTTAACAACAAATGCAGTCTTCACAGGTGAAACCCAGGGCTCAAACCAAGAGTAGACATTCAGAGCTATTAATTGTTTAAACATTCAATTTAACAGGGTACACCTGGGCAGCAAAAAACACCTGTCAGTCACATGCTCCAATATATTTGATCACTTGTGAAATGGGTGGGTTCAAACAAAGGGTGCCATGTTATAAGTTGTTTAACACATCTAGATGTAAATATCAGGAAATGAAAACTGAAATTCTGATTTTCTGTCATCTCATTCATCCCTTGATCTCAAACCCAAATGTCTTCCATGCATAGCAAAAAAGAGACAGAACTGGCCCTGCTGTTCCAATACTTTAGGAGGAGACTGTAGTTCTCTTGTAGAATATAGTGAGAGGGGGGTTAGTTTTCTCCTATGTAAATGGAGATGACGTTGGGGTTTTTAGAGGGTCCAAGGTTGACCACTCTTCTGACATGCACACAAAGGAACTTGGGGCTCTGGACTTTCCCCATGATTGCTTGATATGCAATGAAAAATTATCATCATGGGTCTTTCTTTCATATTTTTTGCATTTTGTCCACATTAGGAGACAGTAACAGTCCACAAGTTGCTCCATTGCTCTGTGTGCTGTTTTGGCATTGTTGCTGATGAGACTCACTAATAGTGAATATTTACAGAGTTTGTTTTAAAATGGAAATATAGATAATTCTTCATTCGAACTTTGTCATAGGAAACTAATACTTGGCCTTTCTGTAGGTCATGCTGATGAATACTTCTCTTTATTATAGCCTTTGTCGTCCTGTTCTTGATCTGTGCGAGCTGGTGAGCTTACCAGTAATTAACAACCTGGCAACTACAGAAACCACAGTAAAGGTTAACCACTATTCAGCATGAAAGTATTTGTCATCCCTGAAAGTACTCATTGTGCATGGATATTGTGGTCATCACCGTTCTGTCAGGTTTTTCACTAGTTCCAAGTTCACCAGTGCATTAAACCGTACCAAAGCAGTTGGTTTTGATATGATGCTCACTTGTTCTGATATTTCCGTCAACTGACGACCTGTTTTACTGGCACTGACTCTTATATATACCATCACAATCTACTTTAATTGGAACACCTGTACATCTGCTCATTTATGCAGTTATCCAATCAGCCAGTCATGTGGTAGCAGCACAATACATAAAATCTGTCTTCAACTGTCCAGTTTCTGTGAGTGTGTGCTCATGATAGCCAGAGATTCCTGTTCTTGGCTGATAGGAGTAGAACCCAATGTGGCCTAATAAAGTGTAAATAAAGTGAGTGTATATGTGTGTGTGTGCTAACAACTTAAAGCTGATCCAGTACAAAACAAAAATCTGTCATTTTGTCAACTTTTACTTATTTTCAAACTTTACATTTTCTTATTTGCAGATAATGTTGCTTCTTTCTAAGAATAAATGTTAAAAATTAGCAAAATATCTGCATATATATACCAATCAACCATAACATTAAAACCACCTGCCTAATATTGTGTAGGCCCCCCTTGTGCTGCCAAAACAGCTGTGATCCATCAACTCCACAAGACCTCTGAAGGTGTGCTGTGGTATCTGGCAGCAAGACGTTAGCAGCAGATCCTTTAAGTCTGGTAAGAGGTGGGGTCTCCATGGATCGGACTTGTTTGTCCAGCACATCCCACAGATGCTTGATCGGATTGAGATCTGGGGAATTTGGAGGCCAAGAACCCTTTGTCATGTTCCTCAAACGATTCCTGAAGAATATTTGCACTGTGGCAGGGCACATTATTCTGCTGAAAGAGGCCAGTGCCATTAGGGAATACCGTTGCCATGAAGGGGTGTACTTGGTCTGCAACAATGTTTAAGTAGGTGGTACGTGTCAAAGTAACATCCACATGAATGCCAGGACCCAAAGTTTCCCAGCAGAACATTGCCCAGAGCATCACACTGCCTCCGCTGGCTTGCCTTCTTCCCATAGTGCATCCTGATGCCATGTCTTCCCCAGGTAAGCGATGTATACGCACCCGTCCATCCACATGATGTAAAAGAAAATGTGATTCATCAGACCACGTCACCTTCTTGCAGTGCTCCATGGACGAGTTCTGATGCTCACGTGCCCATTGTAGTTGCTTTCAGTGGTGGACAGGGGTCAGCATGGGCTCTCTGATCAGTCTGTGGCTTTGCAGCCTCATGCACAGTGAGCTATGATGCATTGTGTGTTCTGACACCTTTATATCATAGCCAGCATTAACTTTTTCAGCAATTTGTGTTACAGTAGCTCTTCTGTGGCATCAGACCAGGTGGGCTAGCCTTCACTCCTCACGTGCATCAATGAGCCATGGACAACCATGACCCTGTCTCCAGTTCACTGGTTGTCTTACCTTAGACCACTTTTGGTAGGTACTGCATACCAGGAACACTGCACAAAACCTTCCATTTTGGAGATGCTCTGACCAAGTTGTTTAGCCATCACAATTTGGCCCTTGTCAAAGGGGTGCGGTGGCTTAGTGGTTAGCACACTTGCCTCGCACCTTCAGTGTTGAGAGTCTGATTCCTGTCTCCGCCCTGTGTGCACAGAGCTCGCATGTTCTCCCCATGCTTCGGGCGTTTCCTCCGGGTACTCTGGTTACCTCCCTCATTCCAAAGACATGCGTTGTAGGCTGATTGGCATCTCTACATTGCTTGTCGTGTGTGAGTGTGTGCGCGACTGTGTCCTGTTACAACAAACAGTGGTGTGCGTTTCTGATTTGCAGTATTACTGGTGTTATTGCTGTGAAATTGCTTTCAGTCAGTTTTGATGAAAGTGTAAGCCACGCTTCTTCAGAATACCATATAAACACTTTTCAGCATATTGAGGATTTCAGAAATGTATCATGTTTGGGGGGTATATGATTTATCAACGAAAGCTTAGACATGTTCGAAATTCAAAAAGTGTCCCAATATAGGCCTATCTGGGTTCACTCTAATTTTAGTAACCATCCTAATTATAGTGCCCAAAAAAGCGACTTGACAAATGCATAATTTGTCTATTAATATCCTGATCCTGAGAGCTTAGGGAAATTTAATAGAAGATTTTTTTTTTTTTTTCTCCTTATATGGAAAACAGGAACCGGAACTCCCACGTGTAGAATCGCAAACAAAAGTGCGTCACTACAGCACTGCGGGAACTGTCGGTACGCGGCTGTGTTTTGGTGAAACCAAATCGTACATAGAAATTTTTTTTTTTTTTTTGCATTGGTCTAAGAATATGGTGAAGATAGCGTTTAATTCCGCTCTGGCGCAGAAAGCGCTTGTAAAAGAGGTACCGGCCTCAGAAAAGGTGAGATTTTGCTTTTGCTGCAGACGCTTGCACTGGCTTTATTGCTTACCCTTATACATTTTGACCTTTATTTTATATATATATATATATATATATATATATATATATACCAAAACCAAGTTAAACGGACGCATTTGAATGTCGTTATTGCATAAGCCCTGTCTGTGGACGTAAACGCAAGAGCCGACGCTGAATTCTAAATGACATTATACACTATTTAGGCGCACTACATAGGATGTGAAATAATAGCATTTACACCCTACGTAGTGCCCTTCATGCCCAATTGAGAGTCATTCGGAATACAGCCTGAGCGATTAACTTGACTGGGTTGTGGTCCTCCATTTTAAACTGCTGGAAGCTACGTTGTGATGTATCACGGCCACCTCTCTTTCACCAAGTTGCGCATATTTGCGACTTTAAAACACTTAATTTAAACGGTTGAGCATTCAGTGAGTTTCTTATTCTTATGAGGTCATCTGTGTTTGTAACTGTGATAGAACCATCATTGTAAAATAACCTAGGCTAATGTTATCAAACACTACGTAAATATTAATCGACCCTAAAGCTTGGTAACCAGTTCACTATTACAGTAGTCTAATGCCTGTAGTACAAAGTCATACACAGCCTCAGTGTGCAATAAAAACTGAGCTGTAAACAATGCTTGGATTATTTTGTAATTATCGCTCATGCCCCTTTTTTTGTACCGTTAATATGTATCCTTCACTAGGAAACGTGGATATAGAGCACTTTTAAAATAGTTTAACATGTAGAAATGGACTGTAGTTATACATGTACCTTTCTAGATAAAATATACTAAGAGTACAGAAGTGTTGCCTTGGGGCAGTTTAGTACCTTTTTCTTTTTCTTTCAGAGTGCTGAAGCTGGTTGTGTTTCAGACCAAGCTTTTTAGCCTAATGTTTAGCTGTTTGTTTGTTTGTTTGTTTGTTTGTTTGTTTGTTTTCCCCAGTGCCCTGAGTCTACTGTAATGCTTGATGTGTTTTCTCATCAACTAGATGTCTTTCTCTGATTGACAAAATCTCCAGCACAAAGATACAGACTCCTGAGCGAGAACCTCTCATATTCTCATGCTAAAATAGTTATCACATATCTGTACAACAGAGAATACAAGACAGCCATGCGTTGACTAAGTTTATTTACTAATTGTATTTGTTTTGTGATGTTTAACGGCCAGGACCCTGAGACGGGCTCGGTGTACAGCAGTGAGAGTTCGACCGGCCGCTGTCTGCTCACGCTGCTCGGCCTGGCCTTCATCATTTCAGGCCTCATTGTTGGCGGAGCATGCGTGTACAGGTATTTTACACCCAAGGTATGTCCGCTTCAAGGTTCCCTGTTTACTTATTCCTTTGCACGTGTTATGTCAATTTTGTAAAATATCCCCCCCCCCCCCACTGTGTTTGAGATGCAAATGTGTCTGATGCCCATGTGTTATGCGGATTGCATATTTGCAAGAGGATCTCAGGAATTCGTATGAGTAAACAGAGGGTGTTCAGTGTCCTGGTCCAAAACTGTAAATAAATAAATAAAAATGATTATGCGTTATTGTCTTGGACCTGAATAGATGTACTAAAGATACTGGATGCAGGCCTATATTTTGAATTTTGCTTGCTCTGGTAGAGTAATGCTCTTTCAGGCTGCTTGCAGAAGAGCGTTCTGTAATGTTGGTTGTGTTGTATTGGGATCATTTCAGCAACGCTTGATTTTTATTTTTGCACATTCCTATTTATTTATTTTTACACTGCTATGTAGGGGCAGAACAGCTTACTTGTGTTTTCCTTGGTCAGATACACATGGATCTCCGTTATAGTAAATGAGCTCACGTATTCGCTTATTTGGTGTGCATTAAAATAAGTGAATTGTGATCATAGAAGAAACTGGTTGGTTCAGTGAGTGCATCAGGTGGTCAGAGTTTTAGTATGTTGTGCATTTAGCTCCCCCTTCTGCATATAAAAATGAACAGTGAATGGAGCCGAGTGCTTAATTGTTTCTCTAGAGTGAAATAGATTATATAATGTTTGGGCTTTTTTAAAAAAATTTTTATAAGTTTTACTTCTGCATTTTGAAATCTATGCACTTTGGATCTTTTGCACTTGAAGCTTCTTGAGTCTCATTTACATGTTTAGGGGACCATGGGAATATGACTGTACTGATTATAAAGACCAGTCTCATCCAGTTTCCTCTTTCGCAGTCATACTTGAAAGCAAAATGATCATATATTATGTAGAACTTGCACTTCCTTTTTCCACATGGTTTTGACTTATCTCGCATTACTTGTTTTGCAGAAGCTCTATCATGGATCCATGCAGTTCACAGATATGGACAGCGCTGATATGCCCATGGACATGGAGGCCCATGCGCCTTACTACCTACCCCGTGTTGATGAGGACGTGGAGATCCGTGACAACGTGGCCATCATTAATGTCCCTGCTCCTCGCTTTGGGGCAGGAGACCCAGCTTACATCCTGCATGATTTTAAGAGGGTAATAAGTGCAGCCAGGTTGCTAGCAATCAATTGTATGAGGCAGCTGATGTACTAAAGCATGCATCAGGCTTTGTAGTGCAAGAGTAACGATTTGTATAAGGGGGCCTTCTATGCTTAAGCTGTGGGGGTATGGTGGGGAGACCTGACTGATTTAGTATACTTCAATTAGACACTTCATTCATACAATTGAATATTAAACGTGTTGGGCCTGCATATGTAAAGTTGGCCTGTATTTGTTGTAATCAGTAATTACTGTCACCAGTCACATATGATATCTGTCAACAGAAGCTGACTGCTTATTTGGACCTAACTCTGAGGACATGCTTTGTGATCCCTCTCAACACCTCTGTGGTGATGCTGCCCCAGGACCTCTTGGGTTTATTCTTGCAGCTCATGGTGCGTGCACAAACATGTATGTGTGTGTGTGTGTGTGTGTGTGTGTGGGCTGGTGAACAAAATGATGTTCTGTTGAATACAAAGGTTAGGGTGAGGTATGCTAATTTGATCTGAAAAGGGCTTGGGGTAGAAAACTATGTGAATAAAGTGCACCTACCATGTATTCATGATATTTAATATATTATAAAACAGTATTTAGAAAATTATTAACAGCAATAATATATTCTTTGGTAATTATTCAGTATAGGGTATCGTTGTCTTGCCTAACTTTTGGAATAGCTTTTTGTTTTATTTCCATTGCCTGTCTTTGAAATTCTTGGTCTGTAATGCATGGAAACAGAACCAGTATATGAGTTTTTACAAGTGAAGTTCATGATGACAGAAAATTTGTGTGGATGATTCTCATAACAGTTAAAGCTACAATGCTTAAGCCTGGCTTCCACTGTAGGACAAGTGGTCTTGCTGCCTTTCACACAGCACAACTCAATCTCTGAATGCAACAGAAATTTTATGATGAAGGTACTCGCACTGTATAAGTAGCTCACAACATAGGTGCTCATACTGGGTGATTGCTGAATCTAACGTGAAAGATCAGTTGCACCTCTATATGCCTCAAGTTGAAAAAACCGTTGAAACCAGGATGCACATGGTTTTAGTGATGTGCACAAGTTGCAAACGCTTTAAAGAACGGTGACACTAAAAATATGGAAAGAAAAGTGGTTCAGGAAACTAGTCAGTATGATTTTGTCCATTTTTCAGGAAGAACTGGGCAGTTTCTCTCAGTAACAGCATTTTTGTTGGACTCAAACTTGTTAACGTTTTCATAAAACACCATAGCTGGTCACTTCTGCAGCCTACAGGATGTGAAAGTGAGAAACCACACAATGCTGTAAATTTCACTACCAGGCTACATGAGGCCTCGATGCATATTGAATCATTGCACTGTTCATGAACCAGTGCATGTGGGCCATATCCATATCCTTGTAGTATAATACAAGAAACAAAAAAGATTACACATGACAATTTTAGGATTCAAAAATTGCTCAGTGATTGTTAGACAAAGTGGACCGGACAAGACCCGTTTGGGATGTTTAACCTCATAATTGCATGTAAACCGGTTGACTTTAACCCACATAATATAACGGGTCAGGATCAAATCCTTCAACAAATATTGGTATTTGCCATTTTCCATAATTACTGAATTACTTGGATAGAGCTATAGGTTTTTTAATCATTACAAATATTACCTTATCATGTGATGTAAATGGATTTTTGTTCTCCATTTCTGTTCTCAGTCTGGCTCGTACAAAGCTCACTTGGTGCGTGAGGATCTGGTGGTGACTGAGCGCATTGATGACCTTGCCCCCTTGGGCTATTATATTTACAGCCTGTGTGAGGACAGACCAACATACAAGATGCAGCGCCGCAGTGAGATAATGGGTAAATGGCGTTGACTGATAACTTTAGGTGTTTTTTTTTTCCCCCTTTGCTAATTTCAGGCATCCGAGTATGACACAGAGCACCAAATTGAAAATGCATGTGTCATTACATTTATTCATGTATCCTGTAATATATCCTTACATCAGTAAATCAATTTAGAAGTACAACAGTCTATTTAATAATGTATGTAAGCATTGATTTATTGAGGGATTTAATTTAGGATATATTGAA
Source organism: Cranoglanis bouderius (assembly GCA_023630585.1). Classification (NCBI taxonomy): domain Eukaryota; kingdom Metazoa; phylum Chordata; class Actinopteri; order Siluriformes; family Cranoglanididae; genus Cranoglanis; species Cranoglanis bouderius. Next base: position 12,104,174 of record CM042542.1, on the reverse strand, counting down.
GGATTTATTTGATCAGAAAATAACTTCTGTTAAATTAATAAATAATTTATTTGAAAGGAAAACAGCAAACCAGCAATTACTTATTTAATAATTACTTAATATTATTAGACTAGTTATCATTAACTGAATGTACATGAGCTGCAACAGCAAGCATCCTTTCACCACTTTCAGCTGAAATACAGTGGTCTATAAAATTGGAATGAAAGTATAACTAATTTGATGTACAGCTTCATTCAATGTGATTTGTTTTTGTTCTTAGGAAGAATTATTATTTTTTTTCTTCTTCTTCCAGAATTCATCTGTGTACTAACCATTGTTGGCTTCCCCCAATGAATTTGACATCCTCTTAAAGGAAGTCCACCCCTCTTTCACATATAGAAGCATGAAATCCTTCAATAAATGCCTCAATAAATCTATAAATATACACATTAATACACTATATGGACAAAGGTTTGTGGATACCTGACCATCACACCTGTATGTGGGCCTTCCCTAAACTGTTGCCACAAACTTAAAAGTTAAAAAATAAAAAAATTTAAAAAATAACATTTTCTAGAATGTCTTTATATGCTGTAGCATTAAAATTTGCCTTCAGTGGAATTAGGGTGCCCAAACCTGACAATGCCCCTGTGCATGAACATTTACATTTAATCATTTAGCAGACACTTTTGACTTTCTGACCTCAACCCCACTAAACACCTTTGGGATGAACTGGAACTCCATCTGCATGTGTCAAGGACTTGTTTAGTAAGATTTTACCAGAAAAGATTTTAGGATTGGTATTATATGTAAATGTAAAACATCATATATAATCTTAACTGCTGTATTTTTCTTTCGTTTGTTTTTTTTTTATTTTTATCATATGTATGCAACGCTTGTAATTTTTGTACTAGTAGTACACACTACTGCCAACTGCATGTGAGGCCTCCTCACCTGACACCAATGTCAACCTCTATCTTCTCGTAGCTGAATGGGCTGAACTTCCCACAGCCATGTTTCAAAATCAGGTAGAAAGCCTTCCCAGAAGAGTGGAGATTATTATAAAGCAAAGAGGGAATAAACTCTGGAATGGGACTGGAAGCATATGGGTTGTGATGGTCTGGTGTCCACATACTATTTGGACATATAGTGCAAATCCATCAAGATCTAATGGATAAATCGATAAATTATAGATACATTTTAAAATATCTTAACAGATTTATTGCCTAGTTAATTTATTGGTTAAAAGATATATTAAAGATTTAATTGTGTATTTAATGATTGACACATTTAATTTGGCATGCTTCATTGTCTGTATCTAATTCAGTATTTAAGCCACATGCTTTTTGTGTCTAATTTTTAATGTTGGTATTTGTTGCAGGCCTCCAGAAGCGCTCTGTGGAGGATTGCAGCATAATCCGCCACTTCGAGAATAAATTTGTTACCGAAACAAGGATCTGCCGAGCCTGAGCAAGTAGGAAGTCAGGAGGGGACAGACATTCCCCCTTTCGTTGCAGGGTAGGGAGAGGTGAAGTGAGCTGAAAGAGGGAGCAAGGGAGGGCTAAGAGGAAAGGGCCTGTCTTCCAACTCCTGCTGTAGTGTTTAGGATAGGGTGTTTTGTATTAATTTAGACACTGCAGACATTTCTGTTCTCCCACTTACGGTGTAGTGATGTAGCTCTCTTAAAGCAGTTTGTGATTTCTTATACCTTTGTCACTGTACACCGTGATTCCCTCTACAGCCTGACTGCAGCTCAGACCTTGTTTTTAGTGTGTGCCTTTTTTTCTTTGTCACCATTTTTGTGGATAATGATTTGTGAACTGTGCAAAATGTTAACCTTGGTGAACCTTAGTTTATTTATTTTTTTATTTTATTTTTTTTCTGCAGAAGTATTACTACCTAAGCACACGGTGATACACCTCTAGTCTAGCCTGTATGATATTTCCCGGTAATTATGTATCAGTGTATAAAGATCCACTTGGTCTCTATAGGTCTGATCAGCTTACAACTCTTAAAATGCAGCCCTTTGTGTTTGTGTATTTGAGGAATTAACCATGTATCACATGTGACGTGTAATTTCTGCATGTCTTCTGATCTAGCAGACACTGTGTAGCATTGCTTCTAATAGTGTCCCTGCTAATGTATATGTATACCGTTTAAGGTGTCCGTTAGACATGGCCCGATTGTAAATTATGTATCTCAATCCAAATTATAAACGCCTCATAATGAAGGATAGTCAGTACAAATGCACTATGAGATTTTAGAACACTTACAGATTAGGACTGTAAACAGCTTCCTTGCATGATTTCACACTCCGAGTGGTCTAGCCTGGCCATCTCTGTCCTCTTGCATCTTATCTCATGAGCTCTGGCCTGCACAATTCTTGTGGGTCACATTGTAAAATTTCACTGCTGAGACACAGTGGTGTGTTAACAATCACTCGACTTGATCAGCTACTCGAACCCACTGCCCAGGCCTTTTTAATCTTTTTTTTTTTGTAGGACTCGATGTTCATCCTTCAGCAAAAGGATGTATCATAGACATGATGTTTAAAAATAGTTACCAGCAGCGTTTTTTTTTTTTTTTTCTTCTTCCCCCTGGCCCCATCCCCCATGAGTGACATGAGTGCTATTTATTTATTAGTAAGAAGGTGTCTGTCTGAGCAAAACCAGACTTGACAGCTTGCATACTGGAACGTCATGCTGAGTGTTTGCTGCAGGTAAATATAAACATGTGTTCACTCAGTATTGGTGTAAATCTACCCAAAGCCATTGCACCTGTCCCTTTTCACAATGGTTTTACATTGCAACATCCTGTCAACTCTGGCGTAATCCTGCACGGCACCGTGGTTGTTCAATTGTTGTGAAATTCCCTGCATTCTAAAAAGTTGCATGTGTATTTTGGAAAGATCAGTAGTTTAACTGCTGCTCAGAAAACGACAATCAAGACTGGAGTCTCTCATGCTGTCTTTCTGTTTGTCCCGATTCAGAAAAACAGACCTGAAAGATGCTGGACTGAATTAAAAAAAAAAAAAAAAAATGTACTACTGAAATGTTAAACTGCTGACTGAAGTTTGTTTGAAATAAAGATGCATTCCTTTACTTTAAAAACTGTGTTTATTGGCTAGAGTTTGGACTGTCATGTGAACATGAACCCATTTCATCAGCAAATTATTTCAGGATTTATGATCTAATGCTATGTAATTTCTCTAGGGTTTTTGTAAACAGTCCTGAAATCTTTCAGAAGTTGGAGCTGTCATTTAAGTTGTTTGTAATTGGTAACTGCATAGCAGAACTACATTATTTTTTTTTTTTTTAAATACCCAAATGTGTGGGGTTTTTTTGTTTGTTTTGTTTTGTTTTTTTAAATGATTCATGGAAGTGCAGTCAGCCACTAACTGGTCCTGACAAGACTGTTGTGTGAAGACTAGCCAACTCTTTGTGGTCAACCAGCTTCATGCAGAGCTCTTATTGCTCTCTGATCTTGCATCGACTTTGTTGAGCCATTGACATAAACAACCACACGAGCATAGGACAGCTTAAATGAACTGCATAAATGAGCTCTGACAATCGGAATAGGAGAAAGTCCAATATGTGCCTCCAATTTAATCCTGACTTTGGCAGAAAGCACTTTTGTATTTCATATGACCTACACTTGGCTGAGAAAACCAGTAATGAATTTCAATTGCAAGAATCCATTAAAATATATCATGTGATTCATTTCTGTTGTGTTTTTCAAAGCCATGGTTTTCAAAGTGGGACCTGTGAAGCAAAAGCAGGATATTCATTGATTTTTTTTACATTTTGTACAGTGGTGAAAATCACAGACGACCATTAACGGAGTTATATTTGATCGTATTCTTATAGTCATTGGAATGTTTGACAGGTCACTTGAGTTTAATCCAAACCTTAGTAACAAAAACGAGTGGTCTTATAAAACTGTCAACGTAAATCTAATCACAATTTTTTGTGTAAAAATATGTTCTGCTGGTGGGTTCATAGTAACTCTATGGTGCCAATAAATAGCCAAAATATTTTTTATGCATTTAAATAACCTGTAATTTGAATAGTTGGATTTTGCTCATTAAATAAATCTGTACTAGAAGGATGTGTAAAATTTTCTTTTGTCTGTTAAAGGTATCCCTGGCATAAGTTACATGGCTTCTGATGTTATCCCTTTCGAATGGTAAAGATGGATTTCTACGGATGGTTGCCTAGCATGGAGCGTTATGTATGTAAGATGCAAAATGCTCTAGTTAACCCTATATGTTTCAGAGTAATAAAGGTGCTTAAAGGGTACTAAAACGATTAGCAAATGCAAAAATCTCTTGAGCCATTCAGTTTTGGATTGTATTGCTCTTTCATATAAATCTGTAAAAGTATGTTTGTTAAATCTGCCATTAAAATGGATGCATTAATAAACTGGTTGCTCAGTGGTTAAGGTTGTGAGCACATGATCAGATGACTTCAAATTCCAGCACTACAAAAGAGGCATCCCTGAGCTAGGCCCTTAACCAGCTCCTCATTCAGTTGTAAGTAGCATTGGATAAATCTATTAGTCGCTATTTGACATCAAGATAACGTTAGGTTATTTTTGTATTAAGCTGTAAAAATGTCTATATTACTATTCCTTTTTTAATCTTTTGAATTACTTTGTTTTTCTGTTTGTTACGAGTGCTGTGTGTATGTTGTTAAACCTGTTAAACCAACTTTTCTGGCAAAGACTTTTGCTTCTGCTCTGCTTGCTTACCAGTTACAGAAACCTTTTGGTAATCTACATACCAGTTTCTAAGGCTACGTACAGCAACAGCAAGCCACCCTATGTTAATGATATGAAGGACAATTCCACTATATATTGAAAGCAAGAAAATTGTAAATGATGTCTCTGAAACATGTTAACAGTTTAACAATGATCAAATGTGTGTAATAGATAATATACTAACTATATACCAAATGTTTTTTTTTTTTTTTTTTTTTTAGTTCTAAGCTGTTACGAATAAGATTGTTATTTTATATGTAATAAGATAAGATTATGTAAGAAGATGCTGCCAAAACAGCTTTGACCCATCAAGCCATGGACTCCACAAGACCTCTGGAGGTATGCTGTTGTATCTGGAACCAAGTTGTTGACTGCAGATCCTTTAAGCGTGTCAGGACGCATTATCCCGCTGAGAGAGGCCGCTGCCATTAGGCAGTACTGTTGCCATGAAGGGGTGTACTTGGTCTGCAACAATATTTAGGTAGGTGGTACGTGTCAAAGTAACATCCACATGAATGCCAGGACCCAAGGATTCCCAGCAGAACATTGTCCAGAGCATCACACTGCCTCCGCCGGCTTGTCTTCTTCCCATAGTGCATCCTGGTGCCATCTCTTCCTCAGGTAAGTGACACACACTCACCTGGCTGTCCACATGATGTAAAAGAATACCACTTTTGGTAGGTACTACCCAATGCACACCAGGAACACCCCATAAGACCTACCATTTTGGAGAAGCTCTGACCCAGTTGTCTCTGGCCATCACAATTTGGCCCTTGTCAAAGTCACTCAGGTCCTTACACTTGCCCATTTAGCCTGCTTCTGACACATCAACTTCGAAAACTGACTGTTCACTTGCTGCCTAATATATCCCACCCCTTGACAAGTGCCATTTTAGCGAGATAATGTCATTCATTTCACCTGTTAGTGGTTTTTATATTATGGCAGATCGGTGTATTTCTAGTTTCTTTTTAATCTTATAATATTTATGCCCCGTTCCAGCTAAAATGCTCAGTGCTTAAGTACTAAATAAGCAGGAAAAAAATGTCCGTGACTGATTTCAATATATTGCCTGTTGGAAAACTCATGCTGAATATCTGTGTAGTCTGAACTTTTGCATATTCTTTGCACCCAGTTTCAGTTTGTCTGTGGCTATTTCCTTCCTCACGTTCCTTTTCTATCTTCTTTGGTATTTTTTCCCCATTATTTTGTTGTATATAAAATGTGTCCCAGCTCTAAACTGCAGCACATTGTGACATTAATTTCACATTCCCTCAAAGATCCATTTTCATGTGTTCTAGCCAAGCAATAATTTTGAAATAAACATGCACTTCGTCTGAGCATGTAACCTACCTACCAGTGGGTAACATTTACCATGAAACATCTAGTGAACATTAACAGCCAGTAGACAGTAGTGTGTTTTGGAGTAGCTATTTCATTAGGTTGTAAGAGAGCAAGGATTTTCCTCCGCATTGTAATTGTAGTTCAGCTGTACTGTGTTTGCTTTGTCTTTTTAAAATTGTGTATTTGTATTAACTTTCACAGAATTTAATAGTCACAATTCTTCAGTATTTCCCCATATTTACAAGAAGGAATATTTGTCTTAGTATTGACACACACTGCTGACAGTGATTTTGTCATCATATGATTCTCTAAATATGCATGAATCAAACTGCTTTAACAATAATACATAGCTCACATCATAACACCCAATTATCAGGCCATGACAACATTAATTCATAAATATTTAACATTGTCTATGTTCAATATTACATTACTAGACACAGTGCAGGTTATTCACATTTTTAAGTCTTCATCATAGTCATTTCCATTAATAAGGACAATGGGAATAAATTTGATCTTAAAGTGGCGTTTGGATTTATTCTCATTGTCTGCAGTTTTTGCAGGATCGTGCTCTCAATGTTAATGACAAGAGTAAGGTCTTTTCTATAGTTAATGAAGTTAATCTCTTCACATTCCTACTTCTTGCTCAGACTGCAACGCTTTCACCTCAGTTGAACAGGACATCCTGCGGTGCAAATGGAAGCTTTCAACCAATTCTGGCCTCGAGAGACGTCGCTTGAATTCATCAGTGGTGAAGTAGTACATCACCGGGTCCAGGCAGGAGTTAAAGCTGGCTAGACACAAAGTTATAGGATGGGAGCGTTGGATGGCAATCTTAAACGCACAGCTCATTTGCTTATTCGATTTGGCTAAAAAGTCCAAAGGAAATGTGATGTGGTAAGGCATGAAACAGACCAGGAAGACGCCTGCACAGCTCAGCACCATCTTGAGAGCTTTGTGCTTTTCTCCAGCATCTTGAAGGACACAGTTTTTTTCACGCAGACTTGCAGCTGTTAACCATGTACAAGTGAGGACCACTGCTAAAGGTAACAGAAAACCAATTAGTTCTGCCAGTGTGACAAGAGTCACTCCGCTTGCCAAGGATAGAGACACCATAGGTAGCTCTGAGAAGCAGATGTTAGATTCCCCTAGCTTGGAGGAGTCAACGTTTTTTCTCAGCAGAGGAAATGGCAGGCATCCGACACACACAATGAACCAGCCTATTGCGCACCATGTGCGGTCTCGTCGCCGTTTTGTTGCTTTGTATCGCAGTGGATAGATGATAAGCATGCAGCGTCTTATGCTTATGCATGCCAGAAAGTAAATGCTGGCATACATGTTGACATATTTCAGGTAGAAGCAAAACATGCAGAGAGCGTGGCCAAAGGGCCAGGATTGGTTCAGGTAGTAGTATATGCGCAAAGGTAATGAAAGTACTTGGAGCAGATCAGCAATTGCCAGGTTGATCATGAAGATCACAGCTTTCTTTGTTTCCTTCACATACACATGGAAAACCCAAAGTGCCAAGACATTACTGATTAACCCTGGGACCAGGATTATAGTGTAGATGACTGCATAGGTGTAACGCTGGTATTCTCTAATATCATTGTTTTGTATTGTTTCATTTCCACATGCAGAAGCGCTGTCATTCATTTTCCTGTCATTTGTCCAGATCTGAATGTCTGCTCCAAAGCACAGAGGGACGTCAGTCCTTATTTGTTTACACTGAGCTCCTCAGACACCTGTTGTCCCAAATTTATTATCCAAACTCGGTGCAAAAAAAGTCACGCTGTTCCATTAGGTTGCCATTCAGTGCTGACTTTTTCCTGAACGGGAAAAGAGCAGTCGTCTTAATGTCCTAACAGTGCCATGGTGTCGCTTTAGTGTATCCAGTCCTGAAAAACAACATACGGTGACAGATTAGGAACAGTTTGACTGCATGGAAAGGTACCAAATTCCTAATATGGCCAGTCATATACAGTATGCTCTAAACCCAGAATTTGCATAGGTTATGATCAAATAACAGCTGGTATAAGCTTCTGAAACAGGATTGAGGTACTGATACGAATGGCTGATCCATTATTTGCATCTTCTTTTCATTTTTTACAAGGGGGAAAAACATAACGCATATTGAGCTTATGTACATTACATCCATTACTCACGTTCTCACATTTACTCAATTACTAATAACAGCAGGCTTCAGTCATAGCAGACTCCAAACACTGAGGATTTTATAAACTATGAATTCAAGCTTCAGTGAGGAAGTGCTGACCTGCACAGTGACTCTGAATTTAATACACATGCTACACATTTTTAAGAAAGCTATCCTAGATGTTGAATCAATTCAGCTTTAATGTTTAACACATCGAGCTGTAGACAAAAACAGATCTAGACTTTTCATTTCTCAGGCTTCTCAAATAGTGGTAGAATAGTTATGCTCCGTGGATATGTTTTTTAATTGAAGTCTATCGTGTAAATAATTGACCAACCACAGCCATCATTTTCCGGTTACAACTAATGCACCTACTTGCTCTGTTAAAAATAAGAAATAATTAAGCCGAGCTACATTTGACTTCCAGCTAAATGGTTTTCTCATAACGAATCTTATTGTTTGTCAGCTTGTGGGCTCAGAATGTTAAAACAAGTGCACTCCACCTCCTACACTTCACACCTCAGCATAATGGGACTTTCCATATTCACAGCTGCCTGTACCAGTTTTTTTGCAACCGCATGCTCTGCACGTGCTTAAAAATGTTTGGTGGTTGTGGTTGCATTACAGAATTTTGCATTGAGGGGTGTGCTGAAAAAAGTTGGGACAATGAGGACAAAACAGGTTTGGAATACAAGCACGAACCAACATTAAATCAAGAGCTGGAGAAAATCATGCTGAAATGAAAGAATTGCTTCTGCTTTCTTCGAGTATCAAAGAACTAACTATTGTAAATACTTGTAAGTAAAAGAAAACATTGGTCTATCTAATAATCAGCGATGACCAGAGCCCTGTTTCCAAAAAAATTCCAAAAACGTTAAGTTGAACTGGGAGAGAGTGTTCTGACATTTAACAACAATTATATTGTGATGATTTTGGAAAACCCAGCCCAGACCAATGAGGTGGGGAATGTTTAAGATGGGTATATTGTGAAAATTCTGAAGAATATTTCAGAAACCATTTAACAAAAAGCTCACAGATACATGGTTTAAACACATGTTGAGTTATAAACAATTATGTTGTCTTGTTTACTAGAAATTGCTCTGGAATCTTTATGGTGATATTTTACTCTACCCAAAATGTAGCATTAAAGAAACTGGAAACTGGGGCTTAATATGGGGGAAAGTGCAAACATGATGGTTTCCAATCTACAGATGCAACAGCTCATATGATCAGTTGTAAACTGTAACACCATTTTGGGGCTGTGTTTTGACATTACATCTTCCATACACACACACACACACACACACACACACACACAGAGCAGTTAAGTTAAGCCTATGAGAACAGTTTTTAATACAATTGATGATTAGAGTAATCTTTGCTCATAGTTTGTCCATTAGATCGTACAGGCTGACAAAATTGCAGAAGCACTGCATCATTTACGTTACATTTATACTAATAGTGCTGTCAGTCACCAATGATTTCACATATTTTAGTAAATAATGAAAAATGTGTTTCATTTGCTGGACGAGCCTGAAGTGTGAAATCAGTCAACACAAACAGAGAAGAAAACTGCTGGTGTAGTATCGTGAAAGGCTGCTCCAAACATCAAGTTGTCTGGTTTAATCCTTCTTTACGCCACTTTGCTCATTTTAAAGGAAGTTTACTCACAAACGCATATTTTCATGCTCAAATAAGACAAGTGAAAACACCAAAAAAATCAAATATTACATTTAAAGACATTTCAAAGGGGAAAAAAAAAATGCTTAACTTAGACCTTAAGAAATCATTATATGTATGGTGGCCTGGGAAAGCCCTTCACACTGCCAGTTTTTATACTGTATATACTAATGTGCAAAAAGTCTTTGGCACATGTAAAGAAATGTTGTAAAGCAAGATGCCTTCAAAACTAATGAAATTAAGCCTTTTTACATATGCATATAGATATTAAAAAGAACAGTAATCAGTAATAAACAAAATAAAAAAGTAATTTGGTGTGACAGCCTTTTGTCTTTTGAAAATGCAGTAGTTAGTAGTCTCAGGTACACTTTGTACAGTTTTATAAGGAAATTGGCTGCTACGTTTTAAGTAAGCCCTAGTTCTTTTGAAGATGTGAACAGTTATAGCATTTAAAAATCAGGTTACCCCAAAAAATTAAAGGGGAGAACATTTTATTTAAAGATTTGGTAGTCTGAATATTGTGATGGGTGGTATCTGATGACAAACTAAATGATTTAGGTTTTACAGTGATTTAAAACTCCTGCATTACACATTACACTCTTTTGGTTGTATTTGTAATCTGATGTTTCCAGCTATGTCCAGGCACTTCTTGGTGCTTGGTTATTGTCACTTTTACATATGACACAAGTATATACAGTGTGTGTATATATATATATATATATATAGTTGCAATCAAAATTATTCAACCCCCATTGCAAATCAGGTTTATTGTCAAAATTTACAGACTTTCAGCTGTTTGCAATGAACAAATCAAACAAAAGCAATTGAAATAGTTCAACACTACGAATGCTTCAAGTGGTTTCCCCAAATTCAACTGAAAATGCAACTGATATTGACTTCTCCAGTCTCAAAATTATTCAAACTGTGTTGTCTCAAGCACACCTGATGCAATTAATCAAGGGCTTCATTAGTTGCACCAGGTGTGCTTGAGCTGGAACACAAGAAATACATGAAATACCTGGACGGGGCAGAAAAAGGAAGCTATCAACGGCTGCAACCAGATTTCTGAGAAGGCAGGTTGTGAAAACTCCTTGAGTGACTGCAAAATACCTGCAGCAAGACTTGGTGGCAACAGGCACTGAGGTTTCAGTGAGCACAGTATGGCGTGTACTAAATGCAGAAGGTTTCCATACCAGAGCTCCAAGACGTACACCACTACTGACCCAAAAGCACAAGAAAAGTCGGCTCAAAATCATATAAATAAGCCACAGAAGTTTTGGGATTTTGTTCTGTGGAATGATGAAACAAAACTGGATCAGTGGTATGTCTGGAGAAAGAAGAATGGTCCACAGTCAAGCATGGTGGTGGATCAGTGATGCTCTGAGGCTGCTTTGCATCCTCTGGCACTGGAAACCTGCAGCGTGTGGAAGGCAAGATGGATTCATTGAAGTATCAGGAAATCCTAGGAGAAAACGTCATGCCGTCTGTGAGGAAGCTGAAACTTGGGCGTCATTGGACCTTCCAACAGGACAATGATCCCAAGCATACCTCAAATTCCACCATGGCTTGGTTGCAGAAGAAGACCTGGAAGATTCTACAGGGCCATCACAGTCACAGACTTGAACCCCACAGAAAATCTCTGGTGGGCTTTGAAGAAGGCGGTTGCAACACGCAAACCCAAGAATATTACTGAACTGGAGGCCATTGCTCATGAGGTATGGGCTAAGATTCCTCAGGAACGCTGCCAGAAGCTGGTGTCTGGCTATGCATCTCGTTTGCAGCAGGTCATAACAGCAAAAGGATGCTCTACTAAATACTAAAGATGCTTGCCATGAAGGGGTTGAATAATTTTGGAACTGGAGAAGTCATTATAAGTTGCATTTGGTCTGTCAGTTGAATTTGGGGAAACCACTTGAAGCACTTGTTGTGTTGAGCTATTTTAATTGCTTTTGGTTGATTTGTTCATTGCAAACAGCTGAAAAGCTGAAATAAATTTTGACAAAAAACCTGATTTGCACTGGAGGTTGAATTATTTTGATTGCAACTGTATATACAACCCCAATTCCGAAAAAAATTGGGACAGTATGGAAAATGCTAATAAAAACAAAGAGGAGTGATTTGTAAATGTACTTTGACTTGTATTTAAACAAAAAAATGCATAAAGACAAGGTATTTGATGTTTTACCTAATCAACTGCATAGTTTATTGAAGATAAATGTTTATTTTGAAATTGATGCATGCAACACGTTCCAAAAAAGTTGGGACAGTGGCAATTTAGGACTAATAGCGCTGTGACAAGTTGAAATAAGAAGGTGATGTGAAACAGGTGAGGTAATAGTCAGTTTTATAATCATAGTATATAAGGAGCCTCCAAAAAGGCCTAGTCCTTCAAGAGCAAGGATGGGTCGAGGATGCCTCAGCTAATAATCCAAGACTTTGAGAACAACATTCCCCAAAGACAAATCGGTAGGATTTTGGGAATTTCACCTTCTACAGTGCACAATATAATTAAAAGATTCAAGGAATTCGGTCAAATCTAGGTGCGTAAAGGGCAAGGCCGAAAACCACTTCTGAATGCGCTCAGTTGTCGATCCCTCAGACATCACTGTCTTAAAAACTGTCATGAGTCTGTAATGGATATCCTGACATGGGCTCGGGAATACTTTGGTAAACCTTTGTCAATCAACACCATTCGCTGCTTAAGTTAAGGCTTTACTATGCAAAGCAGAAGCCATACATCAATACTGTCCAAAACCGCTGTTGACTTCTCTGGGCTTGGTCTCATCTGAGATGGACAGTAGCACACTGGAATGGTGTTTTGTGGTCAGACGAGTCAACATTTCAAATAGTTTTTGGACAAAACAGCTGTCGTGTTCTCCGGGCCAAAGAGGAAAAGGACCATCAGTGTCAGATCTAAAAGCCAGTGTCTATCATGGTATGGGGGTGTGTCAGTGCCCATGGCATGGGTAACTTGCACATCTGTGTGGGCACCATTAATGCAGAAAGATATGTACACATTTTGGAGCAACATATGCTGACATCCAGAGCAAGACAACACCAAACCACATTCTGCCTGGATGGTTGCATAAGCAGAGAGTGCGGGTGCTAACATGGCCTGCCTGCAGTCCTGACCTGTCTCTGATTGAGAATGTGTGGCGTATTATGAAGTGCAAAATAAGGCATATATATATATATATATACATAAAGCAAAAGCAAAAAAAAAAAAACTAAACAGGACTCGTAACTGTATCTGTAGTACAAAAGTACAAATGGGTTCCTTTTTCATTTTCAGTTGACAGACAAAATATGAATTAATAGCATTATCAATCAATTTGCATGCTACCTTATAGTACTTTTGAAAAATTAGTCTGCCAGTGGAACATATTTTATATTATGTTTAAAGATTTCTGTTTTCTCAATTTAAAATGACTTCTTAAATGTTGTTGCACTGAAAATAAAACAGGACTGCATTATTATACATTATTAATAGGCATTACATTGGAATTATGACCAGCCTATCTATTCCATGTTCCACATCATATCATTACAACACTGAAAAGAGTGACTCCTCAAACCTCCTTGTCTACAACAACCATTCCCAAAACATGACACGAGCATTAGTGTTATACTGGCTATCCATCCATTTTCTGTACTGCTTATCCTACACAGGGTTGTGGGGGAGCCTAGAGCCTATCCCAGAAGACGCAGGGCATGAGTCTCACGGGGGACACCCTGGACAGAGTGCCAACCCATTGCAGGGCACAATCGTACACTCACACAGCCATTCACACACTACAGACAAGGTAGAGATGTCAATCAGCTTACAAAGCATGTCTTTGATCTGGGGGAGGAAACCAGAGTACCCAGAGGAAACCCCTGGAGCACTATGAGAACTCCTCACACACAGGGCAGAGGCAGGAATTGAGCCCCCAACCCCAGAGGTGTGAGCCAAACACACTAAGCACTATGCCACTGTGCCTCTCTTTTATTGGCCTTTTTTTAACAAAAGTAATAGCTTCAGTGTCTGTGAAATAAACAGTGAATAAAGAGGTGGTGGGTAGTGTTGCCACCTCACAGATCCAGGGACCCTGGTTCAATTCTGAACTTAGGTTACTGTCTGTGTGGAGTTTAACATGTTCTCCCCATATTCCTCTAGGTTACCTCTGGGATCCCCGCTTTCCTCCCAGTGCCTAACGACTTGCAGGTAGATGGATTGGCTATGCCAAATTGCCACCAGGTTTGAATGAGTGCATGGTGCCCTGCTGGTGTTCCATTCCAGGTGTATTCTCCTGCCTTGCACCCAGTGATCCTAGGATAGGCATTAGATCCACCAGAACAATACTGAAGATAAATTAATGAATAAAGATAGGAAGAAAACAGGCCCATGCGCCCTACAACTTGCAGGCAATGTCAGTCTAAGATATACTATTTACTCAGACAGCAAACATGTTAGGCTACATGACCATGGCCATCATGAAATAGTCCTGGCAGTTGCATCCACTATGTGGACTTGCCCCAATTTTGGGCTAAACATCCATTAATGGTACCAAAAAGTCAGCAGACTCCCAATGCATATAAGCAATTGGGGCCATAGTTTAGCATTGTTTTAGGCTGCACTGGGAGTCACATTGTTTGGGGAAAAGGGTGCCACACACCAGTCATAGCTCATCCCCAAACACTTCCCTCCCAGTGTAGTCCTATGCTTAATCATACCTTCACCTGCCTATGTATTCTCTCCCTCTGTTTTTCCTTACCCATCACTTGGTTTACCAAAATACCCAAATCACCCAAATAGATGGTTTGGGGATTACAGTACCAGAATTTCAAGGTAAGGTTTAAGGTATCGTGTTTGTACATATATTAGGATTGTGTTCATCCTTGTGTTCATTCAATCCTTTCCATTTGCAATCATTTCCATAGTTACTTAGTTCCACAAGAAAAGATGTAGTAGTAGAGCTGCATTAGCTGTGTTAGCAGAGAAAGTTAGCAAACTAAATAATCTGCCTGCAAGCCAAATTACGACTACACAGTCTGCTCTGTAATCATTTTAATAATGTTGCCCCAGTGTTAGTTCTGACCTTCTAAAATTGTTACGCAACAAGAGCATAGAAGACTACTTAGCTCTGTAGATATCTGTTTAACTTTACATGTTGTGCTATATGAATGTAAAGTGGAAAATCTGAAAAGGTTCTACTGGGTGTGTGATTTTTTTCACAGGCACCCCCTGGTTTGCATGAACTCATTCTCGGGAACTTAATTGACATACAGTTCCTTAAAGTGAGATAACCCTGCCATAAAACACATTGGGGTCCACCCTGCCATAAAACACATGGTTTCATCTCCATTTGGTATCCTGGTCACTATACATTTCAAAGAGGGTCAAGGGTATAAGAGGATCTGCTTGGTAGAGAGAAAGAGAAAGCTTATAACATCGGAGCTTATAACATCAGAAGCTTATAACATCAGAAGTTTATAACATCAGGGAGGCTTGTAACATCCGAAGGGCCTTTTGCCACAGATGCTTTTACCATCCTGCATCCGAGGTTCATGACGCTGACTGTAATCTTGTAAGTTACTCTTGTCTCTATTTTATGTATCTTTCAATTGTGATCTCGTATTAAATCCATTTGTTATTCTACTTATAAATACTCTGTGTCTATGTTTGGGATTCTTATTATGAATAGCTTCTTAAACTAAAAGTGTATAATACATTAGACACGTTTAAGGTCAACCTCTGACAAGCCAAAAGTAAAGGCTGATACTTGCAAGTTTAAACAGAACCTCTGACAAGTAAGATAGGAAAGGCCTAGGCTTGCACGCTGATAGAAACCTCTGAGCTAACAACATAATGGTTTAATAAAAAGCTATATGAAAGTCTCTGACGTAGGAACCTCATTTTAATGAAAGCTTCGCTCGAAGTTGTTTAGGAGTAAATATCAGTAGAACACTGAGTGCTAACACTTCTAGCACTAACTAGAAGATTATACTATTGGAGTCAGATAATCAATTAAATGGAGTCAGATATTTAAATCATACATTAAAACACGCATTAACCTTCGCTGCACCTATTTCCGTCGTTGGTTATAGGAGAGCAGTGGGCTAAGTAATTACCTTTATATATTTTAGCCCTACAAAACAAATAGAAAACATTTCATTGCACACAAGAAATTGAACACTAATGACTGCTAACAATGGCACACACATCTGGGTGGTGGTGACATAAATAGAAGGTAGAGTCATGGAGCAAAAGTTATCATTGTAGTTTCATTCCTGTTTTAAGTTTATAAGAGGTACATTTAGCTCTGTAATTTGAGGTGTGACCCCCAAATGGTGAGGTGATAGGATTGTCTAGACATATGTCTTTCTGAATGATAATTACAGTCACGTAACCCTTTTGTTCAGGGATGGTTCTTGATGTCCCATTGCCGCTCCCATGCTGTAACTGATCGAATGTCGCTTTAGGTGGTATTATACACATATTGCTGAGACTGAGTTGTATTGTTCCTTTGATAATTAAGCCTTTTTCAGGGATGAGCTTTTCCAATAACTACCTTGGAGTGGAATCTGTTTAGAGACCGTCTGTAATTTCTTACAGCCCCCCCTTTGATGCTCTTGGCCCAAAAGAAGCATCACATCCACTCCCTTTATACAGATTACACCTCCCGTATCGGGCAGGTGCCCAGTGGTGGTGAATCCCTGCCTTAGGTTGTCCTCCTCTGGCCACTGGAGAATCTTACCAGTCATTGAGTCATCACCTCATGCACACTGGTTACTGCTCCATCCAATTAGGCCAAATTGAGGCATATCCAATATATTGTATATACTATGTATGGGCTGGAGGGAAAATAAGGCCATCATGACATGATATTAATGTAGATTTTAGATATTGCACAGTTTGAAATTGCTTCATCACTGAGCAGACAGTTAAAACACTGCCTTTAGTAACTGTTGAAAATACTAGGATGAGTTTCGAGGCTCTTTGCTTACCAACGCACATGCACTATAGTGTGGAGTAGTGGTGGAAAGCACTACACTTCTTTACTATACATAAGTATAATTTCCTTTGAATAATTGTACTTCTACTAAATTATGTTTCCATGAAAAAAAAAAAAATTATTTACATTTTCATTTAGACTGTCCATATATTTCATATAAATGGTATCATTATTTTTTTTATCAGTCCAATGCATTTTAACTTTATCGATTAACCATCATTAAAATACCCAATGACCCCCTGTACCAGTTTGTATGGATAGGATAACCTTTGCACAAGAAGTACCAATTAGTCCCACTTGTATGCATCATAATTGCTTTAATGGAAAAAATAGATCTTAATAAAGATTAGTATGAACTGAAGCAAACAAGACAGATGTGGTTAGAATTTGCTTCATTTCATTTGAATGAAGTCCTAAGAAGTGGTACGAAAGCTAACCACATCCATAATGCCAACCGTAACCATGAATTTTTCATACAAATTCAGTTACAAATTTGCAAGTATTAAGACTATGTGGATAATAATAATAATAATAATAATAATAATAATAATAATAATAATAATAATAATACGTCAATGTGGAAATGTTATTATAATTAACATTCAGTGTGGAAATTTTGGACTACTGTAGCTACTCAGACTATTAATTGAGTACAATTCTGCCATCTCACAACTCCTCAGTGTGCTCACAACTCCTCATCTGACCAGCATGTCACTGTAGAAGAACATCTTCCTACAGCAAAAACTAGATGTGTTTCTTATTCTTGCATTGTGTGTGAAATATTTCATGAACGTCCTCTGCCCTTTAATCCAGAGGTGTTGTTTAGTTTAAGCAACAGAGATGAGCTCTCTAGTGTCCTGGGGGACATAAGGCCTTTCACTGCCGAAGGATACTCTGGAGAATTCAGAGGGCCGAGCAGATTGAATGTGGGGGAAAGAGGAGCCAGAAAGGATGTTTTAAGCAGACTCCACGGAGCTAAGCTACTGAAGGCTGCCAAAAAATTACCAGATCATTCTGAGAAGCAAAGTGCTCTCTCCCCTACATGCCAGAACGGCGAAGAACTACATTCATTGGTGAATGTAGATGAACACACCCCTTTGGCATAAGAGTTCGAGGCCTAATTGATCTGAACATGTTGTCTGAGGGAAATCCCTTGTGAACTGTGTCACTTTTGTTGTGGGAGTCTGACACATGTACTCATCAAATGAATCACCTTTCTTTCCATTTGTGATTTCTAGAACAGTACCTTTTTTGCCATGGAACATGACATGACAATGAGGTTTTCTTTTCTTTTTTTTTTTTTTGGCTACAGATTTGGATAACCAGTTCTACTTTCCATCACTGTGTGATAAGCTTTAAAAGTAAGATTGGAAATTCTGTTTAACATTATAAGGACTGAGTCATCTCTCAAATGTTTAGCCAGTGACAGGCAGGAGGCTAAATTCATTTTCAGATTTAAGTACAGTCGAAATGTCTAACATTTGAAAGGATATGCTGTCATATGAAGGCCTTTCAGGACTAAAGAAAACATAATGGCATTTTTTTTTATATATTTGTCAATTGTCAAATGTTCTGGTAAGTAAGGTATTATAAATCCTTCACATAAAGAGTCCTTCACTTATAAAAAAAAAAAGAAAGAAAGAAAAAGTAGAGTGTTGCCTAAGCTCTTATTCTCAGTGGGGTTGTTGGTGTATCCATATCTTGGCTGTTTCTTGGCCCGTGTCAGATCCCATCCCTATCTCCCCCACTCCCTGCTCCCCCCATCCCCTTAATACCCAACTGCTGGGCAGTACTGAAATGTTTAGGATTCTTCATTTTTTTTGGAGCAAAACCTCAAGAAAGGCCATGGCTCTCCTCCTCAGACTGTCCTCACACAACCACATTCCTCTACTGAAGTTATAACAATAACTGTTTTAAAAAATTTAGTGTCTTACCGTATCGCTAGTGGAGCGGAGGTGTTTCGCTTCTTATCGAACAGTTGGAGGGAAAACACTGTGCAAGGTGGCATCCATCCATGTGATCTCCAACCAAAACTGTAAATGCAAGATGACTGAGGCAGCCAAGTCCTTTAGTTTTTTTTTTTTTTTTTTTCTCACTCACACTTCCTCTTTCAATTGATATTTGGGTTTCTGTTTTTTTTTTATTTTTGATATTTGCTTTTCTGCCATATATTTAATCTTTTAACTTACGATTGCCTCTCTTTCTTTTCAACCCTGTGGTTTTCTGGTGCTGTTTCTTGCCTCACACTCATTCGTTTATCACTTCTGATAGAGTTTCCTGCCTCACTGTGGGGGCGTTCACTGAGGGACGTGACGCTTGCTCAAACTCTCCCACTTCTGCTATTTCTTGATACCCATTTCTTCCGTGTTTGAAAGATGCTTTACACGTTTAATATCACTTAGTAAAATATATATCTCCTGTACAGAGCCAGGAATGTGTACTTACATTATGAGAGCAGTATACTTTAAATTAAAAAAAGGGGTTTCTGAAATGTTTATTTGAGAATTAATTACTGCTGCATAAATTCATAAGGGGGATATACTTGGAACCCACTCAAAAAGTGAAACCTTCTGTTGCAGAGAGAGCCTACTGTACTAAAAGTGTTTAGACATGAATCTTATATGTAATATGTTATTGTTTCTATAGTAACAACTCATTCACTGGGACTTGTATAATGGACACTCCACATAATCAATGAAAAAATAACTAATTAAAAAATGTTTTGTTAACAAAGAAATGCATAATTGTTGATATGGTAACGTTTTTTGATATACTGAAATTGTATTATTATTATGATTATTGTTGTTGATCTTTGCTTGCTTGCTTGCTTTGTTTGTTTTTAATACTTTACGGAAGGAGTCTCCTGTGTTAGCACTTTGTAACATTCAGTATGTTTGCACTATGGGAAAGCCTTAGGAATAGAGGACTTTACAGTTTACGGTTTCTCAGTAACAAGCTGCCCTTTTTTGTCTTATTAACTTCAAGAGATAGGTGAGGGAACCTATGGTGAGGGAACAACTGTCTATAGCTGTGATAAGTGATAACAGGAACTAACTTGTTTTGCAGACATTCCGCACCATCAACTTTAACCTGATGAAAGATTGTATAATTCTTTAATTAATAAAAAGTTTAATTGTTAGCAAATTGTTTGTTGTATAACAGCTATAAATAAAGACTTCAGGATGCATTGTTATTGAAAAATAATAAACGTCAGCTTGGTCCAGTCATTGATTATTTTCTTATAACAGTACATCCCCAAATGTTTTATTTATTACACTATTATTACCATAAACCTGACCAGGAAAAAGCAGATCAAATAATGAATAATTATTATTAATTTATTAACGTAAGGGTAAGTGTGTGACTTAAGTATGTCTTGTAAATTGAAAGTGAATGGTAGGATTATTCCCTCATCAGCAATACAGACACCCAGAATGACTCAGGACTAATTTTTGGAACTCTTCTTTATTTCAGCCACAAGATGCCACTGCAGGTCCTTATGATCTAAATGCAGAGCAGTTTATTACCTTAGCCTCTACAAACTTGAATTATGTTCCAATGATGGGGAAAAGTTCATGCATATTTTCCTGGCTCAAATACAATTAACCTTTTTCTTGTCCATTGCCATGGACACTGCAACTAAACACTTGTATTTGATTAAGACACAATGTAACTCTTTATATATTACCCCCCCCCCCTCTCTCTCTCTTTCTATATATATATATATATATATATATATATATTATCCAGAGTGGTGCTTGAAAGTTTGTGAACCATTTAGAATTTTCTATATTTCTGCATATGTATGACCCAAAACATCATCAGATGTCATCATCAGATGTCAGAGGTCCTGTAGGTAGATAATACAAAAATATTGTACTTGGTCATTTATTTATTGAGGAAAATGATCCAATATTACATATTTCTGAGTTCGAAAAAGGATGTGAACCTTTGCTTTCAGTATCTGGTGTGACCCCCTTGTGCAGCAATAACTGCAACCAAACATTTCTGGTAACTGTTGATCAGTCCTGCACATCGGCTTGGAGGAATTTTAGCCTCACATGAACTGCTACCACACGCTAACCATTCTTTGGTAGAATAACTTGTGTGCTTAGGGTCGTTGTCTTGCTGCATTCAGTTCATGAACAGATGTCCTGACATTTTCCTTTAGAATTTGCTGGTATAATTCAGAATTCATCGTTCCATCAATGATTGCAAGCCATCCAGGCCAGCAAAACAGGCCCAAACCATGATACTACCACCACCATGTTTCACAGATGGTATAAGGTTCTTATGCTGGAATGCAGTGTTTTCCTATCTTCAAAAAAACGCTTCTCATTTAAACCAAGAAGTTCTATTTTGGTCTCATCTATCCACAAAACATTTTTCCAATAGCCTTCTGGCTTGTCCATTGTACATTTTCCCCAATAAATAAATGACCAAATATAATATTTTTGTCCCATTTCTTTAATTGAGTTTTTGTTGTCTATTTTTAGGACTGATGTTTTAAGTCATATTTATGCAGAAATATAGAAAATTAAAATTTTCAAGCACTACTGTATATACACCAATCAGCCATAACATTAAAACCACCTCCCTAATATTGTGTACTGTAGGTCCCCCTTGTGCCACCAAAATAGCTTTGACCCTTTGAGGCATGGACTCCATAAGACCTCTGGTATCTGGCACCAAGACATTAGCAGCAGATCCTTTAAATCCCGTAAGTTGCAAGGATCAGACTTGTTTGTCCAGCATAACCAACAGATGCTCGATCGGATTGAGATCTAGGGAATCTGGAGGCCAAATCAATGCCTTGAACTCTTTGTCATGTTCCTCAAACCATTCCTGAACAATTTTTGCATTGTGGCAGGGTGACCTATCCTGCTGAAAGAGGCCAGTGCCATTAGGGAATACTGTTGCCATGAAGGGGTGTACTTGGTCTGCAACAATATTTAGGTAGGTGGTACGTGTCAAAGTAACATCCACATGAATGCCAGGACCCAAGGTATCCCAGCAGAACATTGCTCAGAGCATCACACTGCCTCCGCCAGCTTGCCTTCTTCCCATAGTGCATCCTGATGCCATCTCTTCCCCAGGTAAGTGATGCACACGCACCCAGCCATCCACATGATGTAAAAGAAAACATGATTCATCAGACCAGGCCACCTTCTTCCACTGCTCCATGGACCAGTTCTGATGCTCATGTGTCAATTGTAGGTGCTTTCGTTGGTGGACAGGTGTCAGCATTGTCACTCTGACCGATCTGCCTCATATGAGCCTTGGGTGCCCATGACCCTGTCACCGGTTCACCAGTTGTCCTTCCTTGGGTCACTTTTGGTAGGTACTAACCACTGCATACCGGGAACACTCCACAAGACCTGCCATTTTGGAGATGCACTGGCCCAGTTGTCTAGCCAGCACAGTTTGGCCCTTGTCAAAGTTGCTCAGATCCTCATTTTTCCTGCTTCCTACACTTTGAGAACTGACTGTTCACTTGCTGCCTAAAATATCCCACCCCTTAATGGGTCCCACTGTAACAAGATAATCATTGTTATTCACTTAACATATCAGTGGTTTTAATGTTATGGCTGATGATGTCAGGGCTCTGTGCAGGCCACTCGAGTTCTTCCAGTCCAACCTTGGCAAACCATGTCTTTATGGAACTTGCTTTGTGACTTTATGGACCTTGCTTGTCATGCTGGAACATAATGCTACAGCATACAAAGACATTTTATATAATTGTGTGCTTCTAACTTTATAGCAGCAGTTTGGGGAAGAACCATAAATGTGTGTGATGGTCAGGTTGGCCATATGTCATATGTACCTACTCACAGGAGTCAGCTCTTTCTTTGAGCATTTCCATTGTCAAACACCTATTATTATTATAGTATTTTTATAGTAAATCATTTCATCAGCAGATTGAACATATCATCATTTATTTCACACTTAGCATGTCTTCTGATGTACTGTGGTTGAAGTGGAACATTATTTTAACTAATGTCAAAAGTACTTATTATACTGTTGATATTAGACCTTTTACTTTACAATCAATTGTTATGATGTATAATAAACCCAAAAAGTGCTATAAAAAGTGCCTCTTCGGCTGGAGTCATATAGTGAGCTAGATTTGTCATCTAGTGGGAGCGGATATGCTGCTGTCTGGCTGTTCAGTGGACGTTAAATGGTGTTGTATATGGCAAAACAAAAGTGTGACACAAGTTTTGAAGTGGTTAAATATAAAAAGGACTAGGACTAGAATATTAATAACACAGCTTTTTCTTATGTTCAAAAATACTGACTATATTTCATTATTCACGCACAAAGTCATTAGGTTATTTCTGAGAATCGGCTAAAATGATCATGTACAGTATTCTCAGTGTGACAGATATCTCATTATCCTTTGTTGAACATACCGTAGTTCATTTTGCTCACAGGAGGTAGGCAGAAATGAAAGTGAAAGAGTTGTCAATCTTTTTTAAGCTGTAAGGCACTTTCAGATCATCTTTGTTTCTTTGGTCAACTTTGTGGCTAAGTTTATATTGTATAGAATATGCCTTGACAGTGGTTTGACATTTACACAATAGGATAGAAAACATGTCATAAAATGTCATAACATAATTTTTATCCGTTGAAGACAGAGCAGTTCATAGCAGCTTAACTTTGGAAAACTAAATCCATTTAGTTTATATATATATATATATATATATATATATATATATATATATATATATATATATATATATATATATATATATATATATAATGGAAATATCTACAGTACACATGCATTAATCATACCTGTTAATCTGGTCTTCAGGTGCAAGGATAACTACAAACGCGGTTTCTCAAGTTTTATTTTGATAATTAAAGGTCCTTAATTTCCTACTTGGAACCCTGTCTAAAAGGGGAACCTTATGATGTAGATTTCTACATAGAACCTTACGAATGCGAGAGAAAACATATTTCTGTTTGTTAACTGAATTTCTACATAAACTGGCACTATAACTGGTCCCACGTTAACACTGTTTACTGTGTCAATATTGTGTCCAGATCTCAAACAAGACATTTGCTGCATGTGAGCAAACCAAGCTTATTAGTTGGCCAGTTGTTTGTTTGTTTGTGTGTGTGTGTGTGTGTGTGTGTGTGTGTGTGTGTGTGTGTGTGTGTGTGTGTGTGTGTGTGTGTGTGTGCTTGTGAAGTGACAGTTTAACTGTAAACCTCAAGGCTTGGCTCATGTTCAACTGTTACATTCATAACTGCTACAGAATTTACTTTATACAGTCAGTCCTTGTGCCTGATGCCTCTACACAGTTTGAAGTGAAATATAACACATTTCAGCAATATGCATGGTTTGCCCACACATTTCCTCCACTTGTACATGTTACAGTGTAAATGTACACGAAGCAAAAACAAGCGGATGAGTGAGTCACAGCAAAGATCAGTAATATCTCAAATTGAACTTTGGGGTAATAAACTGAGACAGGTTGGTGGAAAATACACTCAGGAAATCTGAACAACATTAGAAACTTATATTTGAGCCTAAATAAAGAACAAATAGTGTATTTATCAAATGTACATTAATTTGGATGAGAAATCACATATTATATGACAAAAAAAAACTTGAACAGGATAATGTTAATCATGCACTGCTTGATTTTATTTACAGCTTCTCATTTTACATTTACGGCATTTGGCAGACGCCCTTATCCAGAGCGACTTACAGTTATTTCATTTATACATCAGAGCAGTTGAGGGTTAAGGGCCTCGCTCAAGGGCCTAACAGTGGCAGATTGGTGGTGCTGGGATTTGAACTCACGACCTTTCGATCAGTAGCCCACCATCTTACCCACTGTGTATTTTATTTGAATACACAAGAAAAACACAAAATACAACATCAAACTGACTCCAGGTCAAATACCTCTATTTCAGTACACTACTGTCAGTGATTTTATGACACAAGATATTACTATGTTCTGCTTTGTATTATTTGAAGCATATATACTTTCTATAAGTCCTTATATACAGCATGCTTGTTTAAGTGCAATATTCAGAGCACGTTTTATCAGGGTTGCTAACAATGCCATGCATCTTTCAATCCCTTTAAAGGAGGCAGTGTACTGGAATATGGAAAAGTCCTTTAAAGCCATGAATTGTAATGCAAAACTGAGTTCAATATATTATATATGATATATCAGATTAATCTGACCATGTCTGGCTTTGGTCGTGTGGTTTCCTGTGTCTTCACCGGTCACTGTCATATGGTGATGCAGATTTGTGTTCCCTATTTTTCAGCAACTAAACAGTCAATATCTGAGCTCAATCTAGTCACAGTATTTCTTCATATTTTCTCCTGAAAGGTTTTTGCTGCCACTTGAGTGACGGGTTTTACTGTTCATTGCAAACGTTTTCTCTTAATTCCTTTTGTGTTGTACAGCCGTGGCCAAAAGTTTTGAGAATGACACAAATAATAATTTTTACAAAGTCTGCTGCCTCAGTTTTTATGATGGCAATTTGCATATACTCCAGAATGTTATGAAGAGTGATCAGATGAACTGCAATTAATTTCAAAGTCCCTCTTTGCCATGAAAATGAACTTAATCCCAAAAAAACATGTCCACTGCATTTCAGCCCTTCCACAAAAGGACCAGCTGACATCATGTCAGTGATTCTCTCGTTAACACAGGTGAGAGTGTTAACGAGGACAAGGCTGGAGATCACTCTGTCATGCTGATTGAGTCAGAATAACAGACTGGAAGCTTTAAAAGGAGGGTGGTGCTTGAAATTATTGTTCTTCCTCTGTTAACTATGGTTACCTGCAAGGAAACACGTGCAGCCATCATTGCTTTGCACAAAAAGGGATTCACAGGCAAGGATATTGCTGCTAGTAAGATTGCACCTAAATCAACCATTTATCGGATCATCAAGACCTTCAAGGAGAGAGGTTCAACTGTTGTGAAGAAGGCTTCAGGGCGCCCAAGAAAGTCCAGCAAGCGCCAGGACCGTCTCCTAAAGTTGATTCAGCTGCGGGATCGGGGCACCACCAGTGCAGAGCTTGCTCAGGAATGGCAGCTGGCAGGTGTGAGTGCGTCTGCACGCACAGTAAGGCGAAGACTTTTGGAGGATGGCCTGGTGTCAAGAAGGGCAGCAAAGAAGCCACTTCTCTCCAGGAAAAACATCAGGGACAGACTGCTATTCTGCAAAAAGTACAGGGATGGGACTGCTGAGGACTGGGGTAATGTCATTTTCTCTGATGAATCCCCTTTCCGATTGTTTGGGGCATCTGGAAAAAAGCTTGTCCGGAGAAGAAAAGGTGAGCGCTACCATCAGTCCTGTGTCATGCCAACAGTAAAGCATCCTGAGACCACTCATGTGTGGGGTTGCTTCTCAGCCAAGGGAGTGGGCTCACTCACAATTTTGCCTAAGAACACAGCCATGAATAAAGAATGGTACAAAAACATCCTCAGAGAGCAACTTCTCCCAACCATCCAAGAACAGTTTGGTGATGAACAATGCCTTTTCCAGCATGATGGGGCACCTTGCCACAAGGCAAAAGTGATAACGAAGTGGCTCGGGGAACAAAACATCGACATTTTGGGTCCATGGCCAGGAAACTCCCCAGACCTTAATCCCATTGAGAATTTGTGGTCAATCCTGAAGAGGCGGGTGGACAAACAAAAACCCACAAACTCTGACAAACTCCAAGCATTGATTATGCAAGAATGGGCTGCCATCAGTCAGGATGCGGCCCAGAAGTTGATTGACAGCATGCCAGGGCGAATTGCAGAGGTCTTGAAAAAGAAGGGTCAACACTGCAAATATCGACTCTTTGCATAAACTTCATGTAATTGTCAATAAAAGCCATTGACACTTATGAAATGCTTGTGATTATACTTCAGTAACAGTAACATCTGACAAAAAGATCTAAAAACACTGAAGCAGTAGACTTTGTGAAAATTAATATTTGTGTCATTCTCAAAACTTTTGGCCAGGCTTTTGAAGGCTGTACTTCAATCACAACATTTGTTTTAGGCATATAAGCCACATTTTCTGACATCAACATCACAATAATAATTTACACCTGACAGGTGATATTTCTTGGGCTGAACCTAAAACGCACTGTATAGTATTAGGTCTAATTGCCATCAGTGCTGAGAGGAAGGAACGGGGCTTACAATTAGCGGTCCTCAAAGACTGTTAATGCAATAAATATTCCACATGAATCAAAGGATGGTAAACAGTGGGCCAAACCCTGCTTATTAAAAATAAACTTCAGGCAACTTTCTTCATGTCCATGGTCATGATGCAGCTTTCACCAGTTGGAGCAGAAATAGTGCTTCAAGAAGTCACAGTTCAAGATACTAATGCATACTTGAAGATGTCATTAAGATGCCTAAGGGAGCTCTGTTTTTTTTTGTTCTCCCCCTCCTCATCAGGAAGTTCTCTATATAAAGAGGTGTTCTCCATGCTCATCAGGGAAGTGTTTCTCTGTAGGAGGATGTACTCGCTATGTTCATCAAAGAAGTGCTTTTCTGTAGGAGGAAGTGCTCTCCGTGGCCATCAGGAAAGTGCTTCTCTATATGAGGAGGTGCTCTCCATACTCATCAGCCGCCCTCTTAATATAGAGCTGCCCTGGCGACTGAGCTGCTGCTGGAACTCTGTGGTCAGGAAGTAGTATATGAGTGGATTCAGGCAGCAGTTGAGGCTGGCAATGCACAGTGATATTGGATGGAACTTTTTAACCGCCTGCTGCAAAGGACACTGGGTAATGAAGTCCTGAGAAACCATCATATACAGTAGGAAGTTGATATGGTAGGGGGCAAAACAGAAAAGGAACACGCCGGTACACACTAAGACCATCCGCAAGGCCCTTGTCATGTCGTTGACTGAGACACCAGACCTCAAGCTCTGCTTCAAAGATTGAATGATGAAGTAGGAGCATAAGATGATGATGGTCAGTGGGGCCACAAAGCCCAGGAGCTCGCTGAATGACATTATGGCCACTGCCATTCCCAGGTTCAGCTTCCTCGTGGGCAAGTCCTTGAAGCAGGTTTCATTTTGGTTTGTGTTTGATGAGGCGCTTCTCATCAAGATGAAGGGAGAGCAGCACAAACCAACCACCAACCACACGACTATGCTAATGCGAACATCATAGCGCCGCATCCACTGTCTGGCACAAAAGGGGCGCATCAGGAAGGCACAGCGTTGGATACTGATGCAGACCAGGAAGGCGATGCTAGCGTACATGTTAAGATATTTCAGGTAGAAGCAGAGCAAGCACAGCCCCTTTCCAAAAGGCCAGGTGCCATTCATGTAGTAGTAGATGCGCAACGGCAGGGACAGGACATGGGCAAGGTCAGCAATGGCCAGGTTGATCATGAAGATGATGGCTTTGGTCTTCTTGCTGTAAATCATAGAAGCAACCAAGTGATTTTCTCATATATGATAGTGTAATACTGTCATTACTTGCAAACCAGCATCAGGTGACTGAAGTGTATCAATCGTCATGAGTCAAAATGTTATTAGGAGGCCTACACAGGTTTACAGTCATTTAGTAAGTTGTGGATGCATAACATAGTTTACATAGCAGATCTTTAACATGTTTGAGAAGAACTATGAGAAAGCAATTTAAGAAAAACTGACCTTATAAAGCGACACAGCACCAAGAGAGCAAGGCTGTTCCCTAGTAAGCCTGGGATGAAGATGAACATGTAGACGTAGGTGTAGAGCTTATTCATGCTTTTTTGCCACTGTTCATCTGCACTTTGATTCATACAATTGTTCTTGACCCATGAGGCATTCATGGAAGACATCATGACACTGTAGAGTCATTTATCGGAGCTCTTTCGCGATAGCTGGAAATGCAAAAAAAAAAAAAAAAAAGCTTTTTTTCATTGGTGCCACACACAGATAGACATAATTTAATCATTACACATGCTTTCCATAAAGCTATGGTTACCTGAAGTATTTTTTTATTCTAATTTTCATGATTATTTAGACCACTTTTAAGGGTTAAAATCTCATCAGCACAAAAAGGCTATAAAGGTATAAAGTACAGAGAAGACTGATCAGAGCTGTGGAGCAAAGTTGTATGATTACAAAAAGACATCTACCAAAGTGATTATGCAAAAATATTACTATTCATAATATATTGCATAATATCTGTATAACGACATTCTACTGAAGAGGTTCATTTATAGTGACTGTATTAAATTAAAAGCTGGTTACAAATAAGACATTTCAGAGGGCTCTAAAATATAATATTGTATGCCAGCTTATTTACTATTACATCTGAGCGTTCATATCTATTTAATAACGGGTTAAATACAAGATCAGAAATCCTGTGAGAAATATCTAAGGAAACAGTCACATCTGGAATATAAATATTTCTATTCCAGCTCCAAAAGTCATGAATTGAAACCTTTACCTTTTAAATATAACACTATATTTGTTCTACTTTTGATACAAACTGAGTACACAGCACAAATTCACAAAGTGTGGTTTCTGCATGCAGTGGAGAAAACGTGGGTGTGCTGGCCTTCATCAGCATGCAGGTACTGTTGTTGATGTTTAATGATTTTCTTGTCTTAGTCAGTACATCTTAGACTCAATGAGCATTTACTTTTAAAATGAGTGTTTCCCCTCACGTGAGAGGATCAAATCTAATCCATGTCAAAATGGCTGGCGGGGATATGTTGTTAGTACTGAATGATGGTACATGCATCAGTATTTCAGGTTTTTTAAAATCATATAGGTTTGTCAAAGTATATTTAGGACTCAACACAATTTAACTACTGCTAGGAATGTTTATTTTTATTTTATTTTTTTATTTTTTTAAATTTTACTCTTGCAAGGCTCCAGTGTTCCTGTGACATTTTCAGAACAGAATCTCGTATACAGTGAAATAAAACTTATTATTAATTAATAGTAAATGAATTATTAATAACTGATTTTTAAAAGTTATTAGTAATTAATTAAATAAAAGTTAAATGAATTAAACTAAAACAAGATGTTACAAGATGTTCAAAGTTTTTTTATAACCAGCCCTGGCTGAACTTTGTCCATGATACCACCTTGGTGTCTTGGTTCTCATGTTGCTGTTTGTTTAGGTATGTTCTCTAACAGACTTTGGGGCTTTCCAGGAATAGGTATTGGGTATTCAGTATTATGGGCACGTTTGTGTAGATTCACGCCATATAATCCCATATAAGCCTTCTGAAAGAACAGAACTGCAGTTTGCTGAATGATGCATGGTGCAATGCTAAAACAAAGTAATTTTTAACTGTAATAAAAACAATTAACGAAATGATTATAAACGTCACCGCAAACAAAGATAAACGATGGTAATGGTTCCCCTACTAGATTTTTTAAAAAAATGTTAGCTACAACAATTTCTGTGATTTGTTGGTTTCTTGTGAAACAACGTTTTGTCCTGATTTCATCGGTTAAATGTTCCCTTGCGATTTAATGTCATAAGCCTATATAGTTATAGCAGAGGTCTTCAATCTTATCCACAAAGGGCAGGGTTTCATTCCAATCAAGCAGGAGCCACACTTCATTTCACTTGGTTAATCAGTTCATCTTAGTCTCCAATCAGCTATCAAGTGCACCGCTAATTTGGCTGTAATGAAAGCATACAGCTACACCAGCCTTTTGCAGATAACATTAAAGACCCCTGCTGAATAGCAAACTTTATGTTTGAATTAAAAAAATAAAATAAAATAAAATAAAACATTATATCTGAATTGATAGGCCTGTGACAGCCCTATTGTTGTGTACACGTTAAGTCTACACTGTATCTGCTGTATCTATGGCAACATTTTGCTTGTGTGTGTGTGTGTGTGAGAGAGAGAGAGAGAGAGAGAGAGAGAGAGAGAGAGAGAGAGAGAGAGAGAGAGATTGTGATGACAGTACTATGTGTTGTGTGAACTGAAGTGAATTCACACTAGTAGGCTTCCCAAACTGGCAAAATAATAAGAAACCTCCTGCGTGATAGCCTTTCAACTCATTGGCCATTTTCTGTAATCATTTAAGTTCTTTTGAGTGACTGCTGGCATTTGAGTTTTTTTTTTTTTTTTAATCCCTTGCCCTCCCTGTTTTACCATTTAACTGGGATAGTCCAGCTGATATTATATACATGACTATCACATTTTCAAGTGTAATATGCTGGTAATGATTCCTTTTTTGTTTCCTTGAATGAATCTTATCATGTCATCAGTAATTAGTTGATAACAATCAAGTTGTAATGAAAGTGTCACTATTTGTTATAATGTCATGTGCTGTACTGCAACGAAAGCTCATGTCTTCCCCAGCAGAAGTGCTCTCCTCCCCTTTTAACACCACTTCCTGTTGTCATTGTATAAAAAGATTGTTCATACACACACACACACACACACACACACACACACACACACTACTTTAAACACGACTTTGTTTTAATAAAACCTATGTACAACAACCTGAACTGGAATTTAGTGTTTACATTCCAAAAAATATAATAGAAATAATATAATTCAAATTTAAATAGCTTTTAATAAATAAATAGTGGCTTACCTATAGCTTACATAAAATAAGGAACCATTTAAAAGATTCACTTTATTTACTTTTTAGAATTGTTAATAAATATTACAGTTGCTTTATTATTATTCACAAGTCATTATTAAAGTTTGTGCAGTACAACACATGATATTAAAATTATTAATGACACGTTATTAGAGTTTTATGAGGCATTAATAGAATTTATTAATAAAAAAATGTTAAATGACACTTGGTCACTTGCTTTAGTGATTTATATAATGGAAATTGTAATGAAACAGGTGCCAAACACAAATGACCATTTTTTTTCTGCTCACAAATAATGGTCAGTTTGAATGATGTGGGGACACTGATCAGTTCTATCATGTATGCAGTATCATGCAGGAAAGCATGGTTCCTTTCATTCAACAGAGACCTAAATCATCTTTCGCAAGTGCCAACTCCCTTCCTGTACTGGTTTCAGAAAGGTTGAGAAGTTGCAATATGGCACGATGGAGAATGAAGGCGCGCAAGAACGTAAACAGGTGCTGACTATGTATTGCTAGTGAGATGCTATTGCATTAGTATGTGATAGTAAGGTTGTGTGTTGTGAGGACTGCTACAACACATGGTGTTATTTTGAATAAAGGACACAGGGTGCGTGTCTCCTTCCCGCTACTATATTGTATTTAAACTGTGAGAACATGACGCTACAAGACGCTTTCTATTACTTGAATTTAGCATTTGACTGAGGTTGCGATGGACTCATTGGTTTCTTTGTTTGTTTTTTTCCTACTGTATACAAGATGCGTTTGTTGCCCAGCCACTGACGTGGTTGAGGATCTTGCTCTTTGCACAAGCACGCATGCACACTCTGATTTTAAAAAAACAACAACAACAACAACAACAACAACAAAAAACAAGCTAACATGGTCATTGCAGTCTACTCTCTGAAAATTTGACAGTTATTTCTCCGGAACTGATTTCAAGGCATTTCTACTCAAAGCCGTCTTCTGCAGGTGTGGTATCGATTTACTTTTGAATTGACTTTAAAAGGTTCGCATTATACACTCCGCCATGTATTCATCTGACTGACATGGAATAGTATCAATATTATAGAAAAATACCTTGTTTATGAATACACGATGTACAGTAATAGAGCAGAAAAGCACATATTGAACTCTCTGGCCATTTTTCATGGCATAAATTTGTATCCCCACATTTCATTTTAAGCCATAACTGTTCTAGGGCAGTAAGCATTTTTTCATCTTACTACACATGACAGTACATTACAGTCACAGCACAGTACTTGATGTAATAGAATGAGCAGTTTATCACAGAATAATCACACACACACACACACACACACACACACACACACACACACACACACACACACACAAATCTTCGCTTACACCTTTAATCAAAAGATTTATGAATAACAGTTTTTTTCTCAGCTACTTTTAGCCTAATATACTTTGTCAGAAGAGTTGTATATTCACCTAAACAAAGAATACACAAACAGTTCCCCTTTTTTAGCTTAGTTGCTGCTGTCATATGTTGTGGAAGGCCTACCTTTCAGGTGCAGAGAGTGCAGAATTCAGCGTTTGTGGCATCCAGCACTGTTGATGTCAAATGCTGAACTATACGCGCGAAAATGCTACCGTTTACTCTTCACCTCTCCAAAGAGGAAGTGGCGTCTTATCAGATTTAGCCAGTATGTGCTGTCTGATGCAGTTTTTTTTGTTTTCTTCACAAGTGCGTTTTAGTATTAACAGCCATTCTCCACAGCCACTGATTAAACAATACTCCAGAAATGCAGACAAATTCAGCTTCTTACTGCACAGACCTTCAAAAAGGTACAAATGCCTTTTTAGAGTCTTTACTGGCGTTTTTGCTGCTCATGTAACACCATGTAACTCCCTGCTGCACCCAAAAGCCTGGCTTTGTGTCATGCCTCTGAGCTTTGACTGCATGGCTGTAAAACCGGTTACTGGTTTGTTTAAGCCTCACAAGTTGAGAGTCACACTCAGGAAGGTGAAATACATAAATAATTATGATTTCTCTGTACCTGGTACATGGGTGGAAGCAGCTTTATTCTATAATTGACAGCACATGATGTCAGAGGTTCATTTTGTCCTATCATTAAGTGTTGTTGGCAGTTCAGTTCAAACGGTCAAATTACTTCAAACTAAGCAGAGCATAACTATGATTGAGTGGTGAAGTCCTTTTCTCATTATGTGGACTCAAGAAGTGATTGTCATTTCCTCTTTAATATTCTAGTTCGACTACACGGAGGAAATCTTCACTTTGCAGGAATTTGTGTGTTGTTTCTGGGGGGTGGGGGTGTTTTAAATCTTTTGTGGCTTGTTTGTTTGTTTGTTCGTTTGTTTTTGTGAAGGTTAGGGTTAGATTTGTGTGTAGCATAGCATTCATTTGCTGCATTTTTACTTAATGAATGGACACTTGAGTAAAAATACTGCTACTGTAGTAATAAATCACTTAAGTGAAATAAGAGTAGTGATAAAAAAAAAAATAAAAAAAAAGACTTGGGTAAGAGTAAATAAGTCATCTGGTGAGAAAACTATTTGACAGATTACTATATTACGTTTTAATATGTCTACAACTGACACAACTAATATGAACATGTATATCTGAGGAGTGCATTTTGGAACAATTATGTTTAGCAATGTTGAAGTAAACAACGTACAGTATGGATTAGCAACAGTATATGAAGACAAGTTGTCATGGAGTTCCCCTCGTGCCGGAGCGAGCAGCGCGCTCAGCAGCCCGAAGCGTTCCGAAACACTTCCGGGTTTCATTGACTACGGCTGCGTCCGGAATCGCGTACTGTGACAGTACGTACTGAATTCGATGCAGTATCCACTGCACGGCCGTTCAAACAGTACGTACTAATCAGTATATGTGTGTGTAGTATGTGTAGACTGCAATCCCGGACATACCACATCTGCCATGTTAGCACTGTCATGTGACCTTCGACGTCATCATAAAACACAAAAATCTTAAGCAAGTTAACAATTTATTCAGGTATTTTTAAACAAGTCCTGTTTACCCAAGGTTTAATAATTGAAAAGAGCCGATGCTGTCTTCCGCGTTTGCTTTTTTTTCTGAGCTCGTCCACACCAGTCCCATTGCATTATGGGATTGTTTGACTTGTGTAGTGTCCATTGCTTGCACACTGCAAAATCTTGCCTGAAGCAGTATGCCATCCGGGTATTTCTCGCCTAATGAGAATTCGGACATACCTCCGGCGTACTGCTTTTCGCCTACTGTGTAGTAGGTAAGTATGCGGTTTCGGACGCAGCCATTGGCTTTGTCTACGCTGACACGTGTTTTGCTTTGATTTCTGTCCTGTCTCTGCCCCTGTTATGTCATTGGTTGCTTTCCTAATGTCTCATCTGTTGTGTGTTACCCTCTTTGATTACTTTGCATATTTAAACCCGTCCTGTGTTTTTGTACGACACAAAGTATTGTGAGTTTCGGTGTGTTTCTGCCAGACCTGTACCAAACCTTTCGATCCTCGTTTTTGTTTCGTGGTTTCTGATCCTGTTCTCATCCTCGTTTCTCGATTCTCGATTTGCCCAGATAGCAAATGACATCTGGCCCACAGACCGTATGGAATGACGGCAATGACTCGACCTGAGTGTGGCTGGCTTCTGGGCCAGATGTGGGCCCAGACAAAACAAGCCTAAAACCGGTTTGTTGTGTGAGGGCCAGATACGGCCCATATGACCTTTGCCATTGCCTGAACTGAGCCATATGTACCGTAGCTGGCCCGGATGAGGCCCAGAAATGTATGCTGTCTGGGAAGCGTCTGCTAAATGATTAAACGTAAATGTAAATGTAGATCGCCTGACCCACACCTGTTTTCGACCACGATATTGTCTTCACGTTTTAGATTTCTCTGCCTCTCTCTCCTCAATAAAGCTCTTAACTGCACTTGCATCCGTCTCTCATCCCCATTACCTAACACAGGTAGTGTTAGCTGGCTAACTAACTTAGCAAGCTACTGAAACCCTAAAAGCATTTGCATGTGTGCATGTGTGTGTGTGTGTGTGTGTGTGTGTGTGACTGTGCACTTTACCAGCAGTTATATGTGAGCTCCTCAATTCTTCATTTCTAATACTGTATATCAGTTGGATGACCTGTTTTATTTCTTTGGTCTTTTTCTTATAAACAGTCAAAGACTTGTCCAAATCTCATGGATTTTCTCATAAGGCAGCCTCCCTAACAGGCGTCATGCCCATTCAAACTGAATGCACGGGCCCCCTCAGATTTTTGAGAAAAGTGGATTTTATATTCTCAATATTTTGAGATATCTAAAATTCCACTGAAACTGTCGGATATTCATAAACAAGTACGGAAATACAAGTATTGGAAAATGCTGTTTAAACATAACTTCAGTCCTCATAATGTTTCCTTATGGAATAATCGTTGTATTTTATTTCAAAGAAAATCTTTATTTTTGGAGGACTGGTGGCAAAGAGGTATTTGGTCAGTGTTGCACATTATGGATAAGAATGGCTGCTTTTTTAGTTATAATGATTTTTGCACTAAATTCAATTTTAAATGTGAGGAAACAGTCTATTTGAAAGTTACTAAAAGCATTCCTTTACCATTCCTTAATATGTTAAAGGGGATTTTAACGTATTCAACTATCATTCCCAAGATTTTGGATCTTAAATGAGGAAAATTTAATTTTGTAGATGGGAAGTGTACTAATAAGTTTATAAGAAATTGTCTTGTGCAGGAAAGCTTCCCCGGTCCAATAAAAAGGAACTATATTTTTCAACATTTAAATAGGGAATTAGTCATTGAATTTAGATGCAAATATTTGTTATTTCCTCTTCCACCAAAATATAAAGAAGTGCACTTTAAAACTGTTGAACACTTATTTCTCCATTGTTACCTGGTTAATTCGTTTTGGACTGAAGTATGTAACTGGATTAAACAAAGAATATCTATTTTTCCATCTATTACTTGGGACATGTTGAAATTTGGAGTTCATATGGAGGACAAAGGTGTAGACTTTGTTGTAAACTGTCTACTTCTCATATTAAAATATTTTATTCACAAATGTAAAGTTCTGAAAACAGCACCCCAGTTTAATGGAGCTTGCCGTGCATACAGAGGTCCTGAAAATTACGAGAAGTGATTACAAAACTTCTACACGCAAAGCCAGAGGTAATGTGCAGTTCACCCTCACTGCGTACAAAGGAGATACTTCAAAATCAATTTGTCTCTCAACGTTAATGTATATTTCAAGAATCATGGCACAAAGAAAAATAAACTCATTCTTCAAGAAAACTGGAAGCCAACAACAACCACAGTTAGACATTTCAAGAGGTTAGGAACAGAAAAAGTGTTAATGTTAAGCCATAATCTGTGTTGCAGTGATATTTTGCATCTATTATTTCCTCATCTCTATCTGTCTGCCTTCCTGTATTTTTATTTATTTATTCATTTAGATCAATTATCCCCAAGTACAAGCAGAGATAGGTCTAGTGATCAGGCACAGGCAGGATCAAGCACTGGGATCTACAGTAGTACTGAAGGTAGTATGTATGCACATATATCAGCCCATAAAATATACACAAATTGTACGTATTGACAGGTCATTGTGGTTTTGGTGCCTAGAAATCAGAGCACTGTAATGTCTGTAACACTGTACAATAGGATTGTATTATTTATTTATTGTTAAATTGTTAAAGTTTAACATTAAAATAGTATGTTAAGAAAGTACAATTACGGCATTATAAACTAAGCAATAATTTAATTAATTAACATTAAACAAGATTAGTGGATGCTGTAACTATAAATGCTGGAGCTAACTAAAATATGTCATTATTAGTTTAAAAATTTTAAAGCATTTATTAGGTGACAAATAGTACTTTTGTGAAGTGGTACCATGATGTGTTTTTTTTTTGTTTTTTTTAAATAACGCTCTCATCTTCTTATCACATTACTGTAGATGTCAGCAGGCAGATAGGAGGAAGGCAGGAGGTTGCAGATGAGCAAGGGGAGACAGTCACTGATACTGTACCAGGTAGGAAAGGCTAACTTGGTTATTTAGAGACAAGGGAGGAGTTTATTGCTGTTTGACTAATACATGTTGCATTACTTGCTTTTCCTCTTTAGAAGAAGATTCCGACTTCATTATCCCAAAAGATCGACTGGCCAGGGAGAATTACATTAAGAGAGGTCCCATTCAGACAGAACTAGAAAGTTATCCAAAACATTTAATCAAAGGAAAGGAAAGGAGCTTCAATTTGTTTGATGTATAAATATATAATAAATAGAATATTGCTTTTAACATCTGTATTTGTGAACACGTTTCTGTTTGTTGTGCACACTGTGCCCCCTCAAAAAAAAAAAAAAAATAGGTGCATGACGCCCCGCTCCCTAATATACATTGTGTACACTCACTAGGCTCGCAGTTGAGTCTGTTTCTTATTGCATTACATCTATGTAATTCATGCAGATTTAATGAGTCATACAGTATCCTCCACTAATATTGGCACCTTTGGTAAATATGAGCAAAGAAAGCTGTGAAAAATTGTCTTTACTGTTTAACATTTTGATCTTTTGTTAAAAACAAAATCACAAAAATACTCTGCTCTCATGGATATCAAATAATTGCAAACAAAAAACAGGTTTATAAAAAAAACTTTTAAATATAGGTGTGCCACAATTATTGGCACCCTTTTAGTCAATACTTTGTGCTACCTCCCTTTGCCAAGATAACAGCTCTGAGTCTTCTCCTATAATGCCTGATGAGTTTGGAGAATACATGGCAAGGGATCTGAGACCATTCCTCCATACAGAATCTCTCCAGATCCTTCAAATTTCGAGGTCCACGCTGGTGGACTCTTCTCTTCAGTTCACCCCACAGGTTTTCTATAGGTTTCAAGTCAGGGGAATGGGATGGCCAGGGCAGGACCTTGATTTTGTGGTCAGTAAACCATTTTTGTGTTGATTTTGATGTATGTTTTTGATCATTGTCCTGCTGGAAGATTCAACCACGGCCCATTTGAAGCTTTCTGGCAGAGGCAGTCAGGTTTTCATTTAATATCTGTTGATATTTGATAGAGTCCATGATGCCATGTATCATAACAAAATGTCCAGGTCCTCTGGCAGAAAAACAGCCCCAAAACATTAAAGAGTCACCACCATATTTAACCGTGGGCATGAGGTACTTTTCCATATGGCTACCTCTCTGTGTGCACCAAAACCACCTCTGGTGTTTATTGCCAAAAAGCTCTACTTTGGTTTCATCTGACCATAGAACCCGATCCCATTTGAAGTTCCAGTAGTGTCTG
This sequence comes from Cranoglanis bouderius, assembly GCA_023630585.1. Lineage (NCBI taxonomy): Eukaryota > Metazoa > Chordata > Actinopteri > Siluriformes > Cranoglanididae > Cranoglanis > Cranoglanis bouderius. The sequence continues at coordinate 12,065,418 of CM042542.1, read as the reverse complement.
GCAAACTGAAGAATCTTGAGTTTGTTTTTGGATGAGAGTAGAGGCTTTTTTCTTGAAACCCTTCCAAACAACTTGTGGTGATGTAGGTGACTTCAGATTGTAGTTTTGGAGACTTTCTGACCCCAAGACGCAACTAACTTCTGCAATTCTCCAGCTGTGATCCTTGGAGATTTTTTGGCCACTCGAACCATCCTCTTCACAGTGCGTTGAGACGATATAGACACACGTCCAATTCCAGGTTGATCCATAACATTTCCAGTTGACTGGAACTTCTTATAGGGTATAAAAAGAATATCTTAGAGAGGCAGTCTTTCAGAAGTAAAGATGGGATGGAATCTGGATGAAAGCATATGTTGCTCTAAAACCTGTATATACCTTTCAGCATTGATGGTGCCTTTCCAGATGTGCAAGCTGCCCATTCCATAGGCACTAATGCACCCCCATACCATCAGAGATGCAGGCTTTGGAACTGAGCACTGTCAAAAAGCCAGATGGTCCCTCTCCTCTTTAGTCCTCTTTAGTTTAGAGGACACGTCCATGGTTTCCAAAAAGAATTTCAAATTTTGATTCGTTTGACCACAGAACAGTTTTCCACTTTGCCTCAGTCCATTTTAAATGAGCTTTGGCCCAGAGAAGATGGCGGCGTTTCTTGATCATGTTCACATATGGCTTCTTCTTTGCATGATAGAGCTTTAACCTGCATTTGTGGATGGCACGGCAAACTGTGTTCACAGACAGTGAGTTCTGGAGGTGTTTCTGAGCCCATGCAGTGATTTCCATTACAGAATCATGCCTGTTTTTAATGCAGTGCTGCCTGAGGGCCCGAAGATCATGAGCATGCAATATTGATTTTCACCCTTGTTCCTTGCACACAAGGGTAGGTGATGAACTATTCATAGTCTTCACAATTTTACATTGAGGAACATTATTCTGAAATTGTTCCATAAATTGTAGATGCAATTTTTTGCAGATTGGTGAACCTCTGCCCATCTTTACTTCTGAAAGACACATTCCCAGTCATTTTACTGACCTGTTGCCAGTTAACCTCCAGCTGTTTCTTTTTAGTAACACTTACTTTTCCAGTCTTTTGTTGCCCCGTCCAAACTTTTTTGAGACATGTTGCAACCATCAAATACAAAATTACCTTATTTTTTTCTTCACTTAGTTTAAACATTTGATGTGTTTTCTATGTTCTATTGTGAATAACATATGGGTTTATGAGATTTGCAAATCATTGCATTCTGTTTTTATTTACATTTTACACAGCGTCCAATTTGGAATTGGGGTTGTAAGATTTCTGATGATGTATGAACCCTTGATTTCAGTTGCATCCTGTGCAGCAGTAAATGGCCAGTAAAAGTTAGATGATCCATTGGAGAGTGGAGGAAACAGGTAAACATGAGTGGTTTTTTTGTTTGTTTGTTTGTTTGTTTGTTTTTTAACAGCAGAACAATCCATAATTCCAGTATTTAAGGAAGCTATGTATGCTCACTAACAGGAACAGTAATATTTAATACTAAAACATATACTCAGGGCTGGCCCAAGGGGTTGTGAGACCCTAGGCGAGATCATGAATATGGGCCTCAGCATTTAAAGATCAATTGAAGAAGATAAATTTGGTCAGGAATGCTTATCTGCTGCTAACTAAGCATTTAGCACCCAAAGTGTGGACTTCCTGCAAGAAACTGCTTTATTCTGATTGGGCCATGAAACTGAATTATTTATAATTTGCACATATTGTCTTCTAATTGGCTTTTGGGGTTAAAATCATTATATTTTTACTCTGTAACAAGGATTTAAAATAAATGTAGTGTAGTTGAATAATTTTTTTAAAAACTCAAGCAAATGTACTATGATTTAATTATACTATACTGGTACTGTGAACCATGTACTTAAGTACTGTAACAAGAGTACATGTACAATGGTGCTTGAAAGATTGCGAACTCTTTTTATTTCTATATTTATGCATAAATATGACCTGAAACATCAGATTTTCACACAAGTCCTAAAAGGAGACAAAGAGAAGAGACAAAGAGAACCCAATTAAACAAATGAGGCAATATATATGTATATGTATATATATATATATATATATATATATATATATATATTGTACTTGGTCATTTATTTATTGAGGGAAACTGATCCAATATTACATATCTGTGAGTGGCAAAAGTTTGTGAACCTTTGCTTTCAGTATCTGGTGTGACCCCCTTGTGCAGCAATAACTGCAACTAAACGTTTCCTGTAACTGTTGATCAGTCTTGCACATCGACATGGAGGAATTTTAGCCCATCACTCAGTACAGAACAGCTTCAACTCTGGGATGTTGGTGGGTTTCCTCACATGAACTGCTTGCTTCAGGTCCTTCCACAACATTTCTTCTGGATTAAGGTCAGGACTTTTACTTGGCAATTCCAAAACATTAACTTTATTCTTCTTTAACCATTCTTTGGTAGAACGACTTGTGTACTTAGGCTAGGCTGCATGACCCACTTTCTCTTGAGATTCAGTTCACTGACAGACGTCCTGACATCTTCCTTTAGAATTCACTGCTGTAAATCAGAATTCATTGTTCCATCAATTATGGCAAGCTGTCCTGGTCCAGATGCAGCAAAACAGGCCCAAACTATGGTACTACCATCACCACCGCGTTTTACAGAGGAGATAATGTTTTTATGCTTTTTTCCTTTCTCCAAATATACAGTGCCTTGAAAAAGTATTCACCCCCCCCCCCCCCCCCCCCTTGGCATTTTCCATATTTTGTTGCATTACAACCTGTAATTTAAATGGATTTTTATCTGGATTTCATGTAATGGACACAAAATAGTCCAAATTGGTGAAGTGAAATGAAAAAAAAAAAAACTTGTTTTAAAAAATTCTAAAAAATTTAAAATGGAAAAGTGGTGCATGCATATATATTCACCTTTGCTATGAAGTGTTACGACACGTGTTGTGTAGTAGGATGAGGGAGTCAGGATGCATGCGCAGGGGAAACGTCACTTTATTAGTAACAGGAAGTTCAAAAGTAAAGGAACACAAAAAACACCATCAAACATAAATCCATAAACAAAAGGGTAACCATAATCCAAAATAATAATGTACTTAGCCGAAGAGGCATCCAAAAAGGTAGTAATCCAAAAAGGAAACAGTAATCCACAAAAAGGCAGTTTATCCAAAAAACACGGGGATAAATACGCTAGGCTGGGAGGTGGTCTGGAAACCACGGACAAAGAGCTATGGAAATATCCAGGTTAAGTTTAAAATAAATTTAAACTAAACTAATACTCAGCGCCGAAGCGGAAACGGAGCGGCGTATTTAAACACACAGAAATCACATGCATAATCAATAACACCTGAAACCAATCATTACACATTACACGGCAAACCAATGAGGAAACGGGGCAGAGACATGACGCAACACCAAAACAAAAGCACATGGGGAAACACAGAAGGCGGAGACATGACGTGAATATGACAACATGAGAGCACATGGCAGCAGTAAACAACCTTGTGAATGGATGCGGAGATCGGAATGCGGAAGTATGCTATGCTACTCTTTGCAGCATAGCGAGAGCAGGGGTGGAAACCTAACATGAAGCCCCTAAATAAGATCTGGTGCAACCACATACCTTCAGAAGTCACATAATTAGTTCAACCTGTGTGCAATCTAAGTGTCACATGATCTCAATATATATACACCTGTTCTGAAAGGCCCCAGAGTCTGCAACACCAGAGCAAGGGTCACCACCAAGCAAGTGGCACCATGAAGACCAAGGAGCTCTCCAAACAGATCATGGACAAAGTTGTGGAGAAGTACAGATCAGGGTTGGATTATAAAAAAAAATATCCGAAACTTTGAACATCCCACGGAGAACCATTATATCCATTATTAAAAAATGGAAAGAATATGGCATCACAACAAACCTGCCAAGAGAGGGCCACCCGCCAAAACTCACAGACCAGGCAAGGAGGGCATTAATCAGAGAGGCAACAAAGAGATCAAAGATAACCCTGAAGGAGCTGCAAAGCTCCACAGCAGAGATCGGAGTATCTGTCCGTAGGACCACTTTAAGCCGTACACTCGAAAGAGATGGGCTTTATGGAAAAGTGGCCAAAGAAATAAGCAAACATGTTTGCTGTACACCAAAAGGCATGTGGGAGTCTCCCCAAACATATGGAAGAACGTACTCTGGTCAGACTAAAATTGAATTTTTTGGCTTTCAAGGAAAATGCTATGTGTGGCGTAATCCCAACACCTCTCATCTCTCACCTCTCAAAGCAACACTCGAGTGGTTAAGGGGAAACATCTAAATGTCTTGGAATGGCCTAGTCAAAGCCCAGACCTCAATCCAATTGAGAATCTGTGGTATGACTTAAAGATTGCTGTACACCAGCAGAACCCATCCAACTTGAAGGTTGGTATTTTCTTGGTCTTATTTCTTGTTTGATTCACAATAAAAAATATTTTGCATCTTCAAAGTGGTAGGCATGTTGTGTAAATCTAATGATACAAACCCCCAAAAATCCATTTTAATTCCAGGTTGTAAGGCAACAAAATAGGAAAAATGCCAAGAGGGGTGAATACTTTTGCAAGGCAACTTCTCATTTAAGCCTTCTGGCTTGTCCATGTGATCTTTAGCAAACTGCAGAAGGGCCGCAGTGGTCTTTTCGGAGAGCAGTGACTTTCTCCTTGCAATCCTGCCATGCACACCATTGTTCTGTATTCTCCTGATGGTGGACTCATGAACATTAACATTAGCCAATGTGAGCGAGAACTTCAGTTGCTTAGAAGTTACCCTGGGTTCCTTTGTGACCCCCATTTGTACACAATCTGTCTGACTGTGGATTGATGGAGTCCAAACTCTTTAGAGATGGTTTTGTAACCTTTTCCAGTCTGATGAGCATCAACAACTCTTTTTCTGAGGTCCTTGTAAATCTCATTTGTTCGTGCCATGATAAACTTCCACAAACATGTGTTGTGAAGCTCAGACTCTGATAGATCCCTGTTCTTTAAATAAAACAGGGCGCTCACTCACATCTGATTGTCATCCCATTGATTAAAAAACACTCTAATTTCACCTTCAAATTAACTGCTAATCCTAGAGGTTTGCATACTTTTGCCACTCACAGATGTAATATTGGGACATTTTCCTCAATAAATAAATGACCAAGTATAATATTTCTGTCTCATTTGTTTAATTGGGTTTGCTTTATCTACTTTTAGGACTTCTGAAATCTGACTGATGTTTTAGGTCATATTTTTGCAAATATATAGAGAACTTTCAAGCACCACTGTAGTCTGCTGCTTTCCACATCAGGTTTGGTTGCAGTTTGCTAACAATCATCTTTTTCATGTGTGGCTAGGTAAACAAATTGTATAACAAATGCATTAAAACAACCAAACCTCTGGAAGAGTATGGGCACAAGTATCTCAGCTTTTTTTGTACCATAACAAAGTTGTTTTAAAGTGTGTGTGTGTGTGTGTGTGTGTGTGTGTGTGCGTGCGTGCGTGCGTGTGTGTGTGTGTTGGGGGGTATTTACCTTACAAAAGAACAAAAACTCAACGTTGCATAAACTTTCCATTTTCTGGCCTCTGATTGACAAATATTGTCATGTGACCCTCCCAAGGAAGAACTGTAAAATTTCATTTAAAAACAACTTGTCTGTAATGATGGTGCATTTTCACTCAGCCTGCCCTGTAATGTACTTTACATTTGTATTTTCCCTCCTCCAGATTAGCATAGTCAGTATTTAATTATTCTTTGATGAGCTGAAGTACTGAAGATGAATCTGCTGTGTATTTATTTGCGCAGTATTTGCAGGCAGCTGATACATATGTAAATAATCAGGTTAGTTCATGATGATGCACAAAATATATACCTTTTATTTTATTAATCATAAAATATTTTCATATTTGTAAATATATATTCGATATCTATAAAATACATATATGTAAGTTAATATACAAATTGTGGTATACAAATTACACAGAACTGCATACACATGTAAACTTAGCATTTCAATGTGTGTCCGTGGTGTCTGCTTAGATGCAAGCAAACCACGATGGATTTCAGTGCTGACGTGTTTGTGTTTTGTAACCTCTCGTTTTTTTCACCCCCAGGCTGTTCAAGAGCATCACTAAACCACAAACTTGGCCAGTAGTTCTGCATTTCATGATAATGTGAGGGCAAAAATACTTGAGTTTACCTATGCAAATATTTGGTTGCACACTTGTACAAGTGTCTTGCAGTGCATCACCAAGGAGAGAACCAAGTACAACACAAACTAGACATGAGTTTGTTGCTGATCAGTGCTCTATCTATCTATCTATCTATCTATATGGACAGTTCACTAGATAGCTAGCTAGCTAGCTAGCTAGATAGATAGATAGATAGATAGATAGATAGATAGATAGATGGATAGATAGATGGATAGATAGATAGATAGATCGATCTAGATGTGCAGTGCATAATGAAGTATGTATGAAAGACATGTATGAAAGACCTATACCAGTCCTTGCTACACTATGGCTAGATCAGTCTGGAGTCATGCTGAATGTGCATGATTAGGTGCTCATGAAAGATGTGAGAGACATTGTCCATGATGAGCAGCAGTTTAGCCAGCATCCTCTACTACACAACTGATTCCATGGAGTCCAGGATGGTCCCAACGACCTGTTCCTTATTAAGACTGCTTTAATGCCACTGGCCCAGTATACAGCTGCAGGAAAGATGGTGCTTGCCATAACCACATGGTAGAACATACGTAGCATCCTGTTGCATATATTGCATGAGGTTCCTCAAAAAGTAGAGTCTATTCTGTCCTTTCTTAACATAGTGACAGTACATACAAGTGCTGCTTGAAAGTTTGTGAACCCGTTAGAATTTTTCACTATATTTCTACATGAATATGATCTAAAACGTCATCAGATTTTCACACAAATCATAAAAGTAGAAAAAGAGAACCCAATTAAACAAATGAGACAAAAGTATTATACTTGGTCATTTATTTATTGAGGAAAATGATCCAATATTACATATCTGTGAGTGGCAAAAGTATGTGAACCTCTAGGATTAGCAGTTAATTTGAAGGTGAAATTAGAGTCAGGTGTTTTCAATCAATGGGATGACAATGAGATGTGAGTGAGCGCCCCGTTTTATCTAAAGAACAGGGATCTATCAGAGTCTGATCTCCACAACACGTTTGTGGAAATGTATCATGGCACGAACAAAGGAGATTTCTAAGGACCTCCAAGAAAGAGTTGTTGATGCTCATCAGACTGGAAAAGGTTACAAAACCATCTCTAAAGAGTTTGGACTCCACCAGTCAGACAGATTGTGTACAAATGGAGGAAATTCAAAACCAATATTACCCTCCCCAGGAGCGGTCGACCAACAAAGATCACTCCAAGAGCAAGATGTGTAATATTCCACAAGGTCACAAAGGAACCCAGGGTAACTCCTAAACAACTAAAGGCTTCTCTCACATTGGCTAATGTTACTGTTCATGAGTCCACGCTCAGGAGCACACTGAACAACAATGTTGTGCATGGTAGGGTTGCAAAGCTAATGCTCTCTAAAAAGAACATTGCTGCCTGTGTGCATTTGCTAAAGATCACATGGACAAGCCAGAAGGCTAATTGTGGATGGATGAGACTAAAATAGAACTTTTGTTTTAAATGAATAGTGTTATGTTTGGAGCAAAGGAAAACACTGCATTCCAGCATAAGAACCTTATCCCATCTGCGATACGTGGTGGTGGTTGTATCATGGTTTGGGCCTGTTTTGCTGCATCTGGGCCAGGACGACTTGCCATCATTGATGGAACGATGAATTCTGAATTATACCAGCAAATTCTAAAGGAAAATGTCAGGAAGTCTGTTCATGAACTGAATCTCAAGAGAAAGTGTGTCTTGCAGCAAGACAACGACCCTACGACCCCGTCAAAGTCCTGACCTTAATCCAACAGAAATGTTGTGTAAGGACCTAAAGCAAGCAGTTCATGTGAGGAAACCCACCAACATCCCAGAGTTGAAGCTGTTCTGTACTGAGGCTAAAATTCCTCAGAGCCGATGTGCAGGACTGATCAACGTTTAGTTGCGGTTATTGCTGCACAAGGGGGTCACACCAGATACTGAAAGCAAAGGTTCACATACTTTTGCAACTCACAATTATATAATATTGGATCGTTTTCCTTATTAATAAATGACCAAGTATAATATTTTTGTCTCACTGGCTTTATTAGGTGATCATCGTCTACTTTTAGGACTTGTGTGAAAATCTGATGATGTTTTAGGCCATATTTATGCAGAAATATAGAAAATTCTAAAGTTTTCACAAAATTTCAAGCACCACTGCATGTAGACATAAGACAATAATGTCTAAGAAAATAAGAAGTTATGAACCTGTATGGACAGAAATGTTTTGTGCTTTTTATTCCCTCAGCATATGAATGGCATTTGATTGGTGGAAAACAACGCCACCTACTGATGAGAGAGATGTTATGGAGCTAGAAAGCTTTTCCATGGCCAATTGCATGATGAAAATGGAAGTGGAAAGGGTGTGGCTAAAAGCATAGTTATCTCTAAAAGGTTCTTAATAGGAGAGAAATTATTGTCTTTCAGCCACCTGTTATGGCTAGATTCAAAATAATCCTTTGGTTTTAATGTATGATTCCCTGAAAAGGCCTAGAGCCCCATTAAGGTTTCAGTCTTAAAAGTGTTTTCAGCCTGTTGTATACACACACTGGCCGTTTTATCGGGCACACCTACATCCTGGTCAACTCTGTAGGTACACAGTTACTACCAGTAGCCCAGCTGTTGCTATACACAGTTTGCTAGTTCTACTTCTACATCTACTTCCTCCATCAACGGAAAAAAAGAGAAAAAAAAACAGCAACCCACTGACCACATGTTATTTGGATGGTATTCTTACCACAGCAGTGTTGTGGTGGCATGGCAGCAGTGGCATGCAATAAGCAAGTTAAGCGCAACAGCATTGCTGAGGTTTTTAAACACCTCAGTGTCACTGTTGACACGAACTCTGCATGGAAAAGGGATGAACTATAGTCTTCATGTTATGGTCCACCACCTATACTTTGGAACTTAAATCATGTCACCTGATTATCTTTTTCCACCTTTATATTGATATAGCAACCAACATAATTCAAGTGAAAAACAAATAGAAACATTTGTAGGGGACAAAAAAAAAAAAAGAAAATAACCTTTTGAATAAGTGTAAAAGTAGTAAGTTGCATAGTGTGGCATGTGACCGTGCTCAGAATTAATCAATCACATTCAAACTCAAGCTCAAAAGTATAAATCACACACCTGCCATCAACGAATTGATTCTGATGAACCCCAAATAAAGATCAGTTGTTTCTGTAGGATACTCTCGGTTTCAACCGACTACTGCAACCCCACTGAACACCTTTGGGATGAACTGGAATGCCGACTGCACCCCAGGCCTGATTTCACTAATGCTCTTGTAGCTGAATGGGCAAATCCCCACAGCCATGGTCTAAAATCTAGTACATTCACATTTATGGCAGACACATTTATCCAGAATGACTTACAGAAGTGCTTTGAAGTCTCTATCAATAAATACACCCTGATACTGGGTCACTAGGTCATGGACTAAGAGTACCATCAGTCAAAAACTCTGTTGGGGAAAGAATATAGTAACGAAAGCACATAGACAACATAATAAAAAGTGCTCTTCAAGTGAGACTGTGATTAGGTTTAAGAACAAACCCATTCTGTGTGCTAACAAAAACTGGATGTAGGCCCAAAGGCCATATAGTATTTTATGTATTTCCTTGTGTTCCACAAACTTATGTAATTTGAAATTTGTACTACATAACTACCCACTGGTCACTCATCCTCTGGCTTCCTTTTCCTGTCTGTCCATCACAAATTCTCAGGAACCCAAACTGTTGCTCCTCCACTGTCACACTGGCTGCTCTTAAAACCTTCCACATCGTTGGTGAATTTCTTCCATAAAGCTCATATTTCCACCAGTCAAACACAAACCCTTCCAGTGCCTTTGTAAGTTAGCATCGCACATATCCAGATGTGTTCGCCGTGCCATCCACAAATGCAGGTTAAAGCTCTATCATGCAAAGAAGTAGCCATATGTGAACATGATCCAGAAACACCGCCGTCTTCTCTGGGCCAAAGCTCATTTAAAATGGACTGAGGCAAAGTGGAAAACTGTTCTGTGGTCAGACGAATCGAAATTTGAAATTCTTTTTGGAAACTAAAGAGGAGAGGGACCATCTGGATTGTTATCAGTGCCCGGTTCACAAGCCTGCATCTCTGATGGTATGGGGGTGCATTAGTGCCTATGGAATGGGCAGCTTGCACATCTGGAAAGGCACCATCAATGCTGAAAGGTATATACAGGTTTTAGAGCAACATCTGCTTCCATCCAGATTCCATCCCATCGTTACTTCTGAGAGACTCTGCCTCTCTAAGATACTCTTTTTTATACCCAATCACGTTACTGACCTGTTGCCACCTAACCTAATTAGTTACAAAATGTTCCTCCAGCTGTTTCTTTTTAGTAACACTTACTTTTCCAGCCTTTTGTTGATCCCATCCCAACTTTTTTGAGACGTGTTGCGGCCATCAAATTCAAAATTTCCTCAGTTTAAACATTTAATATCTTATACTGTGAATAACATATGGGTTTATGAGATTTGCAAATCATTGCATTCTGTTTTTATTTACATTTTACACAGCGTCCCACACTTGTGAAATTGGGGTGAATATTACAAGGCCTGACATTAAAGTTTTTTCTCCAGTTGCATGCACTTGGAGCCACAATCACTACCTATTCGAGAAGGTCCCTGGTTTAAGATCAACAAATATGTGCAGAATAAGTATATATGAAGTATGAAGTTAAATTATGTGGTCTGGGAGACTACCAAAATACATTTACTCCTGGTACACATTACTCATTTTTGTGATGTGTTTATCATGTTATACTACAATAACATCACATCTCATTAAAATGTAAGCAGTAGAATTGTTAATTACCCCCAGTGCAGTCAATAATATTATTTGCCTTTAAGGGCTCTCAGTCACCTTTCTTCACCCTTTAATATATGACTTCTCTTCACTCAGTGAGTTCTGACTGTTTAACCAGAGAGCTTGCAGCCCTCCTGATGTTTGCATGTTGGCTTCAGCTCTGGTTCAATAAATAATCATTTATTTGGAGACCACATGCTAATCTAGTGGAGGGTACGTGCCTGAAAGCACCCATAACAACATGATTAAGAGAATTAAGGCAGCTCCCTGAATCTCAACACAACTAATCCCAAGACAATAACCCATTGCTGGTATCTTAATAAGCATTTGAGGAACACTGAACTTCAGAGTTTACCCTTTCCTTTGCAGAAAGCCTGTTTTTTTAAATCTCCAACATACACTTGCAGTGAGTTAGCCACTGTAGATTTTGTGCTCACTCCTCTGAGCTCTCGTCGTGAAACCTTAGATTCATATGATTTGGCCCAGCTTTGCCCTAGATCAGCACACTGGGGGTGGGGTTAAGCCTGGGAGCCAGCTTGTATACGAATAACAACAACAACAACAAAAAAAACCACGCTGTGGGCCCCTTCTGCAGCTGCTGGGTTAAATCACAGTTGTTTAGCTTAGTTCCTCTTAAATCAGGAATTTCAAATTAATGAGTGTATTCAATCTTCATGCTGTAACTGAATGATAAGACAGACATAATCAGTCTTAAACATTTTAATTGCCTGATAACCTGCATCTACAGTAAAAAGACATTCAGAGATCCCACATGTAAAAGTGCTGCTTGTTAGGAGCTGATAGTTCTTCAATCCTACCTTTCATACAAAAACATTTATCATAATATAAAAATAAGGAACATTACTTCAGTGCATTTGTGCGTGTAAGTGCACACCAACATATTTAAATGTCACACATTGTTCATGTGTATATGTCTATCAGTTAAGTTAGGAGTGCTAATGCATTTTTTAAACAAACAAAAAAAAAGAAACAAAACAGTGTTCAGATCTAGAAAACCTGAATAGGATTGGTTATATTTAAAAACAATTAGAATAGTATGCCAGTCTGCTGATCGACTAAAGATAATCATTAATATACCATTAGCCACTACTTGTGTGGAGCCACTTTATTCAACATACGTTGTTCCCATAAACTGAGAGAGATAAAACAGTGTTGGACCTTTACAGTCAAATTTAAATACTGATAGCTATAAGCATTCAGCCTGAGAGGTTGAAGGCTTCAAATTCAAACCATTTCCTCTGGCTGAGCAAAATCCTTAGGGCTAAGTCCTTGGTACAGACCTTAGCAAAGCACCTCTTAAATGCGGATACTGGTGCTGTTGTATATTCTGTCCACTCAAAACTGAGTCTCTGTAACCTGTTCTTTTCCATTGCTGGACACTCTGTTAGCTTCTACTTTTTCAGTCTCTGTGTTCTCTTTGCTAGACACAGGCCCTTCAGTGCGTGGTGTACTTTCCAGCTTATTTTGACATTTCCCTGTGGTCAGAGACTTCTTAAAAGACTCTGAGGTGAAGTAGTATACCACTGGATCAAAGCAGCAGTTGAGGGTGGCCACACAGAGCGTTACAGGATAAAGAGTTCGTGCCAATCGTTCGAGCCAGCAGCTTGCCAAGGCTTGGGTGCGCACCATAGCGTAAACAAAAAGAACAGAGTTATATGGCACAAAGCAGACAATGAAGATGGCTAAATGCACCACGATCATGCGCAACACACGTGTCTTGTTGGTTCCAATTTGGCAGAGTGTAGCCGGCTTACGCAGTGTTCGTAGCACCATGGAGGAACAGGCCAGGTTGATGAGCAACGGAATGAGGAAACCCACTATCTCAATGAAGATGGTGATCTTGGACAGGTAGGTCTTCCAGGTTTTCTGGGAGAAGCCCTCGAAGCAAGTGGTGATGGTTTTGGCCTGGTTGGTTGCAGAGAAGAAGGTCACAGACATGCCTCCACCCAGGATCAACAACCAGATCAGAGCGCATACAATGCCAGCATTGCGGCGAGTGCGGATGGAGCGTGATCTAAAGGGGTAAACTATAGCCAGGAAGCGGTCCACACTGATGCAGGTGAGGAAGAGCATGCTGCCGTAGATGTTGGTGATGAAGGCTCCTCCGGAGATCTTGCACAGCCCGTCGCCAAACGGCCAGTGGCGCCTGACGTTATAGTAGATTTTAAAAGGTAGAGTAAACACAAATATCAAGTCTGATAACGCCAAGTTCGTCATGAAGAGAGTGGTCTCATTGCGTATCTTCATACGACAGCAGAAAACAAAGAGTGAAGCACAGTTGGTGATGAGGCCCAACACAAAGACAATGCTGTACACTACACCGTACAAGTTGTACTTGAAGGAGTCGTCAACACCGCAGTCCTCCAGCCCAGTCTCGTTAAGAGCCAGACTTGCCATTGTGGCATCAGAGGACAGTGGAGGAGTTTTGCTTCTGGCGAATTCCCAGCTGTCAGAAAGTGTATTAGCTGCAGTGTACTTCCCAGCCCATCGTCGACACACTCTGAATCCTACTGAAATGAGCTCTTATCATCTTTAGTGCATGTAGATGGTCGTTTTTTGTTTTCTGTAGGAGGGAACGAGATAACAAAAAGGACAAATTTAGTAAGTAAGCTGAACATGAGCATTCTTGGCAGAATTATGATGTCTGGCCATCTGTGAATTTCAATTTTTTTTCCCATTTACAGAATCGTCAACAAAAGAAGACAGTGTCAAATCTGTCACAGGCAGTTTGTTTAAAGTAACTTTTCAAAACCATAGAATAGAATTAAAAATGTGACTGAATATGACTTTGGACCAAGCATGTTAAGGCCACAACACTGCAGAGTTTACAATTCCACTTCATTTAACAAACCAGATTTAACTCATCAGCTATCTAAGGCTGTCTTAGGTGGAATATGGTGTATTACAAAAGGGAAAATGCTAATCAGTGTACGGGAACCTGCTTTAAACCTTGATCATTTAAATCCACTTTATTAGGAACACCTGTACACCTCCATATTCATGCAGTGCTCTATTCAGCCAATCGTGTGGCAGCAGCACAATGATAAAAAAAAAATCATGCAGATACAGGTCAAGAGCTGTGATCTCTGTGACTTTAATCATGGCATGATTGTTGGTGCCAGATGAACTGGTTTGAGTATTTCAGAAACTGCTGATCTCCTGGGATTTTCACACACAACACAGTCTCTAGAGTTTATACAGAATAGTGCGAAAAACAAAAAAAAAAAAAACATCCTGTGAGCAGAGGTTCTGCAGGCTGAAACACCTTGTTGATGCGAGAGATTAGAGGAGAATGACCCGACTGGTCTGAGCTAACAGGAAGTCTACAGTAACTCAAATAAGCACTCTCAGAACACACAATAGGGCTACAACAGAAGAAGACCACATTGAGCACTCCTGTCAGCCAAGAAGAGGAATCTGAGGCTATTATGGGCACAGACTCACCCAAACTGGACAGTTGAAGACAGGAAATAGGCCAGGTGATTTTTTTTTTTCTTTCTAATCTTCCACTGTCCAGTTTCGGTGAGTCTGTGCCCATGATAGCCTCAAATGCCTGTTCTTGGCTGACAGGAGTGTGGTCTTCTGCTGTTGTCGCCCATCCACCTCAAGGTTCGATGTTTTGTGCATGCTGAGATGCTTTTCTGCTCACCACAGTTGTAGAGAGTCATTATTTGAGTTACTATATCCATCCTGGCAGCTCAAACCAATCTGGCTATTTTCCTTTTACCTCTCTTATCAACAAGGCATTTCCACCCACAGAACTGTCGCTCACCCAATGTTTTTTGTACCATTCTGTGTAAACTCTAGAGACCATTGTGTGTGACAATCCCAGGCGATCAAAAGTTTCTGACATACTCAAACCAGCCTGTCTTTTCCCCATTCTGACGTTTGATGTAAACATTAAATCAAGCACTTGACCTGATTTGCATGATTTTTTGCATTGTGCTGCAGCCACATGATTGGCTGATTAGATAACTGCATAAATAAGCAGGTGTAAAGGTGTTCCTTTTAAAGTGACCAGTGAGTGTATGTTTATATTGTTAGTGTTCATTTATTTAGAAGCTTTTTTAACTTTGGACATTAGACATATGTTACTAATGAATGTCATAAATGGAAACTATAATTCAGAATTACTGCGATTTCTGATATGGAAAATGGTGGACAGTAGTGGTGTGTTGGTAAATTATTAGCTAGCAATTAATTATAGGACTTCCACACCCTGAAGCTGTGGAAAAGTCATCTGTTTCTGTACTGCAGCAATTCTAACATGTCCTGTAACAAAAGGACATGGTTATACAGTCATGTGAAAAAATAAGTACAGTACTGTGCAAAAGTTTTAGGCAGGTGTGAAAAAATGCTGAAAAGTATGAACGCTTTCAAAAATAGACGTTAGTAGCTTATATTTATCAATTAATAAAATGCATAGTGAGCAGAACAGAACAGAAGAAAAATCTACATCAAATCAATATTTGGTGTGACCTTTGCCTTCAAAACAGCATCAATTTATCAATTCTTCTAGGTACACTTGCACACAGTTTTTGAAGGACTTCGGCAGGTAGGTTGGTCCAAATATCTTGGATAACTAACCACAGTTCTTCTGTGGATTTAGGCAGCCTCAGTTGATTCTCTCTCTTCATGTAATCCCAGACAGACTCGATGATGTTGAGATCAGGGCTCTGTGGGGGCCGTACCATCACTTCCAGAACTCCTTGTTCTTCTTTACACTGAAGATAGTTCTTAATGACTTTTGCTGTATGTTTGGGGTCATTGTCATGCTGCAGAATAAACTTGGGGCAACTTGATGGTATTGCATAATGGATAAGTATCTGCCTGTACTTCTCAGCATTCAGGAGAGCATTAATTCTGACCAAATCCCCAACTCCATTTGCAGAAATGCAGCCCCAAACTTGCAAGGAACCTCCACCATGCTTCACTGTTGCCTGCAGACACTCATTCGTGTACCGCTCTCCAGCCCTTCAGCAAACAAACTGCCTTCTGCTACAGCCAAATATGTCAAATTTTGACCCATCAGTCCAGAGCACCTGCTGCCATTTTTCTGAACCCCAGTTCCTGTGTTTTCGTGCATAGTTGAGTCACTTGGCCCTGTTTCCACGTCGGAGGTATGACTTTTTGGCCGCAAGTCCTCCATGAAGGCCACCAGACTTCTCCGGACAGTAGATGGGTGTACCAGGGTCCCACTAGTTTTTGCCAGGTCTGAGCCGATGGCACTGCTGGACATCTTCTGATTGCCAAGGGAAGTAAGCCTGATGTGTCATCTGCTGCAGTAAGTTTCCTTGGCCAACATCTACAGTCCTCAACATTTCCCATTTCTTTATGCTTCTTCAGAAGAGCTTGGACAGCACATCTGGAAACCCCTGTCTGCCTTGAAATTTCTGCCTGGGAGAGACCTTGCTGATGCAGTATAACTACCTTCTGTCTTGTTGCTGTACTCAGTCTTGCCATGGTGTATGGCTATTGACAGTAAACTGTCTTCAGCAACCTCACCTTGTTAGCTGAGTTTGGCTGTTCCTCACCCAGTTTTATTCCTCATACACAGCTGTTTCTGTTTCAGTTAATGATTGTGTTTGAACCTGCATATTGAATTGATGATCATTAGCACCTGTTTGGTATAATTGTTTAATCATACACCTGACTATATGCCTACAAAATCCCTGACTTTGTGCAAGTGTACCTAGAAGTAGTAGAAGATGCTGTTTTGAAGGTAAAGGGTGGTCACACCAAATATTGATTTGATGTAGATTTTTCTTCTGTTCACTCACTTTGCATTTTGTTAATTGATAAATATAAACTATTAACATGTCTATTTTTGATAGCATTCTTACTTTATAGCATTTATTCACACCTGCCTAAAACTTTTGCACAGTACTGTACAACCCGTGAAAATTAGTAAATATTTGATCCTCTTTGAAACAGTGCCTATTAATAAAGCTGATACACTCTATCAAATGACATAAAATTGACATTTTGTAGTAATTTTCACAACTTAAATAAACAAAAAATGTCACACAGAAAAAGTAAGTACATTCCTACATTTATCACACCTTCAAATCCATAAAATTAGAATCAGGTGTTCAAGATTGGGTGCCAGTGATTAAAACCTGGTTAGGGAGTGCAGGTGGAACCTGTCTTATTTATACCCCTCTCATATATAGTGTCTGGTGTTCCCTTTTCTATTTGGGTGTGTCATGTCATCATGCCAAGATATAAAGAGATTTGTAAGGCTTTCACAAAAAAGGTTGTGGATGCCTATGAGTCTGGCAAGGGATTTAAAAAGCTCTTCAAATTATTTGAAATACATCATTCCACTGTAAGGAAAATCATCTACAAATGGTGCAGATTTCAAATGACTGCCAATTTGTCCAGGACTGGCCGTCCCAGCAAATTCAGCCCAAGAGCAGACCGTCTGATGCAAAAAGAAATCTCCAAGAACCTCATTTCATCACAGGATCTGCTAGTGAGTCTTGCAACTGTTAGTGTCAAAGTACATGTTTCTACAATCAGAAAGAGATTGCACAAATTTGACCTGCATGGGAGGTGTGACAGGAAAAAGCCTTTGCAAGACTACAGTTTACCAGTGAGCATATAGTCATAGACCAGGGCTTTTGGAATAATGTGCTCTGGACAGACGAATCAAAGATAGAGTTGTTTGGCCACAGTAACAGCAGAAATATTTGGTGCAGCCCAGAGACAGTTTTTCTGGAGGGCACCTCACACCTACTGTGAAGCACGGTGGTGGAAATGTTATAGTTTGGGGTTGCTTTGCTGCCTCAAGGACTGGACAGCTTGCATTAATTGATTCAACTATGAATTCTGCATCATATGAAAGAGTGCTTGAAGACAATGTGAGGCCATCTGTCCGAAAGATGAAGTTGAACCAAAAGTTGAAAGTCAGACCTTTCGACAGGATAATGATCCTAAGAACACTAGCAAATCCACCAAGGAATGGCTCAGAAAGAAGAAATGGGGGGTTATGGAACGGCCTAGTCATAACCCGGATTTGAATCCCTTTGAAATGTTGTGGGGGGGATTTGAAACGGGCAGAACATGCAATAAAACCCTCAAACATCTTGCAACTGAAAGAATATTGCATGGAAGAGTGGTCAAAAATTCCAGCAAGCCTGGTGGACAATTATGCAAAACACCTACAAGAATTTATTTCTGCTAAAGGGGGCAATACTAACTTCTGAGGCCAAGGATGTACATACTTTTTCCACGGAGGAATATCACATCTATTGATATTTCTGTTAAATAAATGATTGAAAAATCAAGCTATATCAACTTCATTAATAGGCACTGTTTCAAAGATTATCAAATGTTTGCTTGCCCAAATATGTTAAATAAATAAATAAATAAATAAATAACCATTTCCATGTGGTGTACTTCTTTTTTCACATGACTATATGTCATTATATTATTCAGCCCATTGCTAATGAGCTAGGGGATCCCAAGATAATTTTTTTCTGAACCGACTAATTTTTAAAAAAAGAAGCCTAATGCTTTTATGAGGCCACACGGTACACAAGGGACTCAAATCCAGTGTTAATGAAACATAGCATTTTTTCTACATTGTAGGAACCTACGATGCTACATGTGGGAATACATTTCTAATAAGTGGTGGTAGACACAAGTATTGGTACTGCTTTGGCATTACAATTAATGCTTTTATCCGAACCTTGAGTGGTAGCTTTGCACACGCCTTTATATGACAACTTCAACCTGTGCTGGAAATAAAGTCATTGTGTTTTTTTCCCCTGGATTCAAAACTGTTTAATTTGTTTAGTATCCAAATGACTAAACTCTTTCAGCATGTCTGACTCTGGGAGGATACTTCCTCAGAGATCTGCCTTGATGGCACAAAACTGTCAACCGTTTTCCAGTAATAGTAATACAAACAAGCCTCTAGAGACTCACTTGACTGCAGAGAAAAAGCATGGCAACTGCCTAAGACACATCATCATGCTGACTATTTCTTTGCCAAACTATGCCTGTCTGGCTAAGCCTATTCTTTCAAGCATTCTGGAAATTCCCTTTTCCAACAGACCTAGACCTCCAGACTGTATATAATCAGTTATACGCTATACAATATACAATATTTATTTTATTGTAGACACTTATAGTCAGCAGAGGTAATGATTTTTTGTACTGTATTCATTTACTAGTGTGGAGGTTTATTGTTTATTAATATTTTGTGCTTTTTCTGTGGAACTAAAAAGTTACTTTCTACAACTTTACAACTACTACATTATTTACGGTCTTATTCTAATTTGCAAGTTTGGTATGAATCTGCAAATCTGTGATGTACTAGGTTTGGCTCCAGTCAGGAATTGGCCAGCATTTTAATACACCTCCGGACTAGTAAATGAATATCAAGTGTAAGAAATGCACTATATAAATAAATGTGTTGTTAATTATTGATTGCTTACATAGCTGGCCAGTTAGCTACTATTCTTGGACACTTTCCAGTGCTACCTACATTCTCCTTCTTCCTTCTTCTTCTTTCCTACAGTTATACTGCCTTCTCACAAGCCACCGGGCAACATTGCCAGCTGTCTGATTGACTAGCTAAAATTACCTTGTTACACAATAGAACATGGCTGTGACAGAGGTCCAGCAAAAAGGAAAAAAACATAGCGTGACTTAGCCCAAACTAAAGCTAGCATAAATACCAGTTTGGGTTTTCAGAGGTGCTCTCAGAGTTGACCTTTACTTGCAGAACTGCTAAGTTAAAATTAAAGTAATTTTAATAAAACTTACCTTTGTTTTGAAATTTGTAGCTACAGCTGGCTTATCACAAACTATTTGAGCTAGGTAAAGACTACAAAAGTATTGATTTGTCTGTTTAACTGGTTTTAACCCTCTTTGTGTCTGCTATTTGCAGCACTCGGTTGCTTTCCAGTGAAGCCATGCTAATATGAGCACAGATACTGCTTTTGGAGGTAACTGCTCAGATGGCTACAGTGACAGCTGTCTCATTGACTTGCCACTGTCTTAGCTAAAATTAGCCAAAATCTTTTACCTGGTTAAGCAATAGAACATGACTGTGATTTGGTCACTGGTATGAGCCAAAATCTGATCAAAAAGCAAGTTTGCACGTAGTAAAGTAAGTTCGTACAGTAAGTGGTCTATTGCTACGGCACAACGTAACAATAATGTTACTGTAGAAGGGCAAACAAATACGTTTTGCCAAGCCTAAAACCTAGCAGCTGCATCTGCATCACTTTACTTAGAAATGAAACATATAGCCATCGGTCACAGCTACAACTTAGGCTACTGTTTTTATATTATTATTATTATTATTATTATTATTATTATTATTATTATTATTATTATTATTATTATATCTATGCAAAGTAGGCTACAGGATGTAAGATCTAATCCATGGCCAGAGGAATGATACAGATTTGATGAAAACAATCGGATACCTGGGCCAGATTTAACTGTTTTATTATATAGTTATGGTCTTGTTGGTGTGTAAAATACCAATGTTTTTTGCTGTAATACAGGATGATTACAACCTTACAAAACATTTCTTTCACCATATATGTTGCTAATATGTTAAAATATGATAATATGGCAAATCATGCTAAAAATCTAGATTATCATCATATGAAAACGTAATATCAGTACATACAGTCTGTCTTGCTCAGCTGAGATGCGACATCTTTACCAGGTTCTCACATGCCCCTTACAAAGCTTGTACTGTACTGCACAACCCTATACAATACAGTCAGTGTGCTGCTGCAGCCTCCACAAAATGGATCCAATTTAGTCACTCACTGGCAGCCGGCAGTTTTCAAGGTTTAGACCATTTGCTCCTAGATGAAGTAAAACCCTAAACAACTTGTGCTTTTCACACTTCATTTGCTGCATGATTTCTCCACAATAAAAATATATGTCTGGATATTAAATTGACTTCACATAATAACTACCCAACATTTACCACAGCTTACAATCTTATCAGTTTTTCTCTTTCTTTAAAAAGTTGCCTGTCACATCAGACAGTTGATGCTAAATAATATTGTCTAGTAAGTCATATGCTGCCTGTCAGGTTGCATTACCGTACCTAATGTCACTATGTCTCAATATATAAAATAAATAAATAAAGGAAATGTTAGCTGTGAGATGAAAACTGTTCTCAAGCACTCCTAATGCAACACAGGGGTAGGGACGCCTTCATTATGAATTCTGTGATAGTATAACTGACATACCAAGGTACAAATTCTCCTGGGTGAAATGAAACGTGTCTGAAATTAGTACGTCTCTATTGTAAATATATGTCTTTATTAACAGTTCCATTGCAACAAAAGTTATACGCCAACCAAAATTTTATTTACATAACATGCTAACCGTCGCTCATATTATCAATATATTACATGTAAAAAAAAAATAAATAAATAAATAAATACACAACGGGGCATGCTGTTATAGGAAAATAACCAATGCTAGGGTGGTATGAAATAACAGCACATCACAAAGTGTTTTATTCCTCTTATACCACAGCAACATGCTAACATTAAACACATCATACTATTATCACTTTACAGTTGCATTTATTGTTGTGGAACATCCAGGAAACAAGTTAGTTCCTGTTATCACTTATGTTATTGCAGCTATAAACAGTCGTTCCCTCACCAGCCTCTCTTTTCACTCTCGCTTGAAGTTGATAATACAACAAAACAATTGAACTTGTCGTGATACTGAGAAATCAAACAACGTCCCCCGTCTTGAAAACTCTCCCATGGAGGAAAACGTGCAAATGCTGACACTGGAGACTCCTTCCATAAATCGTAAGATAAAAAATAAATAAATAAATAAATAAATAATGCTTCACCATATCAAAGATATGAATCCCTGTGTAAGTTATTATTATAGGAAATCTTATCACCAGTTCAGCTTGAGAATTGAACACTGCTGTGGTACAATCTACTTGACATAACTGGCATAATTCCTCACTTTTAAACACCAGTTTCATCTTTTATAATGTTTGTGCCTGAAGTGCATGTGGTGACACCTGAGAATTATTTGTCTACTCATAAATCGATCAGTCGATCAGTCAATCAATAAAGCTAGAGGCCATGAGGACATGATGAAATCATGAATATGAAGTCATAGTAGAAACTATGTTACTCAAACTCCCTCATGGAATTTGTATGTTTGATCAGTTTAGATATCCGAGAGATAAACACCTACAGAACCTTGTGCTTCAGGATGATTTTTGGCAAGAATGAAATTTAAGACCGAAAGCATCTGTAAATAAAAGTATGTCTAATGGAAGCCTAATAAAGTTCTGAGCTTAAGGAGGCGTTTTAGTGAAATATAGTTTTAGCAAATAATGGAAGAGTGTACTTACATCTGCTCCAGTTCTTTCATGTTGTTCAAGTTGTTGGAAAAAGTGAGCAAACACACACAAAAAAACACAGTTCGACTTAATTAAGCTTCCAAAAATGCACAAAGCATTATGTTTGGGGAATGTTAGGGGTTTGGGGAAATAATCGGTTGTGTTAAACCTCGCCTTTAGCTCTTCGTGCTGGAGCAGAGAGCTGTGAGAAACCGTTACTCTGCTCCTCTTAGCGCTGGGTAGCTTAGTCTCAGCCAGACCGAGTCAAGAGGACAGTGAACAGCCACAGGAAACGAGACAATAGGACCTTGAGCGGAACACCGAATCGGTCCCTATTGGACATATAGCGCACCATATATGACGTAGAAACCATTCATTCCGAGCCGACGTAGTGCGCTTATATAGGGAGCAGAGCACGATTTAGGATTGAGCCGCTGTGGTTAGGAGGAAGGGAGGAAGGGAGGAGCACAAACGAGGGCAATAAGACGGGAAGGTGCGAATGGAGGCTTCCAAATTAGTGTCATCGCTCTACATATCAGTAATGACAGCATAGTGTGAATGCTGCTCTGCTCTCTAAAATAAGGGAAAAGCCAAATTTCAGTTATAATTGTGGCATGGCCAGGTTTTACCTTACTGTGTATAGATCTGATTTGGTATGGCCACATATTGTGATAATATATTGGAATTATATATTGTTAGTAAGTACGTGGTATGTAAGTAACTTTTGTTTACGAAGTGTTGAAACGTGAAATGCGGCTGAATGGTGGCACAATCGTAGCGTGCCAGGTAGTGTTGGTGCTCCATAGCTCCAGAGTCTCTGGTTCAATCCTGACCCCTGGTTACTGTGTGCATGGAGTTTGAAATATTCTCCTTGTGTCCCTCTGGGTTTTCCCAACCTCCCAGTTATACACCCATTGGCTACACTAAATCACCCCAGGAGTGGAAGAAGCATGTATACCATCCCATACCATCCAGTATTCCTGCCTTGCACCAAGTGTTCCCAGGACAAGCTCCAGATCCACTGCAACCCTGACCATGTAAAGCAGTTGCAAAAGAGTCATTCATTAATTCATTATTGTGCCTAACATTTGAATTAGTTTGCATGATTATTTCTTAACAGTTACAGAAGCTGCTGGCTGAAAAAGTTTGAGAATCCCTGCTCTAGAGGATTGGATCAAAATATCGAGAACACCATAAAGATTTTTTTTTAAAAACATATACGGCCAAATGTGTATGGATGCCTGACCACTATACCCATATGCTGGCCTTCCCCAGACTGTTGCCACAAAGTTGGAAGCACACAATTTTCTAAAATGTCTTTATATGCTGTAGCATTAAGATTCCCCTTCATTGGAACTAAGGGGCCCAATCTTGTTCCAGAAAGACAATGCAAGCTCCATAAAGACATGGTTTGCTAAGGTCACTGTGTAAAAACTCGAGTGGCCTGCACAGAACCCTGACTTCACCCCAACTGAACACATTTGAGATGAACTGGAACTCCGACCGCGTGCCAGGCCTCCTTACCCGACCATCAGAACCTACCCTCAGTAATGCTCTTGTGGCTGAATGAGCACAAATTCCTATAGCCACGCTCTAAAATCTAGTGGAAAGCCTTCCCAAAAGAGTGGAACATTATTATAGCAGCAAAGTGGGGACAGAGTCCATATTAATGCGCATGGTTATGGAATAGGATGTTCAAGGACAGATTTGGGTGTAAAGGTCAGGTGTCCACAAACCTTTTGCCATATATTATATATGCATGAAAAACATAGGAGTAATGGACCTGGGGTAGCAAGGCTTATTTCAACTGCCACCAATAAATCCAAGCCTTTACCAACCTTGAATAATGAGCTAATCTTGTACAAACACTAGACTGTTTTCTCAGATGAAATGCTGAGTTATTTTGAGCCTCACACTCATTCTAGGTGTGACAAAACTGTCCCAAAATAGCTGATTAAAACCTCCCATTAACTTCCACTTCTGTAATACTGTAGTAAGCTAATCTAAGTGCTCTATATATAGCCTACCACGGGGTGTTTTTGGAGAAGTTCCCAGTGTATGATGGCCAGCATGGGTCTGTGTGTGTGTGTGTGTGTGTGTGTGTGTGTGTGTGTGTGTGTGTTTGTGTGTGTAGTAAGGGGCTCAGTGATAGACGGGATGTTGTCCTTGAGCCCAGGTCTCATGTAGGCAGAGTTTCTGCACAATGGTTCTGGAGAGCACAGGACATCCTGCTCTCCGCTCACCTCCATCCCCATTCTGAAAACAGAGCCTTCCGTCATGGCTGTCCTCTGTGTCTTGCTGTTTCATGGCATAATGGAGAACGCTCACCAAAAAGAGAAAGGGCAGTCAATCTGAGTGTAACTGAATGCAAACAGTTATTTTCAAATTATAAAGCAGATTTGCTTTGTAGTCACAATTATACCAAGATGCAGCATTGCACAGATACAACTGGAAATACACAGAACAACTGGTAGTATAATCTCACCAACTACTACCAAACCGTGATGCTTATATACACTATATGGCTAAAAGTATGTGGACACCTGACCATCACATCCATGCTTGTTGAATATCCCATTCCAACACTATGGGCATTAATATAGAGTTGGTCCCCTCTTTGCTGCTATAACAGCCTTCACTCTTCAGGGAAGACTTTCCACTAATGTTTTTTAATATGGGTGTGGGGATTTGCCCATTCAGCCACAAGAGCATTAGTGATGTTGGGCACTGATGTCAGACGAGTAGTCAGCATTCCAGTTCATACTAAAGGTGTTCAGTGGGGTTGAGTTCAGGGCTTTGTGCAGGACACTCGAGTTCTTCCACTCCAACCTTAGCACACCATGTTTTCATGGAGCTTGCTTTGTGCACAGGGGCATTGTCATGCTGGAACAGGTTTGGGCCTCTTAGTTCCAGTGAAGGGAAATCTTACTTTTAAAGCATACAAAGACATCCTATACAATTGTGTGCTTCTAACTTTGTGGCAGTAGTTTTGGGAAGATCCACATATGGGTGTGATAGTCAGGTGTCCACATACTTTTGGCCATGTAGTGTATATATCTGCCAGCTGAAGCAGCATTATTAGTGAACTGGTTATGAATTGAATTAATTATTGTTGTTAGTTTTAATGGTCTCTAACACATGCTGAATTTAAGGCTGGTTTTGACATGTAATACTTTGGCCATATTTATAGCTTTGGATGTTTTTATTCTGACACTTTATCACACAGTGACGCTTAGTGTATTATGGCATTTGTGCCCATCACAGCTATTCTTCATGCCTATTCTTTTTGCTTGGAAAGAACAGACTCTGTCTTAATAAGCACTCTATTGTGCATGTTCCCTGGTATAAGAGGATACACGACCTATGAGCACAATGCTTTTTTTTCTTATATTAACAAAGAGCACCACGATGACAATTTATGTAATATACACTTTGATGAAAGCAATTAAGGGTGATTAAATTATGAAACTATTAAAAATGAAACTTTATTGTTATAATGTTCCTACATTGAATATAAGAAAACATTTAATCTAACATTTAATCTGTCTCAGGCAACAATATTATTTTTTACTCGATTTATTTGGCTACATTGTGCTCGTAAATGTGTAACAGGGTTGACAGTAACAGGGAGCGGTAGCTCAGTGGTTAAGATGTTGGGCTACTGATTGGAAGGTCATGAGTTCAAGCTGCCACGGCTGGGCTCTTGAGCAAGGTCCTTAACCCTCAACTGCTCAGATGTATAAATGTAAGTCGCTCTGGATAAGGGCGTCTGCCAAATGCTGTAAATGTAAATGGATGGGTTTTTAGCATAGAATTAGCAAATGCACAAAAATGTGACTAACTAGTGTCCATGCTAATGGAATGAAGACATTCAAATTATTTACTTAATTTTTTAAAATACATTTTGCACACTGACATAATTTTGTATTTTGAGGTCAAAAACAGACCTCATCAGTCAATATCACAGTATCACTGAAAAATAAAGAGAAAGGATGAAGAGAACTTCCTGGTGAACATGTGACTTGTGGAATATTCCAGATATTTCACAAGGCTGAATGTGTTCAGATAACAGGGTTGAGTGAATGTTGTGGAAAATAAAATATAAATTTATAATAGATGACTTGTGGAAAATGATGTGTTTACGCATAAGATGTTATAAGTATTCACACATTGATGCAAGAAAAAATATGTTTTGTTATTAAAATTATGTTTTTTTAAAAGTATTTTAATGTAAAGAGTAGGTATGGCGGGTTGGGACAGGCACAATGCTGTTCTCCAAGTACTATAGGACAATTTTATTAATGTTTTATTAAAGATATTTATCTGAGACATGTACATGGTTATGACACTTTACCTTTATTTTACATACAATATTTGTAAACATATTATCAGTGGGACAGTGGATTTGTCTTTAAAATGTCATAAGCATGATGATCTATTCCATATCATCTCCTAGTTTATTTCTTATAACTAGCCATATTTCTTTAATATAAAATATTGTACACTATATATTAAAAATCCCAGATTTCTAAACAGATCTCTTTGGAGAATAACCCATTTAATGCCATAAACCCATTTAGATGATAAGAGAAAGATGGATTCATTGTCTAGCTCAGACCTTTTTAATTTAGTCATCACATTATTTTAGTCTAATTAATCAAATAATTCGTCATTTAGAAAGTTGTGGCTCACCAAATTAGATTCATAAAGCTTCTGAATCACAAAAAACAAAAGTGTGTGGGTGCTGTGGTTGGTTTGCTTTCAACAACATCCTTTTTTTTTTTTCTTACTAATTCAAAATGAATTAGAAAGAAAAATGACATTAGTGAGTATCTGTAAGATGCCATGTCCCATCCTGGGTGTATTCTCACCTATTCCCGTGTGTCCTGCACTCCTGGGATTGGCTCTGGATCCATCACGACCCTGACCAGCAGTTATTGAAGATGATGATTGAATGAGAAAAAGTATAATCATTTTATCATGTTTTAAATGAATACATTAAATTGAATTTATATAAATGTACAGTACTGTGCAAAAGTTTTAGACACATGCAAAGAAATGCTGTAGAGCAAAGATGCCTTCAAAATAATGACATTAAATGTTTCTACATTTAAAAAAAAAAAATATACAGTAAAGAGCAGTAAACAGTAGTAAATGAAACAAAGTCAATATTTGGTGTGACAAAAAAATAAAAATAAAAATAAAAATAGTAGTCTCTGGTACAATTAGTGCAGTTTTATAAGGAAATGAGCTGGTAAGTTTTATTGAGCATCTTGCAGAACCAGACACAGTTCTTCTGGACACTTTGACTTTCGCACTCGCTTCTTATTTCTGCAGCGAAACCCAGCAGCCTTCATTGTGTTTACTGTCTGAAAAGTGTCTCTTATGTAATATGCTGCTTTCTTTAATGACATACAAACATTTTTCTGTAACATTTCATTTTGTGCTAGAAAACTAATGTTTGGGAATCTAAAATGTTTTTTGTACCGACTCGATAATGTAGACGTCATAAAATAAAACATCTGTAACAAAGTTTGTACTAAAAAAAAAATAGGGTGCCTAAAACTTTTGCACAGTACTGTATATATTGTACATTTAATATTTTACATACTATAGATATTGTGTATATGATATAGTGTACATTTTTGATATAGTGTGTATTTTTGCACAGCATGTAGGTAATCAAGCATGTTTTCAGTTTAGGTTTCTAGCTCATGTTGGAGCAGCATCTCTTTCCTTATGAAATCAATAAGCAGAGAAAACTGTAGATTGTGATAAATAAATTAGTTTCCCGTTTCAAAATGACAAAATCAGTCTTGTCTTTTTTCTTCCTAGACAAGTTCTACGCCTGTTAGCTGATGCAGTGTGTCACAGTATTTCATCTACATGCTGTGAGAATGGCTGGGAATTATATACCATTCACGTGCGTTCATTTGTTTATTCCTGTGAGTGAATCTCTCTGAGAAAGACCCTGAGTAAGCTTTTTGAGGTGGACCGGGGAGGCTCCAGATGTCATAAGATTGATATCAGGAAGCATGCAGTGAAAGCCTGGTGTCTTTTATTGCTTGTTTTCATGGAATTCCGGGTTTGGAGGGAACTGTTTTCTTGGCAGATGAATTCCCAGTGGAGGGCCTGGAGCCTCACTCCACCATCCCTATGCTAGTTTAGCCGTGGGTGTTAAACCCTTGGGAATCTTGTTTTTTTTTTTTTTTTTTTTTTTTTAGTCATGAAGCAACATACAGTATTTGCTTTAAGAAGTTAATCTTTTTCAAATTTCCTCAGCACTAACCCTGGAAAATGCTTTCACCAGACTCGCACGCTAAAGTGTTAAATAATCACTGATAGTCTTTTGCATTATTAACTGTTTCATAATACAAGCATTAATATTCTGATGATCGTCTTTCCTGTGTCCAGTTCACTGAAACACCACC
The DNA here is from genome assembly GCA_023630585.1 of Cranoglanis bouderius. Classification (NCBI taxonomy): domain Eukaryota; kingdom Metazoa; phylum Chordata; class Actinopteri; order Siluriformes; family Cranoglanididae; genus Cranoglanis; species Cranoglanis bouderius. The sequence continues at coordinate 12,036,575 of CM042542.1, read as the reverse complement.
ACAGCTCAACTGTAATTAAGGGGATTTAATGGATTATGAACAATAACAAGGGCCAATTATTTGCAAACCTCAGCACAAAGAAAGGATTCATTGTTTAAGCGAGCACAGATTTCCATAAAAATGGAAATAATTCAACAGACAAACAGTGCTGGTATTTTTCATATTAATGCAGATGTACATTTGCTCATTTTATCCACCAACTCCTGTAAAGCAATTTGTGTAGTGCTTTATGGACTTGAAATGACCATGAAATGAACTATGTTTGAGTCTTTCATTAGAGAATACTGCAATCGAGTCTGATGCAGCTGTCTCTAATCTTGTTTACAGCATCCAGATGCAAAGATTTAGTGTCTCGGCTTATCTGCTTTAACTTGTTTACTGGAAAAATATAAACCAACATGTGTAAATTCTAGTGTGTACGTGTGAAACTGGAACTCCTGAATGGAATCAAGGGCAGGGATTTATCTTTCAAAGATAAAAAGACATTGATATAAGATGTCCTAGAGATGTTTTTTTTTTTTTTCCAAATATAGTCATAAGAAAAACACAGAATAGTATGAAGAAGCAAGTCTGGCACTGATCTCTCTCTAACTCAGACTATAAATTCATACAGCCTATCAGTGACACTCAGACGCGTCAGGTGATCACCCCTAGATTTGATCTCCATTTGGGCTGATATTTTTCCAGTCCATTTCGCAAACACACCCATAACATCAGCAGTGACTGAGAAGTGTAAGCGTAGTGTTTTTGGTTTGAATGAAAGGGTTACACCTTTTCTGTTGAACATGTTTGGTATTCAGAGTAAACACAGCATGAAGCCAGTAGGTCCTGGTATGGATTTGAGACACTTAAAATGTATAAATCATGAATGCAGCTGACTGTGTGTAATAGTTTGACTCACATCGTTCTTATTATGTCATCGAGTCCTTATGATATAATGCATTGCTCACCTGAATAATTTAACTGTTGAACTACTGAAAGATTTAGATTGAAAGAATCAGATTTTAGCGCGCCCGTCTAATATCATGACCAGGAATAACTGAATATGGTTCATTATAAGAGAGACTAATCAAATGTTATGGACACAGAAGTACAGCACATTCACTGTGCATGCATTAACAGTTTGTTTGTTTTTTAACAGTTCAGACACCTGAACTGTTCCCTTGTAACTGTCTGAGTACAGCAGGTTCTCTGTTTGCACTTAGCTCTTGCTGCCCACAAAGTCCACAGAGTTCTCCTTCCCTCGCTCTAGCAGTACAGTGTATATGACTGTTTGGATGTGAGTTAGTGCTTGGATTCTAAACACCGTGCCACAGACCACCATTCCCAAGCTGTCTACATTTGCACACATAGTTTCAGCTTGACAACATCTTTAAAAGCTGAGCTTGAACCAACCCACGAGCTTGTAAAGGCTGACATTTTGGGGTTGCCTGTGATTCAGCAATGAGCCTTGGGTTTAGCCAACATTCTTTGTTCAGGTTGATTTGCTTATCAATGCAGGTGCACGTCCTTAGATTTGAGTCAGAGTAAAAGTGGGGTTAACCTGCAATAAGCCAGGAGTGTTCAAGTTCACTAAAAAAGGCAGTAGTATTTAATAGTTATTTACCAAGTGTATTTACCAGAGTAAATGTTAAATGTTATTTACCAAATCCACATGTCTTTACACTTTTCATACTGCCACTGTGTCCTCTAGTCCTGGGGTGTCAAACGTTATCGGGACCAGCCAGATAAAGTTTTTAATCTGCCCCGCCAAATGAATTTAGAAAAAAAAATAAAATCACCATAATTGATTATTAATTGATATTAAAAGATTTTGGGAGGAAAAGAATCTCTGTTATTCCACTAGGGGGTAAAAAAGAGCAATAAACCCAGGGTCATAAACATAAGCTAGTGAGAAAAAAAAAGTGCTAATGATATGTAATTCTTCATTAGCAAGCAGAACATTTGACGCTGTAACCATGTTTATTTCCAAAAGAACCAAACTGGGGGTTTAATGATCCCACTTTAATATAATGGGCTATTTTGTGTAGTAAAATAATTAATATTTGATTTTTATTAACGCTTTTTAAAATAATGAACTGCAGTGTGTTCGTGTGTTTTGTAGGTGATACATGTTTAATCCATTTGTGCATTCAGAATGTAGTTTTCAGATAAATGAGCACATTTAAGAGGAGTTTGACCCATGCCCCATCTCGACATTGGACTGACTGTGATGTGGCCCATTAACAAAAACAATGTTTCATGTTAAATGTAGTACTGCTCTGGTGGAACAATATTTCATTCCTAACATTACCACTATGTGTGATGAGAGGAATGATGAAGTCTACTTGACTTGAAATTCTGGTAAATATTGCAAAATGACTCTTCTTTTTGATAATAATAAATAATCTATGGCATGTCACTCCATTTCATCGGTATCCCAATAATACAAGTTTCAACACCCCTGACCTAAATTGAAGTGCAAGCTTTTTTTCTGGCTGATAAGATGCACTGCTGGGATCGTGGCCAAAGGCAAATCTGTCTAGTTTCCCTCAGTGGCCTTTGTGTATTTCAAGGGATGTTTGTATATGCTGCAAGGCTGATTGGGATTTGGGATAGAGGCACTTGACCTCCATGGCTGCTTTTAGGTTTTGTACATAGGGTCTAAGGTTGTGTGTGTGTGTCTCAGGAGTGGGTAATGACCTGATGGGGAAGATCTCGAAAGAAGGGGAAGCTGAAACAATGAGAGAGGTGGCCCATGTGTCTCTTGCTTACATGATACATTACAGCAGTTTAAGACATAGATAGATTTCTGAGGCCTAACATGGTGTATAAACAAATCCTGACAAAGTAGAGCTGTATATTTAAACAATATCCTGCAAAGTTTTGGTAAGAGCATTTAGATGGATGGAAGAGGAAAAGAAGAGGGAAGAGGGAAGGGGGTGTTTGTGTTTGTATACAACCTACCAAGGCCCTAGAGGTCTGGATTGGGTTGAGTGTGGAATGAGCTCTGCAACAGTGCTTAAAATCTCTTTGGTCACCAGGGGCCACTCACATTGAGGTCAAAGGTAAGAAGAGATCAAAGAAAACTATCCATTGGCCAAGTTAAAACTGCCACCAGCCACTCATAGCCTGGGAACCGCAAAACATCAATGCTGCATACACAGCCTTTGTTCCCACTGTTTAAAGATTACGTTTTAGCATGCACTTACAGATTTGGGTGTTTCAGGTATTTCATCACAGTGTGATCTTAGCGGGATGGCTTCAAGTATCTGACCAAGTGATATTGCACTAACATGCATAAATATTAGATCAGTACTCTCTTACTTCTCTGTTGTCTCTGAAAGGTGTTTACAGATAAAATCTTGAATATTCTCTCACATATAATGCATGTCAAAATGGTTAATTGCCAACTTTGTCAAATTCCTTGCTCATAAATATGTATTGTAATTGTGAGCAATCACACCTCCTACAACATGTCAGTAGGTGGACTGGTTACACTAAATTACCCCTAGGTGTGAATGAGTGTGTGTGTGTGTGTGTGTGTGTGTGTGTGTGTGTGTGTGTGTGTGTGCGCATGGTGTTCTGGTGTCCTCGGAGTCACTTTTTAATTTATAGTAACTATATAATTTAAAGTAGTTTAAGTAAATGTGTACTCTATATAGCTGTACACAGGACTTAGGTGCCAGATCCTGACGCACTTCTCCAGCTGCTGTACCTCACTGATTTAGCCTGATCCTTTACTCCTGCTCTCTTTCTCGAGATTCTTCATCTAGAGATTTCTGCACTTAGTGACTGTAGTTATGGATAATCTCACATGGACACCTTAAAGATTTGTTGCTGCTGTAGTCATAAAGACTATCCTATGTTCATCCCAGGATCCCTATTAATAATAAGCTCAATCATTTTTGATCTGTTTAACTTATTTAGTATTGCTTGCTTTTACTTTATATGACTGTATAAAGCAATGAACCCAGAAGAGATATATGTTCCCCGTTGAGTCTGGTTCCTCACAAGGCCTCCTCATCTAGCATCTCAGGGTGTTTTTTTTTTTTTTTTTCTTCTTCTTCCCTCTGTCACCTCTGGCTTAATCATTATGGAGCTAAGGATCCAAATTTCTGTAAAGCTTCGTTGTGATGATGTCTATTGTTAAAAGCAATATTGAAAAAAAAATTAATAGAATTTAATTGAAAATTAATTATCAGTCAAATCTCAAGCCTGCCAGAGATGCACTGCTCTATAAAACGATCCACAAAAACAATAAATGTGGTGTAACAAATATACAAGCAGGAATACTGTATTTTACTGTTTATGCTGTGGGATTTTATTGTCACTTGAGGTTTCTGTCTCAAAAGCTGCAGATGCAGTTGGTTTGATGGTTAACTGGTATCTGATTATGTTGGATTTGAAGTTAAAAGTGGTGGTAAATGTTCAGATGGGCTAAAGTTTCAGCCATTCTCATTGTGATCTTAAACCAGTTATCATTCAGATATGATTTGAAGAAAGACAGAGTTGCTGAATAGACCTCTGTCATTAATGCCTTTGGCAGAAGTAAATCCGTCTCTGTGCCTTCCTTTTGAAGTAATCCTTGTTGTTTTTCCATGACATTGCTCCAGTGATTTCAAAAGACTTTTACTGGGGTGACAGCTGAGATGCTGATGATTAGGGTAAGCTGAGACAAAGGTTTTATCCTGAATTCCATAACCATTTGCACAGAGCCTTTAACCTGAAAATATAGCAGGACACCAGCTGTTCTTGGGTTCGGCTTACAGAAAACTTTAGGAGCTTCCCAGGAGATGTGCAATTGCTGGTATAGAGAGCAGAGGAGAAGACGACAGACAACCCTGTGGAACTCTAGTTTTGTGGGTCAGAGGCTGAGGTGAGCTTCCCTAGTGCCACACAGTTTCCTGTCCATCAGGATGTCAGCTTTGTAGCCATTTTATTAAATGTGGAGCTGACGATGACAAAATAAAATCCTTACACAGAACAAAAACTCTGGATTTCTGATTATACCGAAGATATCAAAGTCTACTGAAGGAGGTAGAGCTTTTTCACATTTAGCTCCTAAACTCTGGAATAGCCTTCCTGATAATGTTCGGGGTTCAGACGCACTCTCTCAGTTTAAATCCAGATTAAAGACACATTTCTTTGGCCTAGCATTCACCTAACTGCATCTCATGACCTTGTACTTCTGTCATCATTGATAAAATGATAACAAATGCACATGGTCATTTTTGCTTGACATACAATGAATAGTAGCCACGCTAATCCTTTTCCATCTGTTTTCTATTCCTACCTCAGTGAATCATTGAACGTGCCAGCTCCAGTTCAGAACCAGCCTCTAGGAAGATTCCAGATGACGCCAAAGCCTGCGACAATTTTGGATGATACCAACATCAAATCGTCACATCACAAGCTCTACGCGTGTTGCTCCTGAGGTGGCAATGGGCCTGACCCGTTCTGCTCTCTGAGCCGGCCTGGTCCGTCCTGGTGCCCTGCTTCTGGGGTTCTCGTCACTGGGGGTCGCTCGCTGTTGTTGAGGATGGGCCCATATGGACAGCCTCCACAAACAATTCACAAACAGACTTGTGAAACACAAACGGGTCTCCATCGGTGGACAGTTCATGACTTCAGCAAAATAGACTTCATGTTGAGACTGTGATGAATCTCCTGACTACACAGCTGCTCTTTATATTATGTATCATACAGTTATAGAAGGGATTCACTTATAATCACACTATCAGGTGTTACCCAGATGAGGATGGGTTCCCTTCTGAGTCTGGTTCCTCCCAAGGTTTCTTCCTCATGTCGTCTCAGGGAGTTTTTCCTTGACACCGTCGCCACTGGCTTGCTCATTGGGGATAAATTTATCGATTTAAAATTTCGATCCAAAATTTATGTATCTCTGTAAAGCTGCTTTGTGACGATGTCTATTGTTAAAAGCGCTACACAAATAAAACTGAATTGAATTGAATTGACTACAGGAGCCTTCTCTGTTTAAATGTCTTAGAACATAGTGAATGTTCATAGCATGGTGACTTTCTCAAGTGCTGCGTGGCTCACACTGCCTCCACCTCAGCTCTGATAACTGCTCCCTGATTGTGATTTCCATGTCTACTTTGGTCAACCTCTATCTTATTCTAATGTCACCACCCCTACCAACGTCTTATGCTATATGGTTCATTATTGTTTTGAGGACCTGGACAATGACAGGGCTTTTAGAATTGGCATGGAAACTACAGAGGACCAAAACGAAGATATGATATATATGAAGACTGGTTATACAGGTTCTACTTGGAACCGTCTCTGATAAGGAAACACCCAGTTGTGGGTTCTACTTAAATGTGGGGTATGTGTGGGGTATTTATTGGCTATTATTTGGGACACGTGCATGTCTTATAAAAGCTTCTACAGTACATCAAGGTTCTACAGTACATAAAACATTCATCAGATGGAAAACGGTAGTGCCCTTAAGGGTGGTATATGTACCGCTTGATTTTGTAAGAGCACAGTGATCCTGCACTGTACTTCAGTAAGCAGGAGAATCTGGAAGTAGATGTGTTTTTTTCTAGTCCCCTCATGAGCCACTGATGAGCCGATTTGCAGAATGTCAACCCAAACCTCTGCTGAATAACAGATTCTTTTTGTATTCCTTATTACACCAATGAAGTGGAGATTTTTCTTTGTTCTTTTTTTTAGATATTCTTTAGTTAGATACATGATACATTGCTGAGCCAACGCTCTCAGATTAAATGCACTACACATGGGAGGTGGCTGACTTACTTTTCCAGTGTGCTGTTTCCTCTGCTGTTCTGATCTGCATTACTAAACCAGGGTGGGTATTTATAACCCATGGCCGCCAAGGTCCATCTCCTCTGTTCCCTGTTGTTGAGGGTGGCTCTCTTTTCCTGTCATTCAGACTTGATCTCTGACCTGGCCAAGGATGGCGAATTGTCTGAAAACAATTCACAATGCCATGAAATGCAAAGACATTGGCATTCATCAGATGACTCAATGCTATTAAGTAAGTGTGAAATTCTTGATGCATTCATACACCTTAAGCTTTGCCCACATACCCTACTAGTTTCTATATATATAGGTTCTGAAATACTCAAGCCAGCCCATCTGGCAGAGTGGTCTCAGTCTCAGAGATCACACTTTTTCCCCCATTCTGATGTTTGATGTGAACATTAACCGAACCTGTATCTGTATGATTTTATGCATTGTGCTGCTGCCACATGATTGGCTGATTGGATAACTGCAGGTGTACAGGTGTTCCGATTGAAGAGGATGGTGTGTGTGTGTGTGTGTGTGTGTGTGTGTGTGCTAATATACTCGCCTAAAATGCCCTCACATGACACAGCCCTGCGTCTAGTCATAACAGAGGAGCCGTATTTAGTGAAAAGGATATGAGTAACATGAGGAAACCTAGTGGGCCTACCCTACCCTGAATGCTGAGTACAGCTTTTCCCCTTCCCTCTATATGCACTAGTTCTCTACCTCCTTCCCACCCAGCAGGATCTCAGGCTCATACTGCTTACAGAGATACAGATGTGTGTTGTGTTGTTAATTACTGGCAAATAATGATCCAGTAGGTGCTGCATCTTATACAATAAAGCAACACACTGTATATTTTATGATCAGCCTCCATCATTTAATATGTAGCTACCACAAACATGTAGCTAATTTTACCATAGTTTTTGCCGTTCATCACATATGTGACACACAGCATGACTGTATTCATCTCTGGGTGACAAATAAACGCTTCACTGGTCATGACAACCATTTGAGTGAGTAATACACATCAAGTTTGTGATGATCATAGACATGCAACGTCAAAGACTCGCACACAATATGTCTGCAGTTTTTTTTTGTTGTTGTTGTTGTTGTTTTTTACTTAAGTCATGTTTCAAACTGCGACCCAAGTAATGGTCACTTAGATTCAGGAAGAAAACAAAAACATTTGAATCCGCACGTCTAATGGCAATTTGTAATGGTAATCAGGTAACATATAAATATGGAATTAGTATTAGTAGTAGTTTGTAGAATATTATTTATAAATGTATTACTTGACTAATATACAAAAATAAAGCATATACAATTTACATTTCAAAAGATTTACTCCTAAATTCTGATCACTAAATCTATGACAGAGTAAGCATTGCAAGAAAATCGCATGGAAATGCCTGGGCATGCCATGAAATGATCAAGCTCTTCATGAGCAGATACTGGAGAACACTAAAACACGCAAAAATGTAACAAAGAACCACAGCTGTAAAGCAAGTCTTCTACCTGGATATAAAAAGTTCTTGCTTCATCATGCTAGCTGTGTCTGCAAAGCTTCTGAATACTGCTCACCTATTTGTGCGAAATAATCCTTAAAACATACTAACCAAAAAAAAAAGCTTTCTCAAAATGAAAGCTGGACAAATGCCAGGGCCGTGAACAGAATAGTCATAGTGAACAGCGAGATGTGTCTTTAGGGTGTGCACTACTTAAGACGTTAGCATACCACACCACTTAGGCTACTATTGTCAGGTCCTAAAAGAGCATAAAGAAAAAAGTGTGATTCTACCCAGGACCCTCCCCCCAGGCCCTCGCTTTAATGGATTTGTTCCGGGAACTCATGAACAATTCTCGCTCTGTGGTGGCCATGCTAATTGGCATGGTAACCTAGCAGCAAGGACAGAATGGACAAGTACACTAACTCCTTAGCTCTTGGTTCCTGGAGGCCACTTAATAATCAGAGATGTTCATCTTTGATTAAAATATTGATGTAATTTAATTCAAACTTTTTGTACCCATTTGTTTTAATTTTGTAAAAATAAATTTCACAGATCCCCTCCAAACTTTTAGACCATTAAGATCATTATTTAAATCTATACAATAATAGTCTGCCTATTTATTGGAGCTATAAAGCTTTTTATGCCTGAAACTCCTGCCAAAAAACACATTAGGCCCAAGTTCACATTACTTTTAGCTACATGTTTTGGGTTTACATTAAACCCATTCAGATCACATGACCAGCCACATATCACAGCTAATATCTCTACAGTACATATAAGAACTTAACGATTACTGTAATAACTTTGATAATAATACTTTGCTATTTCCATCACTGTAACAGTGTAAAAAAAGAAACACATGAATTTTCCAAGGGAGAAAATCCATTGTAGCTGTTTTGATGTTTCAGCTATTTTGTCTCCTCCTTATCACCTTCATGCCTGCCTCTTAAATACACACACACACACACACACACACACACACACACACACACACACACACACACACACACACACACACACACACACATGCAAATTCATTAGATATTTACTGATGCTGAAAATTTTTATAGGACTCTCTGAAGTACAAGCTTTTACATCACATTAGGTGTCTATGTGTCTTTAGCAGTAATCTCAAATGCCTCACTTGCATGTTTCTGCTCTCCCCAGCATTCTTCTCTTATCATTCTGGGTCATCGTAACTGACTCTCTCATCCTGTTATTATTTTTTTTTTTAGTTGTTCTTAAAAAAGTGCTCCTTCTTTCCTCTTGGAGTTCATCCTTGACATCATCCCTGAAGAACTGCTTTATCTAATGGCCAAGGAAGACCTTGTGAGAACTGGGAGTTTAATAGGTCATCTGGGGTTTCAGAAAACCATGACACTTTATCCTCGTACTTCCTTTCTTTCCACCCCATTAAGCTAGAGCCAACTTGGTTCAAAAACCACTGCATAATTTTATCCTACACATCAGATACAAAGTTATGTGGAAGAGACAGAATTAGATAGTGTGCACCATAGATCAGAGGCGAGGTTCTTGAGGCTTTTGTTGAACTTCCAGTTGTCCAGTAGAGGGCAGGGTGAGCACACATTTTAAGATTTAATTACTAGTGCATTTTCCTAGTCAGTACTTCATGATTCAGAGAGCATTGCCCCCAAGAAGTTCTTTGGACTATACAAGGAAATGTGCCTTCGGTTTGTATTCCTTGGCAAGCATTCAAATTCAGATGAGAAAAGCAGCATCAATATTTAGTTAAGGCCTATTGGGCCATGAAACTAGGTAAAGGATAACAAAATCTAACTCCAATATTACAGGAATGCTTAATGGTGACCAGGAAATAAGGAAATTTCACTTGCACAGCACACAGCAAAATCCCCATAGCTGAATTAACATCTACAGTGTTTATGTAAATCAGCATGTGAATTCTGAAGTCTGTCATTCCTAAGAGCGTGTTTGGGTCCCTTTAAAATCGAGTCACACTTTGTGCATGTGAATATTAATAATGGATTGCAGCATTAGACATTTTGCCTACTTGTCTATGCTAATTATCTAAACAACACAACATTAAGAGCACTTTAGTCCGACAGAACAGCACCACTCCTTTGCACTGACTGGAACAAAAGGGCAGGGCAAACCAGAAAATATCTCTCTTGTGACTTCTCTTTTGATACTTGTGGTAAATGCAAATAACAGCTAATTGTCCCTCAATTCTGAGCCCATTCCTCATTAGTGTTCTTCATCACTCCAGACTGAGTGTTACTATAGCAACCCAGGAAGTGACCCAACTGATCCCCGTGACTGACTGTCAGCTTAGGTACTATACAGAATTCAATTTTGCATCATTATCTCAAACATTATTCATTTGTTCCAATGTCTTATGTACAGTTTTGATCTAGGCATACCTCATGAAGTGTTTACATAAGATTCTCCGAATACGTTTTGTCGCCACCCTTCATAATCAATGTTAGCTTTATTCTAGAGCCATGTAGGTTTACTATATTGTTATATCAGGGGGGGAAAAAAATGTTTTCATGAGATCTCAATTCAATTATGTTGTTATTTCAGGAAAGCAACATTCAATTATGTCAAGATCTCAAGACAGTTACCCGGCACTACAGGAAAATATTTGTTGTGATACTGATGTAAGTTGAGATTACAGGAAAACAATGAAATAAGATTTGTTAAACCCAACAGCAAAGCTTTGTTCATTGCAGGATTTTGTACAGTATGTGTTAGTTCATAGTTTTAATCACTTCACTATTATTCTCAAATGTGGTCATAATAGTCCAAAATAAAGAAAACTTCTCTAAGCATTATCCCCAAACCTTGAGGAATGTATTCTGCCAGTGATGAACAAAACTCTAAAGAGCATTTTTTATTTTCTGACATGAGACTACTTCTATCAAAATATTAATATCTCTTGTGAATTCATTGGCATCTAAAAGAAACAATCAAGAGTCACACCGTTTTGTTTTGTTAAACATTGTCAAAACACTTACTGTGCAGGTTCAGTAGAGCTTCCCTCCAGGTGCTAATCTTATTTGAATCAACTGTTTCAGTTTGTACAGTATTTTTATTTACTTTGAAGCAGGTCTCACTGGTCCATGTAGTTACATTTCTCTAAGTTTTCTGTGTTTGGAATGGCAAAAGTCGGGTTTGACAGAGAATATAATGTCCGTGTACATAATTATGAAATCCTATAGAATAGAGGTCAGCAAGTAGCATCTATATCCAACCCACCCATTTCACCCACCATAAAAACAGGTGTGTTTAAGATATTTGAACGAGTTACATTCAGTTCAGTGGAAACCGTTGCATCTGCTGATTTACAGTGCATTTATTTCGCACACAGAATTCACTTTGAGGTTTCACTTCAGGGACTTCTGACACAAATGTCTTCAATAAACTAATAGTAAAGCAGCTGTAAATGGGTTGACCCTTTGTGGAGAAGACTATTTCACTAGTGAAGTGACTTGGCATGGTGTGTTGGGAAATCTCCCAAGCAGATGTGTACTATATTTATCTAATTTTTGTATTTTACTTCATGAAATGGAACATCCACGAGCAACAACGGCTCAGCCACGAAACTGTAGACTACACAAAATCATAGATTGGGGCTGATCTCCCAAATGCCAGTTTGAATGAATGGGCACAAATTCCCACTCCAAAATCTTGTAGAAAGCCTTCCCACATGATTGGAGGCTGCTATAGCTGCAAAAGGGGGCCAACTCCATATTCATGGCCATAGTTTGAATTTTGGGATGTCCAACAAGCTCATATAGGTGTGATGGTCAGATATCCACATACTTTTAGACAGACAGACAGACAGACAGACAGACAGAGAGACAGACAGACAGACAGATTGATAGATAGATAGATTAGCTATTCTTCTTCCACCATTAGTAGGGCCAGGCAGTTGATAAAAGGCTAAACCAATGGTATGCCTGCTGCTTTGAGGTATCAGTCAGGTTTAGTATTGAGACAGACATGCAGAAAATCTGAGAAGGATTGTTACCTAATTAACATAAAATTTGATACCAAAATGCACAGCCAGCACCTTTGATCTGAAATTAGCACTGCTACATATTAGACTGTTATATATAGTACATATGAAGTGCTTATTGTAAAAGAAGCTGTAACTACTATAAACAAACAGGTACTTAAAGTATTTTGTTTAACAGAAACTTGGATTAGACCAAATGAGTATGTAGCATTAACAGAGACGAGCCCTCACGCATACAGCTATATTCACCACCCACTCCATCAATCCATAGATTTAGACACAAGTGTAACTAATTTGAAGTACTTTTTTTTAACATAAACATGGCCACAAAAATAAGTCTCAATAATTTCCAGAAGGGTCCATTTGTTAATTTTTACAAGAATTTGGAGATGTCCTCTTAAATCTTGTTGTTTCAATAGAAAAAGCAGTAACCGTTCAAGTCTTCAGTTCCATTTTGAAAATCCACAAGACTGTTTGAAAGTAGTGTTTGTGTCTAGATTAGACTCAGAAGGGGTCAATCAGTATGTAACAGGAGGCACTCATTACAGCCAAATCACCCTTAATACTGACATTTAGTACAAGTATAGAAAATACATTTACATTTATGGCTTTTGGCAGACACCGTTATCCAGAGCGACTTACATTTATCTCATTTATACATCTGAGCGGTTGAGGGTTAAGGGCCTTGCTCAAGGGCCCAACAGTGGCAGCTTGGCGGTGCTGGGATTTGGACTCATGACCTTCTGATCAGTAGCCCACCATCTTACCCACTGAGCTACCACTGCACAGTCATTGGGAAAAAAGAAAGCGCACCCCCCTTCAATTCAATGTTTTCATTGGGGGGCTGAATAACAATTGGGTTGTCCTCATCAACTTCTATAACAAACAAATAACCTCAAGTGGCAAAAAAGACCAAAATAAAAAAAAACAACAACAACACAACAGATTTCAATAGGTAGTATTTTTTTATTATCAAAAAAGCAAACCAACTTTCAGAAACCAGGTGGGAAAAATTAAGTACACCATTCCTACTTCCACAATCATTAAGACAGTCCTTAGCAGCCAGGTGTTAGTAATGAAATGAACAAGATTAGTAGAGTCATCGAAGAGTGTGACTACCTCTTTGAATGCAGAACTTTTGGCAGTTTGGTGTTCTGGAGCACTCAGGTGTGTGTCTACATCATGCCAGGAAAAAAAGGACATCAGCCATGACCTCAGAGAAGCAACTGTTGCTGCTCATCAATATGGGAAGGGTTATAAGGCTATCTCCAAACAATTTGAAATTCACAATTCTACAGCATTGTATACAAAATGGAGAGCCTTCAAGACAGTTGCTAGTCTTCCCAGGAGTGAGCATCCCAGCAAATTCAGTCCAAGGTCAGACCATTTAATTCTCAGAGATATAAAGAAAAACCCAAGTGCTACAGTACATCATGTGACCTACAGGCTTCTGTAGGCACATTAAATGTTTATGTTCATGACAGCACAATCAGAAAAAGACTGAACAGTATGGTTTTCATGGAAGGGTGACTAGGAAAAAGTCCCTTCTCGCCGAATGTTGTAATGATTTCTCCAAAATGACGTGAGAGACTGATAAACTCCTACAGAAATTGTTTACTTCAAGTTATTGTTGCTAAAGGTGGGTCTACATGTTATGGAAATCTGTTGTGTTTTTTGTTGTTTTGTTTCGTTTCTTGAAAATCAACTTGTGTACTAGATCCCCTATGCATTTTTGTGAACAAATACAAGCCAATCTCTGTTAAAAATAATAAACTCTGTCCTTGGCTATGTACTTAAATAGTTTAAATGGGCAGTTATCAAATCATATAAACTGAATCATACAGTCATACACATGACATATTTCACAGTGATGAAACACTGATATCTTAGTGAGTAATGATCTTAAATAATGGAAATGTTATCTAATATTTCTCGCTATTAATTTAGTATAAAAGCCTAAGTCTAGACATCTTTACTAATTTTAAACTTAAAATTGTCTTCTTTTGGTTGATAATTTTGTTTCCCTCAAGAAATAAATGCTTGAAATAAGCAAAATTATCTGGCAGTAGAATAAGACGATCTCAAGCTTGACATGAGTAAAAAAATATCTACAAATCAGCAAAACCTTTGGGCAACCCTAGCCAAATTAAATATTTGGTTGATTTTTGAAGTGAAAAGAAATAAATGCCTCATCTGCAGCTATTTTTTTTTTGTTAGTTTTTTTGCTTTTTGCAAACATGCAGAATTACAGATATCACAGCTTTCAAATGCTTTTTAGCCAGCTAGGAGTCTTTCTATTCTTGTTTAATGAATCTTCACTCACTCTCCCTTCCCAGAAACCCTCTGGTTCTGAGATATAACTGGACTTCAGTTCAGCATTCAACACAATCATCTCACAACAACTGGTAACCCAGCTGAGCCTGCTGGGTTTAAACACCTCCCTCTGCAACTGGATCCTGGACTTTTTTGACTGGGAGACCCCCGGTGTTCGATTTGTCTCAAAGTTCTTGGGGATACTTTCATCAAAACCAGGGTTGTGATGTTGCTATAATTTATTTATTTATTTTTTAAACAGTACTTATTTACTTGTTTATACAGAACCACATAAAATTATGTTGTCCATACATTTTTGGTCAATTTGAGAAGATGCAGCTGTACCATTTGAATTTAGTAACCTACAGAATCACCATCAGGTTACTAGATTCAAAATTACATAGTTGTTTACTTGAGAATGGGTTGCTTGCTCCAACCAAGATTTTATTTTTCTCAGAATTATGTTAGATGGCTAGTTACAGCTGTCTGACAGTGCACATTGAAATTTGCAGTGTTAAATTAGCTCTATAAGAGTTAAATTTAACACTGGGTCCGAGTGTATTTGGTCCCACTCAGAATTGGTGATAAATTGACTCGTCATAGTGTTGAATATTCCGAGTAAAATTAACTCTATTTCGAGTAAAAATTGAACACTGAGTAGTGTTACCACAGTTTAACACTAAGGGAAAATTAACCCTGTTTGGTGTTACCACAGTTATTACATTAACTCTTATTAGTGTTAATATTTCACTAATGTAGAGTCTATTTACATTTTTAATAGTGAAAAATTCTCAGAGTGAAATTCTTAAAACCCATTTGGTGTTGCAACAGGTTAATAAGTGTCAGTATTTCTCTTTGTGGTCCAAGTACAGTAAAACGGTTACTCTTCTTCAATGTCAAATGAACTCTTAAAACAAGTTTGTAAAACAAAGAAAACAACTTCAACAATGTCACATTTAAAACATTGATTAAAACACAAGACTCAGGCTCAGGAAACACTCAAACATGAACAAAAATACATCACATCTGCATATTAAATGGCAATACGGCACTATAAGCAGTGCAGAATCTGTTGTACCATATTTCATCTGAATATCAAATGGTTTGAAATAACACAGCTCATTAACATTCGCTACCTTAAAAACTCCACGTAAATGCGTGGTAATGGTCATCAAAACATACAGTTTCCATCAGTGTTCCACACAACAGCACATTTTCATCTTTCACAGCAGGGGTCTTGATCTTACAAAACACTGGCATCTCACATGCTAATTCTGTACAGATAATAAAGTCAGGGCGATACCCTGTGCCGTGGTGTTTGATCCACTTTACAGAATAGACAACATCTGACATTAACACTCCTAGTTTGGAAGCAATCTCTTGGCCACCTTTAAGTTCACCGAGTTCTACCATCTTTCCTGGGCCAAGAGACGATCCGTACTGGCTAAAAGACTAATGTGATGTTTTGGCAAAAGACTTCTTTCAGGAAATAATTTTTTGAATAGCTGGTGATTATTAAATGTTTAAGATAAATGCTCATGCCTTCCGTTACGACTGGTGAAAATACGATGTTAACAACCTGCAAAAGGAAAAGAAAAAGATGCCAGTGTTTATCATCTCTTTTCACTAAATCACCAAATAATACGAGCATGTTGCACAACAAGCACCGTGATTGGATGGCATTTAAACCCAAATCATTGCTTCCATCGAACAATTTGACCATTGGAGGACGGTTCCTCTGCTGATTGTAACCATAGTCAAAAGCATGTACTCAACCAGCAAGATCATCAGCGCTCAGAAAAATGACGCTGAATGTACTGCAGAACAAGTTTTAGCTCTAGCTGAGCAACTCCTTCTAGAATGTCGTGCATTATATCCACAGCGAAATTGTTGGCTGCGTTGAAATACTTGAGTGAATTTAACAGACATGCCCGTTTGACACCATAAACATGAGGTAGTGTAGAATCAGTTTGTAAAGTTTCACACTGCAGAGCATGCATGTCAGATGTTCTTCGTACAACCTCAGGGTTATCTTCATAGAACACAGACTGGAAGCGATCTTTCTCAAGAAGACAGAAACGACAGCAATACCGAGCCCCAAATGACAAGCTGTGCAGGCCAAGATTATCCCCAGTGACTTGAACAATAGTACCCCTAATACAACTTCCAGATACTGGATTCTTAACCCCCTCAATCTCAAGCACTTTCAAATCCTTTACTAGAGGCTCAAGTATAGAATTAAAACCATAGCGCCTAATATCCTGTGCATGAAAGAGGGAACATAAATTAATATTCATCAACGAGGAGTTAACAACTGGGGGGAAATTTCTTATGCGTATACCTTTTTTGGAACCCAAAGGATTAGCTGTCTCAAAAACATCATAAAATAGTTGAATTTGTAAGGCATTGTTTTCTGTATATAAAAAAGGGATTACTTTTAAAATATGCCGCATCACTTAAATCAATATAAATGCCTTCCTTTGGAACATGCCTGGGTTTAAACAAATCAGTAAGTTGTGGATTTTGTAAAATTGCCTTTAGTGTTTCTAAAATGGAAATATAAGCAAATTTATCAGTTACAACAACTTGATCAAATGTTCCTGTGGTTTTATTTCTCCTGCTGTCAAATCTTGTGCCAAGCACTAAAGGGACCTTGCTAAGCAGCCTTGCTCTAACCTCAGCAACATGAGGACTCTCTTTCACTTTGCCATCATCTATGTTGTACACAGTGGTCTGAATAAAAGTGTACATGCTGTGTAGCATAGTGTTGTAAGAGGTGCCAAAAACAAAGTGTGCCTTAAACAGTTCGTCAAAGGCACCGAGAGAAGAGGTTGACTTGCATAGCATGCTGATCGAGAACGATGAAGTACTGAAGAACTGAATTATTCTGAGGTCCCACAGCCAGGAGAGAGGGCTGAGCACTAGCAGTGATGTCTCGGAGATGCTCCTCAATGTTTGTTCCACTCTGAGAAGACCAAGCAAATTGTAGGGAACCATCACTGATATGTTAAATATAAGAAAACTACGACGAAATTAAAAAAGGGTGGGATCAGATGCAACAGTGGTAGTATAGAAGAGAGGTCAGTGTCCCAAACTGTTTAGACAGTATTAGTTATGTTAGCAAAAATTCATCAATAAAGAAAACTGAAACTAAAGAATAATCTTTAAAAAAAAATTGTATGGGGACTAAATATTTCACCCTTATGTTCCTTAAAATATTAAACATAAATATTACTAAAATTATCTCAGTATTAAATTAATCTTAAACATCTTACCAAAATTATCACCCTCTTCTGAGTCATCAGTAAGAGATTCAGCTGCTAGCAGGAATTCTTCTACATCACTGGTGCTTGGAAGCTTTTTGCACTACTGAATCACTTTTTTCTTTAATACAGTCATCCACTTCTCCAGTAGCTTGCCTGAAACTCCTTCTCCAAAGATCAGAACAAAGCCTTGCTTAATCCAAGAAGGGGAATCATTATTAGAGATAAACCCCTGTAAGCATTGAACAAACTTATTTTTAGACAACAGCAATACATTTTTAAAAAATCTTTAAAAAATATGATTATAAACACTTTTCCAAGCCTTTAACGTCTTTGAAACGTGGAAAAACTGTGAACATATCGCTTGACTGCATGGGGTCAAGAACCATGTTGCGGCGATAGTCAAGTGTCGATTTCATCTTCTTCTTGACTGCGTCCTCATCAGCAGAACGGTTCATGAATGCAATTGCTTCCTTGCATTCATCCTCACTCAATACGGTCTCCGGAGTAAACTGTGACTCCCGTCTTACAGTTGGTCCACCAGACATCCCCTCAGCAGACGATCCTTGTCCTGATGAATAAAGCATTTTACGAACTTCAACACTGCTTAAAGAATGCTATATGCAGTTAATACTTTTAAAAAAGGTAAAAGAGGCTCATCTTTGTACAAGTAAAAATGTCACGGTTAAGGCAAGCCGCAACTCAGTAGTAACAAAACTGCTGTGAAAGGTGGCACAATGAGCCATGTACAAAGCAAAAAAGGCAGGCGATTTCTGAATTTCATTCTGTACCTTCAAATGATGCTTGTCGTTCTTCAGCCAAGCCTCTCTGTATAGTTTTGATTCTGCATGCCAAGTACCCAGTGCCAGTCTCGCCATCACAGTAATGCTCCTTAGAAAGACAAAAATACAGAAAGAGAAATAAAAAGTCTTATAGTTCAAGAGCACAATACACCACCTGTATTATGGGTGTGTGATCATCAGCATTTAATTCATGCCAACACAGAATTAGAATTCAAAAACGGGGTGGTACTTACGTAGGCGTTTTTGGAGAAGGGGTCACTGAGGTAAGGGCCACAATTCCTCTGGCGTATTTTTCTTTAACCTGCCTTGGTGGTGATGTACTGTATAATTAAAAAAGAAAAATCACCGATCTTTAGCCCAGGTTCAAAAAACAAGAAATGATAGCACTACAGTGAGAGATCATATATACACCAGTTAATGATATACAGAGTACCCATTCTTTTCTGTCATGTCAGCTGCCAGGATGTTCACCATTTTCCTCCTCGTTTCATCCCCCAAAATCTTAGTTCGGTTGTATTCATTTATTATACGCTCCCCACAGGTTTCTGGACAAGAATGGATTCCACCAACTTGATAATAATTTTTTTTTAAACAAAGCATAAATATACAAGATGTGTAATTTGAAAAAAATAAATAAATAAATTTTTAGATTGATGGATTTCAACAGTCTTTTTCCCCCAAAATGTATAAATAATAACTTGACGCCCACCTTTTTAGCTTCATCATCTAGCATCATTCTTTTACTTGAATAGCTGTCTTCAATAATGAGTGTATCCTGTGAGTCAGTGGAGTCAATGGACGAAGACAGGGACCAATTTGACTGCACAGGAGAGTCTTGTGGAGAGGCAGATTCCAAGTGGCAAAAGTCTTCATGATATTAATAAATAAGCACTGAGAAAATTTCTAGCAAGTAATATAATAAATACAAACCTGCACCACGTTTTATGATGAGGACTCCAACTGAGGGATCTTTAACTACATCCTCAAAAACATCATCATCCATCTCAGTCCCTGATTCATCAACAACCTTTACGTTCTCGGGTACAGTTGGGACACTGAACTTTAATAAAGCTGGAAAAAAGTTATGCAGATGAATGAGAAAGGGTTTTACATATTACCAGGTTGATCAGTTACTTGCTGGTAACTCTGAAAATCAGAGCAAATGCAACATGTGACATTATATATATGTGTAATGTGTCTGTTTGTGCGTGTATAAGCTCTGCAAAGTACCAAAGCTCATAGTCTCCCCCAAAGGGATATATTTTATCTAACAGAGAGCGTTGCTCCAGACCTGCCCGAAACGCCTCGTTCGAAGTCCAGATTTACTTCCGTAATTTCTCTGTCACAAAGTGCACCATCAGCATAATCCCGCCCAAAGGCAGGCACAAAGAAAGAAAGGTGAGGCTTCAGTGAATTCAGGCGCCATGTCGTGGAGACACTGCTTGTTTAGGTGCGACAGCAAAACCTCTTTGTTTAGCCTTCCGAAAACATACGAAATCAGTGGTTACCGTTTATTTATAACGCTGTTCCTGAGCAGTACAACCCGAACGTTCGCTTGTGCACAGCACATTTTATGGAGGACAGCTTCCTGAACCTGGGAGAGTACTATGGGATTAGATTTGTGCCAAAAGTATCGAACGTAACTTTTCAAGAAAAGAACAAAAATATACAATGAGAAAGAAAAAAAAAAAACAGTCTGAAACTGAAGACAGTGAGCTCGGTGGCAAAAATGTCTACAAATAAACATCATTCTTTGTTAACAGCTTTGTAAGCTTCCTTTTCGCTAATCACGGTCTGTGAATGCGCTGCCAGAGTTTAAAAACATTTCAAAATCGTGATGTGACCCCTTTAACAAATTCATTAAAAAAATACCTATAATAATATAATAAAAGTTAAAAAGTATATTTAAAAAAAAAGTTGTTGTTTTTTTCTTACCACTAGACAAAAATTCCTTCAGGCTCAGCTCCCCGAGTTTCACCTTAACCAGCATGCTCTGTAACAGGTGACAGAGTTTTACACAGATGACAGTGGGAAAAGGTTTTGTGTCTAACAAATAAATAAGTACAGAAATTCTGTTGCAACAGTTTCCATAGTCATCGCAGTATTTTCAACTAGGTCTTTGAATTTGAACATTGCGATTTCGACCGTCCGATACATAAAAATTTGGCGGCTAATGCTCCATTGTGACATAATTTGACGTTTAAAAATAACAATATACAAATGAACGGGATATAACAACGATAACTGCAACAGAAATACAAATTAAATAAGATTATTGACATCATTTAAGATTCATCATTACCACGTTGTGACGAAAAAAATATATATATCTCTCCACCGTATGAACTCACCGTGAAGTTGGTTAAGTTCTATTCAGAGTTTGAACCTACCAAATTACACAGAATTCATCAAACTACAACCTATGCAATAATATTAGCACATTTATTTACATAAAATATTAAAAATTATGTTTTAATATGTTACTTAAAAGAGCTTACCTTTCGGTGCGAGGTAAAAGAAAATGGCGATGACGAGAAATTTCTGTTCAGATCTTCGTGGCTAGCTTGAGGGGCGGAGCTTAACAGAGTAAAGTTAACGAGGCAGAATTTAACCCTGATCATTTTCACCAACACTAGGGGGTATCTTTCACTATTTGTTGTTGAGTTAACTCCCTAAGAGTAAATGTAGAGCAATACTGCTTGATTAACACTGCCAATTTTACTGTGTGAACTAGCATAGCATTAGATAAAGAAAACTACTTGAATATTAAATTTATAACCTAGCAATTGTTCACTTCTGAGATCATTGAACGCTTATTCAATGTCAATAAATTAGGTGTAGCAAACAATCATAACGCAAAGAAGAATTATTAGAAAATGAGGATCCACTCTGCCGTGTTGTCCCAGGTGGTGGAGGGGGTGGAGCGCCCCCTCCGGTACTATCTGCTGGGGCAGGCCTTCACCCTCTGTTCAGACCATGCCCCGCTCCAGTGGCTCCACTGCATGAAAGATGCCAATGCGCGGATCACTCGCTGGTATCATTTAAATTCGATGTGGTCCACAAACCGGGGGCACAAATGGCTGTGCCAGATTTCCTCTCTCGGCAACGGGGGGTAGTCGGCGGCAGGCCGGATGGCTTCCCGGCCTGAGTCGGGCGGTGGGGGTATGTGGATGCGGGGGCATGTATGAATGCCGGTTTGTGAATGGAGGGCAGAGCCGGAGAAAACAAGTGGTGAAGATTACACATCTGTATGGAATGCTACTTATGAATGTTCTTTGTTTCAGTGAGGAGGTGAGGATAAGAGGAGGAGAGACACGTGCCTCGAGAGAGAGAGAGCCACCTGAACAGAGCCATGTGTATGTGTGCGTGCACGTGTGAGTGAGAGAAGAACGCTGAAGAGCGGAAAAGAAAAAAGGAAAGAAAAATAAAATGATTTAAGTTGGATCGAGCCTGCCTCCGCATTTCCTCTCTGTGCCCAACTTTAGAATTGTTTACAGTCATAATATGATTTTGTTACTGTAACAATTTAAAGTCGGGCAAGGAGGAGGCGGGAACCGGCTGAACATAAACACAGAGATTAAAACACATGATTAAATTAAACTGAAACAGAACAGGAAACACACAAACGGAACACAAAATGCACGTGCATCTCTCTCTCTCTCTCTCTCTCTCTCTCTCTCTCTCTCTCTCTCCCTGGCGCTTCCAGCCGCTCCTTTATCTCTTACACGCCCTCCTCCCCGCCACACTTACCTTTAGGTTGGATTAGTGTAACGCTTTTCTGTCCAGAATGTTCCAGAAGGTGATAAACAAGCTCCAGTTAGTCCAGATGGCAGCAACTTCTTACTAGAACTAGAAAGCTTGATCATATCACCCCTATTTTGTCCACACTATATTGGCTCACAGTAAAAATTTCACAGTTATAAAATAATATTGATTACTTATAAAGCTCTGAACGGTTTAACCCCACAGTACCTCAATCTCAATTCCAAAAAAGTTGGGACGCTGTGTAAAATGTAAATAAAAACAGAATGCAATGATTTGCAAATCTCATAAACCCATATTTTATTCACAATAGAACATAGAAAACATATCAAATGTTTAAACTAAGGAAATGCACCATTTTAAGAAAAAAATAAGGTCAATTTGATGGTCAACACGTCTCAAAAAAGTTGAGACGGGGGCAACAAAAGGCTGGAAAAGTAAGTATTACTAAAAAGAAACAGCTGGAGGAACATTTTGCAACCAATTATAATAAAATTATGTTACAACAGGTCAGTAACATGATTGGGTATAAAAAGAGTATCTTAGAGAGGCAGTGTCTTTCAGAAGTAAAGATGGGCAGAGGTTCACCAATCTACGAAAAACTGCGTCTACAAATTGTGGAACAATTTCCGAATAATGTTCCCCAACATAAAATTGCGAAGACTTTGAATATCTCATCATCTACAGTACAAAGCATTATCAAATGATTCCGAGAATCTGGAGAAGTCTCTGTGCGGAAGGGACAAGGGTGAAAATCAATATTACATGCCCGTGATCTTCGGGCCCTCAGGTGGCACTGCATTAAAAACAGGCATGATTCTGTAATGGAAATCACTGCATGGGCTCAGAAACACCTCCAGAACTCATTGTCTATCAACACAATTCGCCGTGCCATCCACAAATCCTGGTTAAAGCTCTATCATGCAAAGAAGAAGCCATATGTGAACATGATCCAGAAACGTCTTCTCTGGGCCAAAGCTCATTTTAAATGGACTGAGGCAAAGTGTAAAACTGTTCTGGAAACCATGGACGTGTCCTCTAAAACTAAAGAGGAGAGGGACCATCCGGCTTGTTATCAGCACTCAGTTCAAAAGCCTGCATCTCTGATGGTATGGGGGTGCATTAGTGTCTATGGAATGGGCAGTTTGCACATCTGGAAAGGCACCATCAATGCTGAAAGGTATTTACAGGTTTTAGAGCAACATATGCTTCCATCCAGACGAGGTCTTTTTCAGGGAAGGCCTTGCATATTTCAGCAAGACCATGCTAAACCACATACTGCATCTATTACAACAGCATGGCTTCATAGTAGAAGAGTCTGGGTGCTGAACTGGCCTGCCTGCAGTCCAGACCTTTCACCAATTGAAAACATTTGGTGCATCATGAAATGAAAAATAGGACTGTTGAGCAGCTAGAATCCTGTATCAGAAACGAATAGGACAACATTCCTCTCCCAAAACTCCAGTAACTGGTCTCCTCAGTTCCCAGATGGATACAGACTGTTCTTAAAAGAAGAGGGGATACGACACAGTGGTAAAAATGGCCCTGTTCCAACTTTTTTGAGACGTGTTGTTGCCATCATATTTAAAATTACCTTATTTTTTCCTCAAAATGGTACATTTCCTCAGTTTAAACATTTGATATGTTTTCTGTGCTCTACTGTGAATAACATATGGGTTTATGAGATTTGCAAATCATTGCATTCTGTTTTTATTTACATTTTACACAACGTCCCAAATTTTTTTGGAATTGGGGTTGTACAAATCCTCACCAACACTTTCATTTCAACCTGATGCACTTCAGAATGTCCCAAAGATGACCTCACTATTAGATATGGTTTTAAAAATTATTTTTCATGTTTATTACAGTGGTCAGTTATTTTTTTTAAACTCTATTATCTATTTTAATCATTTGTCATTGCTTCCAGATTACCAAAGTGTGCACTCTTTCCCTACATTTGTTTATGATTACTGTCTTTATATCTCGCTATATCTGTATGATATGTTGATAATTGTTTGATCTGTATGATATGTTGATAACTTATATTGATAACTCAGAACTTGGCAGAGGGATGTGGAGAGGCATCTAGAATATCTGGAAAATTATTCCACAAAAAACAGACAGGTAAATAAATATTTTTAACTACATAATAAACAAGGAATACTGTACTTTTTTCAAGTTTTTAATAATAGTTTTGGTTCAATTTTATTCATCCATCCATTTGCTGTACTGTTTATCCTACACAGGGTGACGGGGGAGCTTGAAGCCCATCCCAGGGAACTCAGGGCACAGGGCAGGGGACATCCTGGACGGGGTGCCAACCCATCAGAGGGTACAATCGCACACACATTCACACACTAGGGACAATTTAGAGATGCCAATCTGCCTTTGGACTAGCAGGCCACTGCTAAATTATTATATTAGAAATTAAGTATTAATATCTGTTTTTGCTAGATTAATTAATTCATTAATTTTCAATGAATATTTTATGATCCAATCAGTTTACATGGAATAATATTTAATATTTCTTGTTTTACCATTCATTATATTTGTGACAATACTGTAATACATTTAGAATCTGAATGACATTTTGAATATTTTTTTAAAGGTTTTGATAGTTATTTAATACAATGTAAAACAATGTCCATGTAATTTACAGTGAAATACCATTAAATAGCAACAATAAAAAAAAACTGTAAATGGAAAAATGTGTGTGTGTGTGTTATTTTTATTTATTTTTACTTTAGCGATTTGTAAACCTTTATAAACTACTGATTACCTTCAAAAATAAAGATAAAATGCCCAGTTCAGCCATGAAACTCTGTCTGCTGATTGGCTCCCTCGACGCTGTGCAACAGCCTATCAGCCACGCTTCTCCACGTAACCTTCTATAATCCCGACCAACTCACCGCCTACGGCCTGCGCATGCTACCAAATTTCGTATCCTACCCTCTTCCTCCCTGGCGCCACCGTCTAGATCTGCTAGTGGAGGCTTCTCCTTCTGTACCCTTTGCAGCAGCAACATGCTTCTCTTCTTTCTAGGTCTGTCCATGTCTATCAGAGCAAGTATTCGTACTCGCTCAGCAGCAGCAGCAGCAGCGTAGCAGATCTAGTCTGCCAGACCAAACCTATTCACACTCCATCAACATCTATAAAAGCTCACAATTTCACTCTGAGAGTTGTCATGGCTGAAATACCATCATGTGTTAAACAGAATTTTACCTTCAATTTTACATGCCCAGACTATTACATATACAGACTTTACTTTTAAATCAGTGGCCTTTTCAAGTACAAATACCACACAATTAAAAAAAAAACTATATAGGATTAATAATGGTTAAGAAATGGTTACTTTAGTGTGGTTATAAGGAATAAACTTTGTATTTTTACAACTAACGAGGAAGTCCTAATGAGGAAGCAAACAGTAGATCTTTTCAGTGCATCTTTTTGGTACACCTTTTACACACACTTTTCTGTAGTACTTCATTGTCTGCATTCAGTGGTTGCTTTTCTTTTTAACAGTTATATTTGTTTTGTTTCTCTTTGTTCTTCATTGCTATGATCCAGCAAGGACCAATTCTCGGTGACAGAAGATTATCTAACTGTTTTAAGTTTTTGTGGTCATCCTCCCTCTCTTTCTATACCCAGAACTTTCTTTCACTATATTAATGGGAGTTTTGTCTCGCTTGGTTAAAAAATATATATATTTATGAACTGTATACTTTGGCTTCACAAGCCACTTCTATTATGCTCATATGTACTATAATTACCTGTTTTACTATTTCTGATCTGGTCATATGTCATATGTCTTATATGTAACACTCTTCAGTATTCAGATCCCTGACCAATTCTCTCATATTACTCAATTACAAATGGTACACTGAAATTTCATTCTGCATATTTTTATTTTAAAACACTGAAACTCAAAATCAGTTATTGTAAGGTGACATTGGATGTATGTTGGGAAATATTTTTAAGAAAAATAAAAAAACTGAAATATCTTGCTTGCATAAATATTCAACCCATGTGCAAGAAAGAAATTGCCCTAACAAGGACGCAGTTACCTTACCACTGGTATCCACCTGTGAATTTTTAAAGTTTCTGGATAAAAAAACCCACTGTTGAACCCTCATTGGTCAGGCTGTGAATCTGAAGGAAAACTAAGACCAAATACCATTCTACAGAAGTTAGAGAAAAAGTAATACAAATGCATAGATTAGGGAAAGGCTATAGGACTTGGAAATAATATCCAAGTGTTTGGATTTCCCAGTGAGCACAGTTGGATCAATACTCAGGAAGTGGAAGCTGCATCACACCACCTAGGCACTGCCAAGAAAAGGCCACCCCTCAAAACTCAGCATGACAAAGCTGGGATGGGGGAAAAGGGTTTGTGGTTAGATGAGACCAAGATAGATCTTTTTGGACAAAACTCAAAGTGCTATCTGTGGCGCAAATCAAAATATCTGATGCCTCATAACACACCATCTCTACAGTGAAGTATTGTGGTGGCAGCATCATGCTGTGGGGAATCTTCTCATCAGCAGGGAGCGGGCATCTGGTTAGAACTGAAGGGAGAATGGATGGAGCAAAATATAGGGAAATACTGCAAGAGAACCTGCTTCACAGTCTGCTAAAAAACTTAATCTTGGTGTGAAAATTCACCTTTCAGCAGGACAATGATCTCAAGTACAAGGCCAAAGCAACATTGGAGTGGCTGCAGAACAAAAAGGTAAATGTTCTACAGTGAACCAGTCAAAGTCCTGATCTCAATCCCACTATGTGGCACTATTTGAAAATTGCAGTCCACAAGAATCACCCAAACAGCCTGAACAATCTGGAGCAAATCTGCCAAGAAGAATGGGCCAAAATCACTCCAAATCTGTGTGCAAAGCTGTACATAACCCAAAAGACTTAAAGCTGTTATTGTAAAAGGTGGTTCTACCAAATATGATGTGTGGGGGTTGAATACTTATGCAAGCAAGTTATTTCAGTTTTTTATTTTTCATAAAAGAATATTTCCCAACATAAATCCAATGTCACCTTACAACAATTCATTTTAATTTTCAGTGTTTTAAAATAAAATATCAAACAGAATGAAATTTCAATGTACCATTTGTAAATATATTTGTATACAGTGGTGCTTGAAAGTTTGTGAACCCTTTAGAATTTTCTGTATTTATGCATAAACATGAAAACATCATCAGATCAATCAGTACGTGTCAGATATTCCTGTAGCTCCTTTAATGTTGCTGTAGGTCTCTTGGCAGCCTCCCTGGTATGTTTGTGTCTTGTTCTTTTATAAATTTTGGAGGAATGTCCTGTTCTTGTTAATGTCACTGTGGTGATCCATTTTCTCTATTTGTTGATGATGACCTTTATGGTGTTCCATGGTACAGCTAATGTTTTGGAAATTCTTTTATACCCCTCTTATCTTATTTGAATTTCCTTTGTTTTACAAATATTAATGCATGAAAGGGCCAAAGAAATTGAGCCAAGCATTGAGCCAAGTTTCATGTTGGGAAAATGATATCTGCACAGAACATACTGGTTGAATTGGAAATGTAAATTCAACTCCACCAACACAGCGAAAAAGGTAGAAGAACAAGTCATGCACTGTCTTAATCAGGAAGTGTGCAAGCAAGTTTCAATCAGGAAGCATTGTAATTAGATATTAATCTCAGAGAGTGGTTTCAGCTGTCGGCACAGGAAATGTGTCTGATTCATGTCTGCTAGAGAATAACTCCTACTAAAGTATCTTTAGCTTAACTTACTAAAGTAAGTTTCCTGAATATTGTATTGTACAACTAGTGCACTAAAGAAAGAATCTTTAGAAAGAATTTTTAGACATCTCAATATATTTGGTTTTCTATTGGTTGTTTTATTGGGTATAATGTTTGCGACATTTGCTGGACGTTTAGGAACTCTTGAACTGGTCTGAGACCACTTTTGCCATCTCTGTAATGGAGTAACTGTAGACCTATTATTGTTCCTGCTGACTGATGTCATGCTTCAGAAAGGGAATATAGGGTTACTAAGCGATTAAGATCACATTTCTGCTTTTTGAGCTATTGTTTTGAAATATATGCTAAACCGAGGGTTTTAGAGTTCGAACTAAATCACTACATTTGTATGTATGCATGCACAGTATATGGTAGCATATGTGCTATGCTAGAGGTTTGAGTTGGTTAAAAAATGAATAAAAAATGATGGGGCATGCAGGAAAACAATCAGTGATAGGGCGGTGTGATGAAGCCCAATGCGAAGCAGACTGGAATTGTTTTATACTTACAGAATTCAGCAGGTGCCCTTATCCAGAGTGACTGACGTTCATCTCATTTATACAACTGAGCAGTTGAGGGTTAAGGGCCTTGCTCAAGGGTCAACAGTGGTAGCTTGGTGGTGCTGGGATTTGAACTAACAACCTTCCAAACACTGAGCTAGCTCATTATTTTTCAATACACTACAGACAATTTGGAAATGCCAATCAGCCTACAACACATGTCTTTTGACTGGGGGAGGAAACCAGAGTACCCAGAGGAAACCACCAAAGCACAGGGAGAACATGAAAACTTCGCACACAGGGAGCAGAGGTGGGATTCAAATCCCCAAGCCCGGAGGTGTGAGGCAAATGTGCTAACCACTAAACCACAGTGGTTAGCACAGGTATTTAGCAAGTACCTACTGTATAATGGTGTTTACTGACTAGCTTACATGTAAAGGCCTCTGGATACTTCTTGAAGAGCTGACATTTGTGTGGCTTCAAGAAACAATATGATATAATTCTGAAGAAATTGAAAAACTGCAGATGCTGTCTAGAGGCTTCACTCCAGTATCTGGTAGCTGAGCAAAATCCACATCGCCTGTGGTTCAGATTTGCACCAAAGATGTTCTGGCTTAGGATATGTCGAAAACAGTTCAGATGAGCTCAAATGAACACAAACGAATGCAACTGCGTTCATGTTCATTTGAGCTAGGATAAGTCATCAAAAGTTCAGTTGAGAGCACGTGAAGCAGCATGCAGCCAGTAGATTCTTGGTGTGGAATGTTTTGTGCTAGGACAGTTTGCGAATTGTTTATTGCTTGCACCACTGCTTTGGTCAGCCTCCACATTTAGGAAAATAGATTACAAAATTAAAATTAAAAGAATTAGAGAAAAAATAACAACATTTTAGGAGGGCTGAGACCAGTGGCAGCTTGCCATTAGGAACAGGTGACTATACATGAACAGCTGTAGTCATGTGAAAAAATAAGTACACCCCATGGAAATTGTTGGCTTTTTTGACATATTTGGACAAGTAAACATTTGATCATCTCTGAAACGGTGCCTATTAATGAAGTTGATGAACAAAACCACAAGGAAAATTAGCTTTTTCAATCATTTATTCAACAGAAATATCAATAGTTGTGATACTCTTCTGTGGAAAAAGTAAGTACACCCTTGGCTTCAGAAGCTAGTATTGCCCCTTTTAGCTGGAATTTTTTTACCACACTTCCGTGCAATATTCTTTCAGTTGCAAGATGTTTGAGGGTTTTCTTGCGTGTACTGCCCATTTCAAATCCCCCCACAACATTTCAACTGAATAATCTGGGCTTTGACTAGGCCGTTCCATAACCCTCCATTTCTTCTCCAAATCAGTGCATTGTTTTTATTTACATTTTACACAGCATCCCAACTTTTTTGAATTGGTGTTGTATTTATAGTGTCCTTCCTGTTTGAAGTATATTTTAAGGGTATTTCTAGCATAGAAATCAGTAACAAGAAAGACTGGACTTATGGCGGAAGCATCCGCATCAATGCGCACCTCCGGGTTGACCTTGACTTTGTCTGCTTTTGACACGTGTGTTTTGTTTTGGTTTCTGTCCTGTCTCTGCCCCTGTTTTGTCATTGGTTATTTTCTAATTGTCTCAGCTGTTCTCGTTTCCACCGTTGATGTTTAGTATTTATACCCCTCGTGTGTAATTGTTCGGTGTGAAGTATTGTGAATGTTTTTTCCACACCAAGCATTTTGATCCTCATTTATGTTTCATGGTTTTGTTTCATCTGTTCTTGTTCTCATCCTCGATTCTCATTTCGCCTTGTTTACGATGTTTGCCGATCTCCTTGCCTGTTTTTGACCACGAGGTTGCTATCCGATTTGGATTTGTCTGCCTGCTTCTCTTTTATAAAAGCTTAAACTGCATTTGCATCTGTCTGAAAAACCATTACATAACAACTATGGACTTCAACTTGAAGATAAACCTTAAAAATAGACCAGGTGTGGATATCTTGCCTTTAGCGCCCAATTAATACAGATATACATATACATGATGACATTGCATGCTTTATTGTGTATAAACTGTTTGAATTTCCAGCTAATATGCAGGCTGGCATATGTTTAGCTATTCATCCAGAGCATGTCCTTTAAATTATTTATTGCTGTATGTGGACTGACTGCCCTAAATTGCCCCTGGGTGTGAAGGAGCATTTGGTGAAACCACCCTTTGCATTTAAAACTGAATCAGCTCTCTTGTGTACATCATACAATTTTTAAAGGTTTTTCCACTCTTTATCTTACTTGCTTCTGTCTCTGACAGTCCCAGACATTCTTTTTTTATCTAGTAATTGTTTATTCTTAATAGATTACTCTCTTTAATACAATAAAATCTCTTTAACATACATTTACCTGTAACATTTTTATGGAAATTGCATATTTGTATATCTAACATTCGCAACTATAGTGCTGTGAAAAATTATTTGCCCCATCCTGATTTCTTCTGTTTTTGTATATATCTCATACAAATCTGTTTCAGAAACAAAAACAAAATCTAAGGTGAAACAAAGGCAACCTGAGTAAATGATAATGTTATTTATTGAAGTAAAAAAGTTATTCAGTACCAACTGGGCATGTGTGAAAATGTATTTGCTAATTTACTACAGTAATTCCCCAAATCTATGAAACTGCATTCATAATGGGGTTTAGCTGGACTACATGCAACCAGGAGTAATTACTGCCAGCCCTGTTTATTAATTAAATCAGCACTTAAATAGAACTTTTTCAACATCATGAAGTTGGTTAAAAGATCTTACCCAGTAACACACTATGCCAAAATTGAAAGAAAATCCAGAAATGATGAGGAAGAAGTTGACTGAAATACATCAGTCTGGGAAGAGTTACAAAGCTATTTCAAAGGCCCAGGGACTCCAAAGAACTACACTGAGAGCCATTATCTCCAAACCGAAAAACTCGGCACAGTAGTGAATCTTCCCAGAAGTGGCCAACCTTCCAAAATTCCTCCAAGAGCACAGCAACTACTCGTCCAGCAAGGACAACATCAAAGGAGCTACAGGCCTCTCTTGCATCAATAAAGGTCACTGTTCATGACCCCACTATCAGAAAGACACTGGGCAAAAATGGGCATCCATGGAAGAGTGGTGAGGTGAAAACCACTGCTAACCCAGAAGAACATTAAAGCTCATCTGAATTTTGCCAAAACACACCTTGATGATCCTCACACCTTTTGGGAGAATGTTCTGTGGACTGATGAGTTAAAGTGGAACTGTTTGGAAGACAGGGGTCCTGTTACATCTGATGTAAACAAAACACAGAATTCCACAAAAAGATCATACCTACAGTCAAGAATGGTGGTGGCAGTGTGATGGTGTGGGGATCCTTTACTGCTTCAGGGCCTGGGCAACTTGCAGCAATTGAGGGAAACATGCATTCTGCTCTCTACCAGGAAATCCTAAAGGAGAATGTCCGGTCTTCAGTTCGTAAGTTGAAACTCAAGCGCAACTGGATTATGCAGCAAGAAACGATCCAAAGTCCTAGAAGTATGTGAAAGACTGTTAAGTGAAAAATGGTATCGGAAGCATTTGGTTGCAGTTATTGCTGCTAAAGGTGGCACAACCACATTTAAAGTTTATGGGGGCAATTAGATTTTCACATGGGTGATTGGTGTTGGATAACTTTTTGCTTCAATAAAATAAATAAACTTTATTGTATCTTTATTCAGGTTGCCTTTGTTTTATGCTGTATTTTGTTCGAAGATCTAAAACTATTTAGTATGATATATACACAAAAACAGAAGTAGTCGAGATGGGGCAAATACTTTTTCACAGCACTGTGTACTGACACATTAATGCAGAAAGCATAAAATTAACATTTAAGACAAAATGTATGTAAAATATTAGGGTGTTATATATATATACATACACACATACACACACACACACTACACATTGTTATCTATTTGATTTAAAACAATTTTCTTAGGTTTATAGAGTGTACTGAAGGACTAAACCCAAAATGCACAGCTTACCACTGGCACTAACAAAGGTTTTTTTTTTTCTTTTTAATTGTTTTGTTTATTTTATTATATTTATTTAAATGTTATTAAAAGGAAGATATCTTTCTATATTTACTAAGAAGAGGATGTTTCCAGTGGCGGAGGAGAACAGAGAACAGTGTTTATATTGGCGAGAGGATTAAAGATGTTTCAGGTCTGCTGCAACAGGAGATTCATTTCTGGCCTTTTTTTACATGAAAGAATACAAAGTGTTTTGAAGCTGCTTTTAGTCTTTGCATGGATAATATTTTAAAATAGGCATGTTCTGGCCCCAATTTACTAAAGGTTTGTGAGTTTAAAAACACATGTAACTCCCGAAAGCTGATTTACTAACAGGTGTTATGGAGGATTCAGCCATTTTGCAGTACAGCCCCATGTGTTTTACTCACTTGTACGCAATTGTACTTAAAAGTGTGAAATACTGGGTGGGTGAAAATAGATTAACTTGCACTCAACAAGCACTGCTTATTGCAGTTCTCATTTTTAACCACTAGGTGCATTAATATCTCTATGGAAGCTATGGAACATTTAGAAAGGCGAGCAAATCAATGTAACATCAGCTTATATCTGTCAAATAGCAGCACTTTTTTGTTTTTTTAAATTGCTGGTCACTCAAAAGAGGTAAGTAGTCATTTAAAATGTATGGAGCTATGAGAAAATTAATGTACAAAATGTTTGTACATTAGTTGTATTTTACCTTGCTGCAACCTTGAGTCTGTTTGGATCATTTCTAAAATCGAATTAGTTAATTTACTAATTACAAAGATAATTCAATAACAACTCCTACAAACATTCGACCAGTCATTCTTGAGACATTGTGCTAGCGAGAATCTTGGATGGACAACCTGCAGACAGACAACCTGAAAACATAATGGCTCCACCACTTAGTCACAGAGGCATAACAATAGCACTGGCATACAGTGGATCCAAACATGATTCCACTCGTGAAAATTTAATACAAAATTTTATATTACAAATTATATTATTTGCAATAATAAAGAATACTTAAAATATTTATATGAATTTCATTTCATTACCTTTGATCAAGGTACCCTTCAAAAGAATTGGCATAGACCTTGTTGGGCCATTAGAGAGGTGCACATGAAAAAAAAAGTACTCGTAGTTTTACCCATGACATGCTCTAAATTACTCACAAAGTGACAAGGGACCTTTGAGGACACACAGTGAGTTGTGGAAGTCAGGTCAGGTGATCAGATAGAGGTGATGCACTACAAATATACCACCTCAGTGTCCTTAAACCATGGAGCGTGATGTTGTCTGTGGATCTGGTGATGGTGCTTCCTGAGAAAAAGGAGCTGGGACTGGAGGCGCCCTTAAGAAATCAGTTAATTTCATGTTTCCCTCAATTATTGCAAGTTGCCCAGGCCTTGAAGCAGCAAAGCGTCCCCACACCATCACACTACCATGCTTGACCGTAGATATGATGTCCATTTTGTGGAATTTTGTGTTTGGTTTATGCCAGATGTAACAGGACCCCTGTCTTCCAAACAGTTCCACTTTTGACTCATCAAGTTTGAGGATCATCAAGGTGTGTTTTGGTAAAATTCAGACAAGCCTTGATGTTGTTCTGGGTTAGCAGTGGTTTTCACCTCGCCACTCTTCCATGGATGCCATTTTTGCCCTGTGTCTTTCTGATAGTGGAGTCATGAACAGTGACCTATTGATGCAAGAGAGGCCTGTAGGTCCTTTGATGTTGTCCGTGGCTCTTTTGTGACTTCCTGGATGAGTAGTTGCTGTTCTCTTGGAGGAATTTTGGAAGGTCGGCCACTTCTGGGAAGGTTCACTACTGTGCTGAGTTTTTACATTTGGAGATAATGGCCCTCACTGTGGTCCTTTGGAGTCCCCAAGCCTTTGAAATAGCTTCTTAATCTTTCCCAGACTGATGTATATCAATCACCTTCTTCCTCATCATTTCTGGATTTCTTTCAATTTTGGCATAGTGTGTTACTGGGTAAGACCTTTTAACCAACTTCATGCTGTTGAAAGAGTTCTATTTAAGTGTTGCTTTGATTGAACAGGGTTGGCAGTAATCAGGTCTGGTTGCGTCTAGTCCAGCTGAACCCCATTATGAATGCAGTTTCATAGATTTGGGGAATTAGTAACTATAGGGGTAAATACATTTTCACACAGGCCCAGTTGATATTGGATAACTTTTTTGCTTCAATAAATAACATTATCATTTAAAAAACTGTATTTTGTGTTTACTCAGGTTGCCTTTGTTTTATCTTAGATTTTATTTTAATTTCTGAAACAATTTAGCATGAGATATACACAAAAACAGAATAAATCAGGATGGGGGCAAATACTTTTTCACAGGACTGTAGTTCCGAGGTAAATTCACCTGTCTCACACACAGACACACACACCTGGTTCTAGAATCCAGTTGTCTAAAATGAATTTTGTATGGTGTAGCATTACCTTCACTGGAACTAGACCAAACCCTGAAACACAGCCCCAGACCATTATCCCTCCACCAACTTTACTGTTGGCACTCTGGATTCCGGTAGGTAAAGTTCTTGTGGCATCCCCCAAACCAAGATTCATCCATCAGACTGCCAGATAGTGAAGCATGATTTATGACTCTAGCGAACACGTTTCCAGTGTTTGTCTATGGATATTCCATGGCTATGTCTTTGATTTTATGCAACTTTTAAAAATGGGTATGACTGAAACACCTGAACTCAATAATAAGATGTGTCCACATACAGTATGTTTGGCCAAGGTATGTCCCCCTTTTTCTTCTATTACAGCATGCAGTTAACTGAAATAAAATTAAAATTTTAAATAATAAAATAATACTTTTTTTTTTTTTTTTTTTTTAAATCCAAGATTTTCAGTGGTCACAGACATCATATCACTGGCAGTTGTAGAAGACAGGACTACTTGCATGGTCTGACCTAATTTACCTATTGTCTATTTTTTTTTTATACTTTATATTCAGTCTCAATATATACTGAACATTTCCATGATCCAGCAATACCTACAAAGAATTCTTAGACAGTTAAACAATGAGACCCACACAGAGCCACTGATGCAGGACCACACTTTAGGACCACATGCAGCTAAAAGCAGACTTTTTGATTACGTACTAACTCTGGGTGCAAAAATTTGCATTGACTTGCACTACTGATACTGACTTATGAAGCACTGAATTGTCTTGCTCTGTGGTGCCTGAGTGAACTTCTGATCTTTTATAATCTACCATGCCTGCTTTGATCAAACGGTGCAGGCTCTTTGATAGCTCCTCAAATAATGAAGGCTACAGCAGGGGGCAGAACTTTCTCTCATAAAGCCCCACAAACTTACAATTAGTGTTTGGGACTCAGTCAGACACGGTCTCAGTGTTTAAGTCTAGGTTGAAAACCTATTTGTTTATTTGTTATTCAAGCTTTTTGTTAATAGCATTTTTTCTTAGCTAAAGGAGCAGGTCTGGAGGGTTCATGGACATAGAGTATTTTGGTAAATCCTGATGGACCTACTTCTGCTTAAAGATGTCTGTGGATGTTCTTTCATGGATAGCCTAAAGACTGCAATTTAAACTCAAGTCTCAATCATTGAACAGATGATAACTTCAGTTTGAAGAAAATTAAACTTAAAACTATTAATGCACTACTCAAGTTATTTTAACACACTTAGGTCAGCTTGATTTTATAGAAGTTGAATGATTTGTAATCGCACTATCTGGTGTCACCCAGATGAGGATGGGTTCACTTTTGAGTCCTGTCTTGTCACCTCAGGGAGATTTTCCTTGCCACAATCGACCTTTGGCTTGTTCATTAGGGATAAATTTGTAGAAAAATTTTATATCCGGTTTTCTGTAAAGCTGCTTTGTGACAATGTCCACTGTAAAAAGTGCTTTACAAATAAAATTTAACTCAATTGAACTACTCCTCAGTGTTTGTTTGTTTTTGTTTTTTTTGCCTGTGCTGCTCATCTTAGCTGACCTGATGAAATAGCTTAAGCCTATTAGGAAGTGAAGGTTAAGGTTAGGTTTAGGTGTATTAACGCATAAATTCATAGCATAACGTAGTCATTTTCACTGTTGTAGTTATGTCACTATGTCACTTGTAGTTAAGTGATCTAGGTCAAGCCATCAGTACATAACTGCTGCTCAAGTCAAGTGCAAATGTACACCGGTTCATGCAAAATGAGTCACATCCTGACATAACAAGGTCTGTGTGGTCTCTACTTGCTATTTATACTGTTATGCGAGATCCCTTTCAACTGGTACAGAAAGTGGAGCCTTATTAATAACAATAATCGGCAAGACAGAAATAAGACACATGAATAAATAGTGTTAAAACTATAATTTCATCTATATGGGTAATACGTATTTGCTGACATGGGTTGAGGATGTCTTCATCTTGATGAGAGGGTAAACACTCAGCATAAATCAGAAACCACATCCTCCAACAAACAGGCAATAGAATCAAAACAGTTCTCAAACACACACAAAAAAATGTCTGAGGTATTGTAACACTAATAGCATTTTAGCAACTAATGTGTGAGTGTGGGTGCCCTTCTGCAGTTTTCATTTTTGTTGTTTGAATATGTATGTACAGTAGATATGAATATATACATTCATCGACCACTTACACCTGTACCCCTGCTCAATCTGCATAAAATCATACAGATACAGGTCAAGAGGTCCAGTTAATGTCAGAATGGGGAAAAGTGTGATCTCTGTGACTTTGACTGTGGCGTGTTTAATGGTGCCAGACAGCCTGTTGTGAGTATTTTAGAAATTTCTGATCTCCTGGGATTTTCACACACAGTTGAAGATAGGAAAAATGTCACCATGTCTTTTTCCAATCTTCAACTGTCCAGTTTATTTGGGCTGTGCCAACTGTAGCCTCAGATTGCTGTTCTTGGCTGACAGGAAGTAGAGTGTATTTGCTGTTACTAGAGAGTGGCTAGGGTTTTGCGAGAGCTAGCCGCACCGGTACACAATGATTCATGGCATTTACATGTGGGGTGGGGGATAGTAACACGAGAGGGAGATTTATTTATTTCATTTTTTAAAATTGTAATAAAGAAATCACACAATTTCATTTTTTATTATTTATTGAATAAAGATATTTAAACCAGTTTAAACACGAATTGGCTTTCATTCATGTTTTACACTAGGTTTTGCGTAGTTCACGATTGGTTGAGTTCTTGATCCACTAGCCGGGCAGGCGGGCTTTCGCTCTATTATTTGATTGAATGGGGGAAATCGATGTGGGTATGAGTCTGACAAGACGTAATTCTTCCAGGTTCGGCATCACACCTGCTTTAGTGTCATGTAAATACAGGTAAAGAACTAGAGACTACAATTCCCATCAGCCACTGCACCTCACCTGATCATGTCACATGACTGTCTGCACCTGATTCACCTTTGGGGTTAATGAGCACTTGTATATAAGTCATGTTTTGCACTGCACTCATTGTCTTTTGTTTGTCTTTCCTTGCTGTTGTTTCCTGTTGCTGCATTATGTTAATTGTTTTATGTTTCCTAATCTTTGTGTTTTGTTTTCTTTATTATTAAATCTTTATCTTTATGCATTTGCATCCGTCTTCACTTCCTTTAACATAACATTTGGCTAGCAAGTTGTCCTGGAACTAAAAAAAAAATCCATGCAAGTAATTAGAAGTAGAATCTTAATACACACGCAAGAATTGTGCGATTAATGGATACATTGTTGGAAGAGGAGTTCAGTGGTGATTCTGGCGTTGATATGACATACTGACACCGGTTTTTGACCACTAGGCATAACAATAACTCTATGGAAGCTAAATGGGGCTGAGAGCTCCAATGAGTGTGATGGGTGAACTGAAATGTTGAACTCTCTCAAAATCGCTATTTTTGCTAGTGATCAATTGTGATGAGGAATTGCATTCTCTGGAAATATGCTTGGCTTACATGTGTTGGTGGTAGGGCGCATGCCAGTTTTGTAAATCATTTAACTAACAGTGGCAGATGGGGGTGGGGTTTAGCAGGAGTCT
Source organism: Cranoglanis bouderius (assembly GCA_023630585.1). Taxonomy (NCBI): domain Eukaryota; kingdom Metazoa; phylum Chordata; class Actinopteri; order Siluriformes; family Cranoglanididae; genus Cranoglanis; species Cranoglanis bouderius. The sequence goes on along the minus strand of CM042542.1, from coordinate 11,997,838 downwards.
GCAGCAGGAGAGCAGAATGTAGGGCTTTTTTGGGTGAGAAAACAAGCTGTTTTCTCTCCTTTCAAGTGTGTGTGTGTGTGTGTGTGTGTGTGTGTGTGTGTGTGTGTTTCCCAGATTCTGTTCTTGATTATTTTGTTTGTGCCTTTTAATACCATGCAGTGTTGAAAATAAAAGCTCACCAGTCATCTTACCCTGAGGACGCTGGGTACTTGAGTTGCATTCTGCCACACTAATCTTACATCTTTTAATGATATTTATTATTATTATTATTATTATTATTATTATTATTATTATTATTATTATTATTTTCTTTTCTGCACCTAGGACATCCCCCCAGTTCATCTATGTTAATCTACTGTCCATCTTTCTGAGAGTTACTTCTTACAGTTTTCTTGTGTGAGTGCTTTTCAGACATTTTAGGTAACCAGATAAATGAAATACCCTGTCAATGTTTCAGAAAAGCCTTTCTGAAACATGAGCTCCTAAAGCTCCTGTCTTCTACAAATTTACCACTAAGTAGTTTATTTATTTATTTAGTTGACATGAATTGAGTATAAGCAAGCTCAGTTGTGCAAAAATCACCAACTATTACCATCAGCAATTATACTGCAAATGTCAACAGTACAGACCTCTGACCGGATCGTGTACGTTTTTCTGTCTTACAGTACTGTTAAGAAAAGTGCTTCAGTGTAGCTCACACAATGCAGTATACTGCTGTGTATACTAATGCTGAAATATGAGTCCACTTTATATTTTCTGAAGTCTCTTTTGAAGTCACACCCTCCTTATTGAGACTGCTGGACAAATCCCTGTGTACTGAAAAAGGTGTTGTGGCATAGGATGCGGTATCCATTAAATGTTCCATCATTTCACTGTTAAAGGAGAGTAGGTTTTGCCTCAGAAATGGAAAAAATCAGAAGTCACAGCCCAGAAATTGAACCCCTAGAGTTGATTTTGGATAATATCAGGCAAAAATGGAATTTTAAATATGATTACACATATTAATATCCCTCTTATTATCTTATATCTATGTTTTATTTTGTTTTTAAATTCTACTGTGTTTTATCATGCACTGATGGTTAGAGAGGCAGTGAAAAGTAAAAATACTGCACTGATTTCTCAAACCCTTCATCACAGCTAAGGCAAAAATTATTGGTTAAGTAGCCACATAACAATGTAAAAATAAATAAATAAATAAATAAAACAACGCTTAGAGAGCAATTCAAATTTCATGAGAAATATAATTAAGCAAACATCTTAAACTGTATTGTCTCTTATTTTGATCATGTCTGGGTTTAAACAAAGAAATGTTCCATTACTAGTGCATTTTACAAAAAAAGTTGTAGGTTGGATTTAGACATGAATCGAGGACTGTGGCACGTGCTGGGGTGGAGCTTATTTGAATTCACATGCTTTTAAAACACATAATTGTGCTCATCTAACTGACAAACACACTACAGGCTAGAGAGAGATCAGCAAAAGGCAGGGCAGGTAATGGTGCAAGGTTTACTGGTATATATGGAAAAAAAATAAATTATATATATATATATATGAAAACCTACAAAGAAAACTAATGTACTGTATTTGTCTTAATACATTAGTGACAGGGCTGCACAGTGGCTTAGTGGTTAGCAGGTTTGCCTTGCAGGGTTGGAGGTTCAATTCCTGCCCTGTGTGTGCAGAGTTTGCATGTTCGCCCCATGCTTCAGGGGTTACTCCGAGTACTCTGGTTTCCTCCCTCAGTCCAAAGACATGCGTTGTAGGTTGAGTGTCGTTTCTAAATTGTCTGTAGTGTGTGAATGTGTGTGTGACTGTGCCATGTGCAGTGGTGGATGAAGTACCTGAAAGCCACACTTGAGTAAAAGTACAGATATCTTACCAGAAAATGACTTTGGTAGAATTACCTCTTAGAGTATTACTTGGGCAAAAGTCTTAAAGTATCTGATATTTATTGTACTTAAGTATGAAAAGTATTTTTTTATGTTAAATGTCCTTAAGTATTGAAAGTAAAAGTAAAAGTAAATGATGTTAATACAAGAAGTTTATTCTTTTTAAGCATGTACACCACCTTAAAAATGAAGCCTACAAAACAAGGTCTTCAAGCTGAAGCTCTCAAAACGAACAAAGAGCTCAGTCTCTAGCAGCTTTGTCAGGGGCAACATGTCATTCAATTTGCCAAACTGCAAAACTTTCAGAGTAAACAACTCACCATATGGCTGACCGTCTGTCTTCTGCAGTATGGCAGAACTTTAATATTGTACTATACACAGTTTGAGCAACAAGTGTGTCAGTCTCTCACCACATCTGTCACTCGCTCTCTCGGTTTCTCCAGAGCCCAGGCCTATTAGAAATTACCATTGAACTCTCTCTCGCTCGTTCTAAAAAATAAAATAAAAAATTGCAGGCGTCAGGGAGCCGCTATTAAAATGCAGGAGACTCCCGGAACTTCCGGGAGAGTTGGGCTGTCTGTTAATAACTAACATTGTCATTATTGTCGAGTGGAACTCCTAGGCTTGAGTGGAAATTGAAACTTAACCGTGGCTTTGAGAGCACTTGTTTGCACTTGCGTAATGGGATTTAACCAGTGATCTAACTTGCAAGCACCGGACCACTGATTCGTCACATCTGCTTGCCTGCGGTCTGTGTTCTTCCGATTTTATTTTGTAGTAACGAAGATGCTTTGGGGAAATGTATCGGAGTAAAATTATACATTTTATTTAGGAAATGTAGTGGAGTGAAAGTTGACAGAAATATAAAAACTCAAGTAAAGTACAGATTCTCCCAAAAAATACTTAAGTACTGTAACGAGGTATTATTACTTCATTACATTACACCACTGGCCCTGTGATGAGTTGGCACCCCGCCCTGGGTGTCCCCTGCCTCGTGCCCCAAGTTCTCTGGGATACCCTGTTTAGGATAAGCGGTACAAAAAAATGGATGGATGGACATTAGTAACATGCTTTGGCATTGAGTGCTGTGTAAAACATCTTCAGACACATTTTACCCTAACATAAATGCCAGGAAGAAGTTTTCAAATACATTTTACGTAAACATTTCTCCCAAATGACAAAATAAATCCTTCCAAAAAAGAAGCAGTAATCATTCGGTTACGTAGCTTGAACAGAGCAGCTAATGAAAAGACAGATCGTTCGAAAAATACAGACATTAATGTCGACAAAGGACTTGATCACCTTACTCTTACCCAAATTAAACCAGTTTTAAATGAAAAGTACAGAAAAGCCAACCAAGAGCATCCATTAACCACTACTTAGTCTATGATAATGTGCTAGTTAAAACAATTTAGAACAGGAGTACTCAATTTACTGCAGATACATCTTTCTGTCTTCTTTTTCTAATCATTATTGAAAGCTAAAGTGACAAAAAATTTGGTATTTTTTCTTGTGTATGACAATAAGGAGGACATACTGACTGAACACTTCAGTTGTAATTAAAATAATCACAATATAGGCTGAAGGTCGGGGTGAAGCGACTCATGATTAGAGCTAAATATGTTACTGTGTCACTGTGATTGTGCTTATGCTAACGGGAGTTAGGAATATATCAATGAGAACTATGTCGTCTTCATTTTTGTTTAAGAAAACTAATTCTGTACTTCTTTTATTGCTTCTTATCCCCAGAGAAAAATGTGTTCAGAGGGAACTGATATTGCTGGCAGATGTTTTTTGAAAATGTGGATAAATAGCTAATATTTGCTTTATGCAGAGTTTATGTAGAGGTTTAAACATCATATAACTTTTTGCCCATTTACTTTTTCATACTCCAAAATAAACATATGTATTTAAAAAATGGTGACCTGATTTCTCAGTTTGTGGCTCTTTGTGTAAACACTACCTGTATTATGTGTCTGAGTTATATCTCTAGCCACATCATAATCGTTTAATTTTTTTTTAACTTTCCATCTGCTTGCTCTTTCTCAGTGGTCTTTTGATGTTCTAGGTGTCCCCATTGATCTTATCACAGAAACCTTCTTGTAGCAGAAACTGCTGCAGTGGGGATTTCGACATGCACATCAGCACTCCACTCCATTCTCAGCAAATATTTTTTCAGCTACACTTTTTTATTCATGCGTTGTCCTAGAGATGCAGCAATCTGCTGATGTATAAAAAGACAATCTGATAAGGCATAATCTCAAAAGTCACTTCACAACACTAAAAAGCTGATTGTTTCTCTGTTCGTTGTACGACAGCACTTGTTGCCAATCAGCTGGTGGAAAGTCCGTTTTACAGCATGTGTACAGTATCACTGTTGGCTCCTTTATTGTGGTCGTAGATAAAAGTGTCAGCCAAATTAATTAATGTACCAAAAGGAACTTTAATTTAAATTGTTTGCCTGTTCTATTTGTTGTTCCATGCTCAACTGAGGCTCTGAAACCCGTCTTAATCAACAAGTTTAACCCTGAAGTGAATATTAATATAAAGGTCTACATCTAAATGAAACCAGCATATATAGTTATCACATAAATCACATAAATATTGCATGGTTAAATATCCTGATATCTAATATATCCAATTTTCTCTAATAAATCTCACAAGTTTGTCCTAGCTTAGGCTTGTGCTGAAAGTTATATAGAAGTGAATGGGAGTGACTGTCTAATGACTTCTCCATTAGAAGCCATTAGGCAAGAATGCTTAAAGCAAACAAGCCATACAATAATTGGATCAAGGTCGATTTCCCAAGCCTTTATCAACATGAGCATTTTGCTATAAACGTGCAGATGTTATAGACACAGAGACATGGAACCCAATGTGGTCTTCTGCTGTTGTATTGTGCATTCTGAGATGTTTTTCAGCTCACCACGAGCAGTTATTTGAGTTACTGTAGCCTATAAGCTTGAACCAGTCTGACCATTTCCTTTGACCTCTCTCATAAACAAGGCGTTTCATCCCACAGAACTGCTGATTACTGGATTTTTTGTTGTTTGTTTGTTTTTCGCACCATTCTGTGTTAATGCTAGAGTGTCACGTAAACGAGGACGAAACTGAAGCAAATGCAGGTATGGCAGTTTACTAGCAAACAAGTCCACGGGTTAGGCAGAAATCATAATCAAAAAACAGGCAAGGGTCACACGATCAGGCAAACAGTACAAAACAGGCAAATCAGAGAATCAAGGTCAAGGGAGATCAAGTCAAAAATCAGAATATCAGACACTTAGTAAGGTTTGGTAATGCCAGAAACAATAACAACTGAGCCTATACTTCACAAAGCATGAGTGAATTGAGAGTCTTTATATACAGCCGTGGCCAAAAGTTTTGAGAATGACACAAATATTAATTTTCACAAAGTCTGCTGCCTCAGTTTTTATGATGGTAATTTGCATATACTCCAGAATGTTATGAAGAGTGATCAGATGAATTACAATTGATTTCAAAGTCCCTCTTTGCCATGAAAATGAACTTAATCCCAAAAAACATGTCCACTGCATTTCAGCCCTTCCACAAAAGGACCAGCTGACATCATGTCAGTGATTCTCTCGTTAACACAGGTGAGAGTGTTAACGAGGACAAGGCTGGAGATCACTCTGTCATGCTGATTGAGTTAGAATAACAGACTGGAAGCTTTAAAAGGAGGGTGGTGCTAGAAATTATTGTTCTTCCTCTGTTAACTATGGTTACCTGCAAGGAAACACGTGCAGCCATCATTGCTTTGCACAAAAAGGGATTCACAGGCAAGGATATTGCTGCTAGTAAGATTGCACCTAAATCAACCATTTATCGGATCATCAAGACCTTCAAGGAGAGAGGTTCAACTGTTGTGAAGAAGGCTTCAGGGTGCCCAAGAAAGTCCAGCAAGCACCAGGACCGTCTACTAAAGTTGATTCAGCTGTGGGATCGGGGCACCACCAGTGCAGAGCTTGCTCAGGAATGGCAGCAGGCAGGTGTGAGCGCGTCTGCACGCACAGTAAGGCGTGGAGGATGGCCTGGTGTCAAGAAGGGCAGCAAAGAAGCCACTTCTCTCCAGGAAAAACATCAGGGACAGACTGCTATTCTGCAAAAAGTACAGGGATGGGACTGCTGAGGACTGGGGTAATGTCATTTTCTCTGATGAATCCCCTTTCCGATTGTTTGGGGCATCTGGAAAAAAGCTTGTCCGGAGAAGAAAAGGTGAGCGCTACCATCAGTCCTGTGTCATGCCAACAGTAAAACATCCTGAGACCACTCATGTGTGGGGTTGCTTCTCAGCCAAGGGAGTGGGCTCACTCACAATTTTGCCTAAGAACACAGCCATGAATAAAGAATGGTACAAAAACATCCTCAGAGAGCAACTTCTCCCAACCATCCAAGAACAGTTTGGTAACGAACAATGCCTTTTCCAGCATGATGGGGCACCTTGCCACAAGGGAAAAGTGATAACGAAGTGGCTCGGGGAACAAAACATCGACATTTTGGGTCCATGGCCAGGAAACTCCCCAGACCTTAATCCCATTGAGAATTTGTGGTCAATCCTCAAGAGGCGGGTGGACAAACAAAAACCCACAAACTCTGACAAACTCCAAGCATTGATTATGCAAGAATGGGCTGCCATCAGTCAGGATGTGGCCCAGAAGTTGATTGACAGCATGCCAGGGCGAATTGCAGAGGTCTTGAAAAAGAAGGGTCAACGCTGCAAATATTGACTCTTTGCATAAACTTCATGTAATTGTCAATAAAAGCCATTGACACTTATGAAATGCTTGTGATTATACTTCAGTAACAGTTAGTAACATCTCACAGAAAGATCTAAAAACACTGAAGCAGTAGACTTTGTGAAAATTAATATTTGTGTCATTCTCAAAACTTTTGGCCACGGCTGTACTGTGGCTGTGATTGGAAACAGGCATCTCTACTTAGAACTCTGGGGATGGTGAACGTGTCCGTGTGTGTGTTTGGGAAGTGTAGTTGTGTTCAGCCATGTTTGTAGTTCGTGATACATTCTGTGAAATGGAGTTGCTGGTTTGCAAAGATATGACATAGAGACTGTTGTGAGTGAAAATTCCGAAAGCAGTTTCTGAAATACTCAAACCAGCCCATCTGGCATCAACAACCATGACATAGTCAACGTCACTGAAATCACATTTTTTCCCATTCTGATGCTTAATCTGAGCATTAACTGAAGCTCTTGACATGCATTTTATGCACTGATATTTCTAGTTAATAAACATGTTCAAGGCCAATAATTATTCTACCTGGGCTTCAATCAATAATTTATTTTAGAGAATAGAATAACGATTAAATAAACAAATTTTAGCACAACTTGTAGCATTAAACGATTCGGCATCAGCTGTTCATGTTTGACATGTTCAAGAGGTGTCATTAACCAGAGGAAATGAATTAACCAAGTTTTTAATAATGATGGTATATTCTCTTTACAGTGATGAGTAATGTATGTGAACTGCTGCACAGCTGACAGAGTGTGAAATGTACATTACAAAAATCTCCTCTCCATATACTGCATAATTATAGCTGGGCTCTAGCATTCTGGTCCATCTTTCTTTTACCACAAATATGAACTATATGTAATTTTACCAACAGGCAAAGAACTTAATGGAACTTAATAGACTCAGAAATTCAATAATTATACACCCCACACAGTCAAGGCCAAGTACTAATTTGATTAGGACCCACCAATTTCCAGAAAGTTCATCAGAAGTGCACACTGGCTAATGCACCATTTCCACTTGATCGTTTCACTATTAATATACAGTCAGAGCACTCAGCCCTTGTGTAAGCACATGCTGATGCTCCTGAGACCTGTTTTTTTTTTTGCTGGGTTCAGTAAAATGCTACCATGAGGTTCACTTTGCATCATGCCTTTCGTGGCTGCATGTAGATTCTTCTTATTGAGTTTTAACTAAGAAACCAGTTTTACTATTCCACTGAAGTTGCTCAAATTGCGGGAAAAGCAATGCAAATACCTGAACCACTTTTTTTTTTTAGCTGAAATGTAATATCTGCTTCTATAAGGACTCTATCAGGCACAACTAATGGCCTTGTGTTAAGAATTGCTTGTCAGTATTAGAGCAGTATAATGAAACTGCAGTGCTGGAAAGAATACAAACCTACTCAATTAGACAGTAAAAGCACTTCTACTGTAGTAATAATTCACTTGAGTAAAAAGTAAAAGTAGTTGAATGGTAAAATAATAATAATAATAATAATAATAATAATAATAATAATAATAATAATAATAATAATAATAATAAGTTTTATTTATATAGCACCTTTCCATAGCTCAAGGACACTTAACAATCAGGAACAAACAACAATCGAACATACAGACAAAAAAAAAAAAATCCAGAAAGTCAGGCATCAGAAGTAGAGAGGTAGTGTTGGTAAAAGACAAAAGATTTTAACTGTGTTAAACAAGGAAATGGAGGATATGTTCCGGAGATTTTGGGGGAGTGAGTTCCATAACTTAGGGGCAGCTATGCTGAAGGATCGGCCACCGGCGGTGGAGAGACGGCACTTAGGGACACAGTGAAGTCCTAGGTTAATGTAAATGTGCAGTATGTCACAAAGGTATCGGGGTGCTAGGCCATTTAAGGCTTTGAAGGTGAGCAGCAGAAGTTTGAATTTAATACGACAGGAGAGAGGCAACCAGTGCAGACCAGCCAAAGTGGGAGTAATATGTTCGAAAATACGTTTTGTATGGGTAATAACGTGTGCTGCAGAGTTTTGAATGTATTGTAATTTTGTAATCAATTTAGATGGGAGGCCAAAAAACAGACACTTGTAGTAATCAAGTCATGATTTACGAATGCATGAACCAGTGACTCAGCCTCCTTCATACTAAGAATGGGACGCAATATGGCAATTTGTCTGATGTGAAAAAAGGCAGTTTTGCTGATAAATTTGATGTGCACTTCAAAAGTCAGTGATGGGTCAAATGTAATACCAAGATTTTTTTTTTTTTCAGAGGGTTTTCTGAGGAAGCCATCAATATCCAGGCTTATTTCAACATTTTGTCTGCGAGCTTGTGAGCCAAAAATCATTATTTCAGTTTTCTGAGCACTGAATTTGAGAAACTTATTGTTTAGCCACTGTTTTATTTCATGAATACAGGCTGTTAGTGCACTGGTTGAGATGGATATGTCAGACCGGGCGGTTGCATAGATCTGTGTGTCATCAGCATAGCAGTGGTATTGGAGATTGTGATGACGAATGATGTGACCAAGGGGAAGCATATAAAGTATGAAAAGGAGAGGGCCTAGAACGGAGCCCAGGGGAACGCCTCGGATGAGGGGGCCAGTGAGGGATTTGAAGCCTTTAATAGAAACAAAATATTTATGATCTGTGAGATATGATAGAAACCAAGCTCGAGCATCGCCAATGATACCTATGTCTGTGAGACGGGAGAGGAGTGTTTTGTGGCAGATGGTGTTGAACACAGCACTCAAGTCAAGCAGTATTAGAACGCTGAGACCCCCAGAGTCAACAGAGAGGAGGAGGTCGTAAATTACCTCTATAATAATAATAATAATAATAATAATAATAATGGGTACAAATTACTTTTTTATGACTACAATAGGCAAAACTAGTCACAAAATGTTCTGTGTTTTATATTCTGTTATTTGTTTATATATAATAACCATAACAAACTTTATGAACATAAACCAAATTTATTTTGGCAATATATATCTCCAAAATTAGCCAGTACAGCTCAGATTTTTAAGACATTAAAGAAATCCCAACATGGGCCAAGAAGTGCTAAAGTAGACCTGCCATATCTGAGAAATGCATTTGTAAACAATTATGTTAACTAACCAAATGAGCAATGCTGAAGTGAACACCACCTCAACAGTATATAAATAAAACAGCATATATAGCCAAATGCTGGTGAGGTTTCAGTAGCTTGCTAGGTTTATTCATGTTAATTCATACATGATTTTAGCTCCACAATTAGCTGTCTAGCAAAGATCGACTACTATATTTAACTAAGTTAGCCTGTTTGCTAATACGAGGTTAGTCTAGCATTTGATTCCAATAGCTAATATAATTGACTAGGCAACAAATCAAACTTACAAAGATTGAACAATATTTTCAGCAAAATGATGTAGTTTTAGATTATTTTTTAAGTTACTTTTCACATGAAAACATGACATTTACTTTATTTCAAAACAATAACTTTTTAATACTTGTGTACATTTAAATTTAGCAACTTATTTTACTTGCACTTGAGTATATTCTTTGATTGTTGAGTAAGTTGAGTAAGATAAATCTATACTTAATCTATACTATTATCTATAGTATAATTTTTCAGTAATTTGTCCACCACTGGGCTGTAGCAGCACTTGTAGCTAATGGTTTGTTTCCACAGGCTGGAAGTGTCTCAGTGAAATGTCGATACTCAGTGGGTTTTGGCTCAGATAATTGGCAGGTCGTGATAATATTACTTTTTTATGCAAATAAAATACTGGATCATTTGGGCCAGAGATGCTCTTCTGCTGCTTACTATTTGGTGCATGAAGTATAAATTTTCAGCAGGAAACCACTTCATTTTGAATGTGTACTTTGTACTATGACTGAGTAATAGTCAAAAACATACCATTACAGTGAACTACAGTGGGTATAGAAAAGAATCACCCCCCTTTAAAATAATCACATTTTGTTGCTTTTCAGCCTGAAATGAACACAGACACAGTTTTTGTTTTATCCAGCTGTATTTACTCAGTGCAACTTATAACATCCAAGTGAAAGATATAACACCAACATGTCAGAAAAAAATTAAAAAACAGAATAACTGAGTTGGAAAAAGGATCACCCCCTTGCTTTAATTTGCCTTAATTTTTTCATTTAGTCTGTTGGTGTTATGTAACACAAACGGGGACTGGATGCAAACGCAGGGGAAAGTCATTTTAATAGGAAAAAAACAAAAGTATAAGGACAGGGGGAAATGCAAAGAACCATAAGTATTGGGACAGGGGAAAATGGAACACAAAAGCAGGGTCAAAAAACAAACACTAATCCCAAGAAGGCAAAAAGTCAAATAATAATCCAACGAGTGCAAACGGTCAAACAATAATCCAAAGAATGTCGAGGTAATAATCCATAAAAATGGCAAAGTAGGAATCCACTGAGAGGCACGGCATAAATCCACAGTCCAGTCCAATTCAGATACAATTCATTATTCACATTTACATTCACATTCATTCACTTACTTACTTAGTTACTTAATACTCCGCGTCGAGGAGGTGAAACAAGAGGTAAACGTAAAACACCTGAAACTCATAATTACACAATGAAAGGAAAACCAATGAACAAAAGGAGGCGGAGACATGACGTGAACCAAAAGCAAAGAACCAATGAACAAACGGGGGCAGGGACATGACGTCAAACAAAAACAAAAGAGCACATGGCAGGGGTAAACAAACTGATAGTCTTAAATGGCGGTGCGGAGAATGGAATGCGGAAGTGTTCACGCAGCAAACGACTCCAGGAGTCAGCCGCTCACTTGGCGAGCGACTCAGAGTGCGAGGGGTTCTCTAACAGTTGGGATATGTCTCTACTAAGATTGCACATCTAAACTTTGCAATATTTGCCCACTCTTCTTTGCAGAACTGCTCAAGTTCAGTTAAATTTGATGGTGACCGTTTGTGGACTGCAGTCTTCAAGTCATTCCACAGATTTTCAATGGGGTTTAAGTCTGGGCTCTGACTAGACCATGCAAGGACATTCACCTTTTTCTCCTTCAACCACTGTGTGGTCAGTTTTGCTGTGTGCTTTGGGTCATTGTCATGTTGGAAGGTAAACCATCTTCCCTGGTTTGATGGCAAACTTTCTGGCAGAGGGCTGCAGATTTTCCTCAAGAATTTGATGGTATTTCACCCCATCCATTTTCCTTCTATCCTGACAAGTGCTCCAGTCCCTGCTGCAGAGAAACACCCCCATAACAGGATATTACCACCTCCATGCTTTACTGTAGGAATGGTGTTATTTGGATGGTGAGCTGTATTGGATTTCCGCCAGACATATCGTTTGGTGTTGAGGCCAAATAATTCAATTTTAGTCTCATCTGATCAAAACACCTTTTTCCATGTGGCCTCAGAATCTTCAAAGTGCGTTCAGAGCTCAGTCGTGACTGCATGTGGCCTTTCTTGAGGAGTGGCTTTTTCTTGCAATCCCCCCATACAAGCCACATTTGTGGAGAATTTGTGATATTGTTGTCACATCCCACATCCCAATCCCATAACAGGATATTACCACCTCCATGCTGTTTCTGGGGCAGTGGTAGCTCAGTCGTTAAGAAGTTGGGCTACTGATCGTAAGGTTGTGAGTTCAAATCCCTGCACTGCCAAGCTGCCACTGTTGGGTTCTTGAGGAAGGCCCTTAACCCTCAATTGCTTCCCGGGCACCACAGCAAAAAAAGACTGCCCACTGCTCCATGTGTGTTCATGCTTTGTAGTGTGTGTGTGTTCACTACTCACAACTCCTAATGTGTGTGCACTAACTTGGATGGGTTAAATGCAGAGGACAAATTCTGAGTATGGGTTACCATACATTGGCCTTCACATGTCACTTTCACAATGACCACTCTTTGTCATAAATTCCTGCAACTGCTTCAGAGTTGCTGTAGGCCACTTGGTAGCCTCTCTGACTGAGCGACGTCCTGATCCAGGGAGGGTCTGTGTTGTACCAAATACCTTCCACTTCTTAATAATAGACTTCACTGTGCTTCTAGGCATTGATAAAGCTTTGAAGAAGTTTTTTTGTATCCATCTACTGACTTGTGCCTGTTCACAACTTTATCCCAGAGATCTTTTGACAGTGCCTTGCCACCCATAGTTAATTGTTTGCTTCAGTTGCACTACAAAGTGCTCCAGGAAAGCTCTTTTCATGCTGAGCTAATCAAAATGACCACAGCTGATCACAGTTGAAAGTCAAATGGCTTTGTGTGCCATTGAGAAGGTGATTAGCTACACCTTATTGAGTTTACAAGTCATTTTTAGGAGGAGGGTGATCCTTTTTCCAACTCATTGATTCTGTTTTTTTATTTATTTTATTTTTTTGGTGTTATATCTTTCACTTGGATGTTATAAGTTGCACTGAGTAAAGACAGCTGGATAAAACAAAAACTGTGTCCGTCTTCATTTCAGGCTGAAAAGCAACAAAATGTGATTATTTTAAAGGGGGGTGAGTCTTCTCTATACCCACTTTATTATACTATCAAAAGGTTCTGAGAATCTGGAGGAATCTCTATGCGCAAAGAACAAGGGTGAAAATCAATATTGCATGCCTGTGATCTTCGGGCCCTCAGGCGGCACTGCATTAAAAACAGGCACGATTCTGTAATGGAAATCACTGCATGGGCTCAGAAACACCTCCAGAACTCACTGTCTGTGAACACAGTTGCCATGCCATCCACAAAAGCTCTATCATGCAAAGAAGAAGCCATATGTGAACATGATCAAGAAACGCCGCCGTCTTCTCTGGGCCAAAGCTCATTTAAAATGGACTGAGGCAAAGTGGAAAACTGTTCTGTGGTCAGACGAATAGAAGTTTGAAATTCATTTTGGAAACCATGGACGCAGCGTCCACTGGACTAAAGAGGAGAGGGACCATCTGGCTTTTTATCAGTGCTCAGTTCCAAAGCCTGCATCTCTGATGGTATGGGGGTGCATTAGTGCCTATGGGATGGGCAGCTTGCACATCTGGAAAGGCATCATCAATGCTGAAAGGTATATACAGGTTTTAGAGAAACATATGCTTCCATCCAGATTCCATCCCATCTTTACTTCTGAGAGACTCTGCCTCTCTAAGATACTCTTTTTATACCCAATCATGTTACTGACCTGTTGCCACCTAACCTAATTAGTTGCAAAATGTTCCTCCAGCTGTTTCTTTTTAGTAACACTTACTTTTCCAGCCTTTTGCTGTCTGTCCGTCCCAACTTTTTCAATTTATGTTGCAGCCATCAACTTCAAAATTACCTCAGTTTAAACATTTGATATGTTTTCTATGTTCTATTGTGAATAACATATGGGTTTATGAGATTTGCAAATCATTCCATTCTGTTTTTATTTGCATTTTACACAGCGTCCCAACTTTTTTCGAATTGGGGTTGTACTTGCTCTTAATTGGAGACTTCCTTATCAGTCTAATTACAATGAAGAACAAGGACCTGCAATGGGAATCCTCTTCTTAATATTTCCTCCATGGGCATGTCTGCAAATACATCTCCCACATACCTGTAAGTGAAAGGAGTTACATCTTACTACCTGTATGGGTACTAAATTGTCATTCCTTCTTATATAGCACTTCTTATAGTAGATTTAATGAATCTGGTGTAATTACTGTGTTGCCTACCCTGTGAAGTTATAATAGTAAAATTTTCTTTAAATAGATCTGTCTTTTTATGTCTAACATCTGAGTCAAGCTGAGAAATATTTAATAGCAATGCCTTAAAATAGTGGACAAGGCTTCCCCCAAACAGAGTTTCCATTTTTTTGGATAGTTTCAAGCGGAAATAATTTTTTTCTTTTAGGCTCCTGAGTGGCACAATTGTAAATCAGTCATCGTACAGTTTGGTGATTGCGAGTTCAAACACCAACAATGAAACAAAGCTTTCTGCTGGAGTCTAGAGAGCAAAATTGTCCATGCTCACTGGGTGGGTTGGATGGCATACACTGTCTCCCCGTCAATAAAAGTGACACTAGCCAATCTTGGGCATCTGTGAGCTTATGAAGAGGGCATTACTTCAAGTGTGATACACTGCACTGTGATGCAGCATCAGCGGCAGTTTCTGTGTCTCGATGGAAGCGCGTGTTAGCCTTCACCCTTCCCAGTCGGTAGCTGTCTTGTCTGGGAGGAAGCAGGAAGAATTGTGCAAACATCCAGGAATGACTGCAGTGACTCCCTGGTGTCTGCCACACAGATCTGATAGCCATCCAGTTGTTTGCTGACCTCATGAGCTGGACTTCAGGGACTTGAAGACGTCATCCACTTCCATGAATATGAGACTGAAATATGGGACTGAACCTAAAAGTAACATTAAATATGACTAAGTGAAATTAGATTTTTGAACATGGATGGAGGAATTCATCTTTGCTTCCAAACCTTCTGTTACAGAAATTAAAGTGCTGTTGAGTTCTTAACTCGACTTAACTCAAGAGCTTGACTACAGTAAACATAGTTAAATAGCAGGACTAAACTTTACTCAAAAGGCTAAACTCCAAGTTTTTAACTTTTGATTCAGTTTCAGCAGCAGCTGATCTTCAAAGTTATTTGTGGCAAGCATAGCTTGTTTGAAGCTGAAAAGCAGCCCTGCAGAACTGAAGAACCTCTCACAGACTACTGAAGCAGGAAGAGATGTGTTGACTCTGATGAGGAGGTGGCCAACAGACAGGAAGGACTTGAATTACTCCCTGGTGTCTGCAAAACAGACTAGATAGCCATCTAATTGTTTGTTTGTTGGTCTTGTGCAGGGATGGAAAATGTATATACATATATATATATATATATATATATATATATATATATATATATATATATATATATATATATATATATATAACTTTTTTATTTTACACCTTTCTCGTTCTTACTAATTCAAGCATTGATTCAAAAGCATTGCCTTTGTAGCACATAATAAATTAGGTCCGCCCCTAAAGTTTACAAGATGTCAGAGCTTAAAAAAATCTTCGATAGCGTCATTCGCAGGGCAATCGGAGTGATGGTTTATGCTCCCACCACTTTGGCATGAAGTGTACGTAAGGTTTCATTTAATTTATGTTTTTTTTGCTCTCGTATTATACAAGACTGCAAGTCGCAAGTTCGTTTCTTACCGATGATCCGATCTCAAAGTTTCAGAGGTAAAAGATACGAGTGAGGCAAAGAGGAGGAAGCTTGCAGACTACTTCAATTTGATTTGTGAAGCAAAAGCCTATGCTTTTGAAATGTTTTTATTCGTGAAAATAAATCATCACATTTGGAACTTGACCCCTAGATCTTCTGAACACTTTTCATTTTTTCTCAGGTACGCTAGCTTACTAGCATGTTCTAGCGCCTACAACGCCTGCTGTTCTCGAGTCCGTTTCATATCACGTGGTGTCGGGGCGGACTGGCCATCTGGAGCACCGGGAGTTTTCCTGCTGAGCTGCTGGACAATGTGGGCCGGCCTGTTCTAAATATATAAAGAATGAATGATAGTACATTTATGTATTCTGTCGGGCCAGGCAAATGCCCGCACGCCCAACATGACTCAAAATGATTAATCTATTTAGCGGGCTCTGGCTCATTGCAGCAGTCTAACAGCGCTCGTCAATGTCAAAATGTTTGAGATGGCCAATGAAATCAAAGACTCATACTACTATGTAAAGCGCATTGAGTGTCTAGAAAAGCGCTATATAAATGTAACTAATAATAATAATAATAATAATAATAATAATAAAGAAGGCGGAGTTTACTGTTCACAGAAGTCGAGCCCAAGCAGTAATTCAGCACAGCGCTTTTTAACGCTTGAATAATGTGAGGTAAGATGTATGGAGCTGAAAATGACAAGGCTGAATATAGCAATATTTGCCAACTGTTTAAAATGAAACTGCTAAATAGGGTGGCCATCTCTTCTTTGGCTAACGTTCTGACAAGGTCCTATCAAAGTTATGAATGAACGTTCTTCCAGTAACATTAATAGAACTTTTGTTTAAAGTTATCTTGTTTTTAAAAACGTTCAAAACCTTAGCACAAAAATTTTATTTATACATCATTCATGGAATGTTTTTTTTCTGGAACCTTTTAGTTGGATGTTTGTCTAATATTTTTTAAACATTTCTATTTGGTTGTTTAATCATTAGGGTCATAAGAGAATTTACACCATGAAGTCAGAAGACACATGTATAAGGAACAAACCAGGGGCGTAACCTGGCCTGAGCATGGAAGATTTTTTTTTTTTCCACTTTTCCACTTGGAGCGGTTTGTTACTGAATGTCAGTATAATAAGACGTCAGTGTCGTAATTTTGTATCTTCAATAAACAGAGTGTTCCATTTTATCCTCAGTGAACTGAGGCAAGACCAATCAGACAGAGTTTACCGGAAAATACGTCGAAGTACAGGTGCATCTCAATAAATTAGAATGTCATGGAAAAGTTAATTTATTTCAGTAATTCAACTCAAATTGTGAAACTCGTGTATTAAATAAATTCAATGCACACAGACTGAAGTAGTTTAAGTCTTTGGTTCTTTAATTGTGATGATTTTGGCTCACATTTAACAAAAACCCACCAATTCACTATCTCAACAAATTAGAATATGGTGACATGCCAATCAGCTAATCAACTCAAAACACCTGCAAAGGTTTCCTGAGCCTTCAAAATGGTCTCTCAGTTTGGTTCACTAGGTAAGCCACAAACATTCATTGCCAAAGAAGCTGGCTGTTAACAGAGTGCTGTATCCAAGCATGTTAACAGAAAGTTGAGTGGAAGGAAAAAGTGTGGAAGAAAAAGATGCACAACCAAGCGAGAGAACCACAGCCTTATGAGGATTGTCAAGCAAAATCGATTCAAGAATTTGAGTGAACTTCACAAGGAATGGACTGAGGCTGGGGTCAAGGCATCAAGAGCCACCACACACAGACGTGTCAAGGAATTTGGCTACAGTTGTCATATTCCTCTTGTTAAGCCACTCCTGAACCACAGACAACGTCAGAGGCGTCTTACCTGGGCTAAGGAGAAGAAGAACTGGACTGTTGCCCAGTGGTCCAATATCCTCTTTTCAGATGAGAGCAAGTTTTGTATTTCATTTGGAAACCAAGGTCCTAGAGTCTGGAGGAAGGGTGGAGAAGCTCATAGCCCAAGTTGCTTGAAGTCCAGTGTTAAGTTTCCACAGTCTGTGATGATTTGGGGTGCAATGTCATCTGCTGGTGTTGGTCCATTGTGTTTTTTGAAAACCAAAGTCACTGCACCCGTTTACCAAGAAATTTTGGAGCACTTCATGCTTCCTTCTGCTGACCAGCTTTTTGAAGATGCTGATTTCATTTTCCAGCAGGATTTGGCACCTGCCCACACTGCCAAAAGCACCAAAAGTTGGTTAAATGACCATGGTGTTGGTGTGCTTGACTGGCCAGCAAACTCACCACACCTGAACCCCATAGAGAATCTATGTGGTATTGTCAAGAGGAAAATGAGAAACAAGAGACCAAAAAATGCAGCTGAGCTGAAGGCCACTGTCAAAGAAACCTGGGCTTCCATACCACCTCAGCAGTGCCACAAACTGATCACCTCCATGCCGCACTGAATTGAGGCAGTAATTAAAGCAAAAGGAGCCCCTACCAAGTATTGAGTACATGTACAGTAAATGAACATACTTTCCAGAAGGCCAACAATTCACTAAAAATGTTTTTTTTATTGGTCTTATGAAGTATTCTAATTTGTTGAGATAGTGAATTGGTGGGTTTTTGTTAAATGTGAGCCAAAATCATCACAATTAAAGAACCAAAGACTTAAACTACTTCAGTCTGTGTGCATTGAATTTATTTAATACACGAGTTTCACAATTTGAGTTGAATTACTGAAATAAATGAACTTTTCCACGACATTCTAATTTATTGAGATGCACCTGTACTTGTATTTTATTGGCTGACAGGTCTCAATTCTGCCAAATGCTAACTCACACAGTCAGTTAGTGTGAGGGGGAAAAAAGGATACACGCCTATATTTTTACCAGTAAAAGGGTTGAAACTGAAACACTAACATGTAGGAAAACAAGGTGTGTAAATGTTTATATGAGTTCCAGGTTACGTGAACATGATATGAGCAGAGCATAAGGACAGCTAACGTACTCAGCATGCCACTGTAGCAGCTAAACCAGCTATGATAGCTTAGTTGTGCCTCCTCTTGGCTAGCGACACCAAACTAGCCCAGTGTCATGTTAGATAGCCAAAAATTTTAATATTTTATCGGTCAGGTAGTCCTAAAGCAGTGATAAAACCCGAGGCAAGTTTTATGATAAATCCAACTTTTTGTCTAATTTTCACATTTTTAAGCAATTAGCCCTCACATGCAAGAAAACAAAAACATGGAAACAGTCTATTTAGAAGTATGTTTGTAAAAGTTTTTTGATTGAGAAGAATCTGGGCTCAGCCCTGGATGATTAACAGTCCAGCTAACACCCCTGGAACAAACAGTGAATGTAAGTTTTGAAATATACAGGCAAGCAGGTATAATACATTTTACTGACTTCATTGAAACTAATGCATTACTATAAGCAATCAGGACTTCAAACTTCCCCTTCTGTAACAGCATTTCATTTGAATTAAATTCTCCCCTTTTCCTTGTATTACTCACAAGTCTGTGTATGTGCTCTGTACCGCTCCATTTAAAACCAATGGCATCCAGGGTCTACATGTGACTGTTACGACAGGCTGATTATCTTTAGTCAAACTGCAGCCATTCTAAAGGTGAGTTGGGTAATTATCTGTCAATCTTGGAGAAGTTTTCATGACTGGATAAATAATTTACTTTACAGGCTTACAGACCCAGGGATTAATTTTTAAATTATATGTGAAATCAGATGAGATCTCCTAAATTGTGAGCAGAACCAGGCAGTCTTTATCACTTTATATTCTGCAAATTACTTAATCTTATGCACATAATAGCCTTCACGTTGGTATTTGGGTTTCGTTCTATGTGGATTATTTATCATTTGGGTGTAAATGTGTGATTCCCCCTTGTTCACATAAATTCCATCTGATCAGTCAACTGTACTGTATTTATACTTGTATAAATTTAAACCAGTAACCACGATATGCGTGAACCGCGCTCCTACTTTATTTGCCCTGATGCTAATTGAGTGTCGCCCAGGCTAACGGTAACATCACAGGACATAACCGTTTGCACCATTGTGTATTATCATTAACATTAGGTAAACATTTTTGAACAATTACAAAACCAATAACAGTTAGCCATGCAAGCTCTAGTTTGTAGAAAATCCACTCTCATTTTTATAATCCTTTTCCCTTCTAGTGTTACTAATTCTTTTAGAGTAGGGGTGTCCAATCTTATCCAGAAAGGGCCGGTGGGGGTGCAGGTTTTCATTCCAACCAAGCACTCCTTGTTACAACACCGGAGATAGGAAGGAAGCAGGATGCACTTGCACGGGAAAGTGGTCAATTTATTAGGCACAATAAACAGAAAAGCACATTCAAAAAGGGATGGGACATCAATACAGAAAATCCAAAAAAGACGCAAATCTGTATTCCTATAAACGCTAGGGCAGTATTTCCAAAAAAGGTTAGTCACATGTATGAACACTTACAGGGTCAAAGTCCTGGAAATCATGAAAAGAGGCAGGAATCCAAGAACCCGGGAACGCCGGGCAAACAAAAACACAGGAAACAACGGATGGACCAGGGAATGCCTGGTTAACAAAAAACATCAGAAAAACTCTCGCTTCGTCGCTCTCTTTAACATCAAACTGTTCTCTAACTCATCTAACTTAACTAATTCAAATTCAATACTCCGCGACGAAGTGGACACAGACCGGGGTTTAAATAATGCAGTTCATTCACAAGGCTAACGAGATTAGACACCTGAAACTCATGATCACAAATTAAAAGGCGAACCAAGGAGGAAACGGGGCAGAGACATGATGCAACACAAAAACAAAAGCACATGAGGCGGAGACATGACGTGAATATGGAAACACAAAGCACATGGCAAAGGTAAACAAAACGTGAGTCTTTGTGAATGGCGCTGGAATGCGCTCCGTGGAATGCGGAAGTAGACTACGCTCCATTTGCAGCGTAGCGAGAGCGGGAGAACCTAACAGAGCCTAATAAATAATTTTATTATTATTTTATTTCCTGGTATTTACATCTAGATTTGTTAAACAACATAAAACATAGAACCTTTTGTATCAGACCACCCAATTTTGGGGTGAGCAAAAGTATAGGAACAGATCAGTCTTGAAGTAAATTAACGTAAATAAAATTTAATATTTGGTTGCATATCACTTGCTTGCTATAACTGCATCAAGCCTGTGACTCACTGACACCACCAAATTGTTGGTTTCTTCTTGTGTGATGATTTTCCAGGATTTTACCATAGCCTCTTTCAGTTGTTATTTGTTTCAGGGGGTTTCTCCCTTCAGTCTCCTCTTCAGGAGATGAAATGCTGCTCAATTGGGTTAAGGTCTGGTGATTGACTTGGCCAGTCTAAAACCTTCCACTTTTCCCTCGATGAAGTCCTTTATTGAGTTGGCAGTGGGTTTTGGATAATTGTCTTGCTGCAAGATAAAGTTCCTCCTGATTAATTTTGATGTGTTTCTCTGTAAATTAGCAGACAAATTGTTCCTGTAAATTTCTGAATTCATTCTGCTGCTACCATCATGAGTTACGTCATCAATAAAGATTAGTGAGCCTGTTCCAGAAGCAGCCATGCAAGCCCAAGCCATGACACTACCTCCACCAGGTTTCACAGATGAGCTTCTATGTTTTGGATAATAAGCAGATCCTTTCTTTCTCCACACTTTAGCCTTTCCATCACTTTGGTAGAGGTAAATCTTGGTCCCAGAACTTTTATGGCTCATCTGTGTATTTCTTTGCGAATTCCAATCTGGCTTTCTGATTCTTACTGATGAGTGGCTGATGAGTGGTTTGTATCTTGTAGTATGGCCTCTATATTTCTGCTCTTGAAGTCTTCTTCGATGGTGGATTGTGATACTTTCACCCCTGCCCTGTGGAGGTTGTTTGTTTTTGTTTTTTTTTGGGGGGGGGGTTGTTGTTTTCCTTGTTCAGTACACCAGTGGTGTCTTTCTTTTTCTGGACATTCAGAATTGTTGTATTGGATATGCCCAATGTTTGCGCAATGCCTCTAATTGATTTTCCCTCTTTTCTCAGCATCAGATGACTTGCTTTTCTCCCATAGACAGTTCCCTGATCTTTATGTTGGATTATCCTTTTTAACAACAAATGTCATCTTCAGGTGATACTGAAGACTAAAACCAAGGGTAGATATTCAGAGGTATTTATTGCTTAAACAATCAATGTAATAGGTCACACATGGGTAACAAGAAAAATGTGTCAGTCATATGTTCCAATATTTTTGCTTTTGATCTCAAATGTCTTCAGTCTACAGGAAAAACAAATGAATGGCCTTGCTGTTCCAGAGAGTTTCGGAGAGGGGGTTATATATTTGACACTCAAAAGCAGTGCAGTTACTCCTGAACACACCTTCTATTTGGCAAGTGGGATGATTCTCTCAACAGCAATAATTCCAACATGTTTGTTTTGGCATACAATATAGCCTACTTACTGCTACTAGCTGCCAGAGATTACCTGCTTTTATTCCATAAAGCTTGCCATTTGTCGAAGGGAAACCGATATACCTACGAAATTCAAAACCATCATCTTGGACCAGCAGTGCTGAGATATCATGGTTTTCCATACTGTCACTTTGCTCATCAGTGTCTTCATGATCAGTATCCTGGGTACTTAAAAATTTTTTGGAAAAACAATTTTCAAAAATTTGTTTTTTGCTTTTCTCAGTCATCATTTTTTGTTCTCTTCTACAAAAATGCTGAAAGCTTTCACGAAGTTGGACCCATTAACTGTAGGTGGTGCAAACAACCTTGTTGTGAATGTCATATTTGGAGAGAATGTCATTAATTTGCTGGCCAAAATATTGAATGTATTCAAGCTTCTGTGTGTGAATGCAGCAGAATACATTTCAACACTTTTGAGGTTGGTGAACTTTCCTTTTCTATCTGTCCAGCAATCTATTGTTGTCACTATCCGTTTAATTCTGGGCATTGCAGCAGTTACTTTCTGCTTCATTATTGGAGTACCCTTAATTATCTTTGATTGCAAAGTAGGCTTGGTAATGAGAGAAGTCCTTGGGGGCAGAGTCTTAATCAAGCCCATTTGACTGAGGCCAAGTAGTCATAATAATAATAATAATAATAATAATAATAATAATAATAATAATAATAATAATAATAATAAATCTTTATTGTCCATTTGCATGGAAATTTGTCTGTGGCTCCCCCACAGGTGGAAATAACATACATACAGCTTATACATATAAACACATAACATACTGTAAATTCAATTCAGATATTCAGCGATTGTTCAAAAAACTGATTGACAAAGGAATAAATGATCTCTTAAAAATATTTTTAGTTGCCCTAGGTACCCTATAGCATCTTCCCGATGGCAATTTTTCAAATTCGTTAAAAAGTGGATGTAAAGGATCATTTGATATAATTAATGCTTTCTTTATATGTGCTATAAAAATCTCATGTGCCTGTCTTTATGGTCTTTCTATAATTTTGCTATAATTCACCACCCTGTTAAGTTTATTTTTATTTCTTGCCCCTATATTTCCATACCAACACGTAATGTTATACCTCAGGACATTCTCAACAAGATTTGTATACAGTGGGTATAGAAAAGAATCACCCCCCTTTAAAATAATCACATTTTGTTGCTTTTCTGCCTGAAATGAAGACGGACACAGTTTTTTCCAGCTGTATTTACTCAGTGCAACTCATAACACCCAAGTGAAAGATATAACACCAACATGTCAGAAAAAAATTAAAAAACATAATCACTGAGTTGGAAAAAGGATCACCCCCTTGCTTTAATTTGCCTTAATTTTTTAATTTAGTCTGTTGGGATATGTCTCTACTAAGATTGCACATCTAAACTTTGCAATATTTGCCCACTCTTCTTTGCAGAACTGCTCAAGTTCAGTTAAATTTGATGGTGACCGTTTGTGGACTGCAGTCTTCAAGTCATTCCACAGATTTTAAATGGCGTTTAAATCTGGGCTCTGACTAGGTGAGCCAAGTGAGTGATATAACACCAACATGGCAGAAAAAAAATAGAAAAATTAAAAAACAGAATCACTGAATTGGAAAAAGGATCACCCCCTCCTAAAAATGACTTGTAAACTCAATAAGGTGTAGCTAATCACCTTCTCAATGGCACACAAAGTCATTTGACTTTCAACTGTGATCAGCTGTGGTTATTTTGATTAGCTCAGCATGAAAAGAGCTTTCCTGGAGCATTTTGTAGTGTAACTGAAGCAAACAATCAACTATGGGTGGCAAGGCACTGTCAAAAGATCTCTGGGATAAAGTTGTGGACAGGCACAAGTCAGGAGATGGATACAAAAAAACTTCAAAGGCTTTATCAATGCCTAGAAGCACAGTGAAGTCTATTATTAAGAAGTGGAAGGTATTTGGTACAACATACTGTACACCCTCCCTGGATCGGGACGTCGCTCCAAACTGGATGGACGCCAGGAGGAAACTGGTCAGAGAGGCTACCAAGAGGCCTACAGCAACTCTGAAACAGTTGCAGGAATTGTGGTCATTGTGTGCATGTGACAACAATATCACAAATTCTCCACAAATGTGGCTTGTATGGGAGAGTTGCAAGAAAAAAGCCACCCATGACTGAGCTTTGCCAAAACGCACCTTGAAGATTCTGGGGCCACATGGAAAAAGGTGTTATGGTCAGATGAGACCAAGCGATATGTCTGGCGGAAATCCAATACAACTCACCATCCAAATAACGCCATTCCTACAGTAAAGCACGGAGGTGGTAATATACTGTTATGGGGGTGTTTCTCTGCAGCAGGGACTGGAGCACTTGTCAGGATAGAAGGAAAATGGATGGGGTGAAATACCATCAAATTCTTGAGGAAAATCTGCTGCCCTCTGCCAGAAAGTTGTCAATGGGAAGAAGGTTTACCTTCCAACATGACAATGACCCAAAGCACACAGCAAAACTGACCACACAGTGGTTGAAGGAGAAAAAGGTGAATGTCCTTGCATGGCCTAGTCAGAGCCCAGACTGTGGAATGACTTGAAGACTGCAGTCCACAAACGGTCACCATCAAATTTAACTGAACTTGAACAGTTCTGCAAAGAAGAGTGGGCAAATATTGGAAAGTCTAGATGTGCAACGTTAGTAGAGACATATCCCAACAGACTAAAGGCTGTAATTAAAGCAAAAGGTGGTTCAACAAAATGGGGGGTTGAACTTTTTCCAACTCAGTGATTCTGTTTTTTATTTTTTTATTTTTTTCTGACATGTTGCTGTTATATCTTTCACTTGGATGTTATAAGTTGCACTGAGTAAATACAGCTGGATAAAACACAAATTGTGTCCGTCTTCATTTCCGGCGGCAAAATGTGATTATTTTAAAGGGGGGTGATTCTTTTCTATACCCACTGTATACCATTACAATCTTTACTCACATAAAAACTATTTAATTTCCTCAGTATATACAATCTCTGCATAGACTTCTTATATATACAATCTGTATTTAGAGTAAAATCAAGTTATTATCAAGAAACAATCCAAGGTATTTAAACTGTCCAACCTTTTCAACAGCTTGATTGTTAATTATAACAGGCTGGCATGTCTGCCCATATTCCCCAATGACTGTAAAGGATGAGCTCTTTTGTTTTACTTTCATTAATAATTAAAGCACTATCCTGACACCACTGCAGAAAAATATCAACATAACTCATATAAGAGCTCTCCAATTCATCATTAGTGCTATATCATTCCTCATTAATCCAACCAAGGCCATATCATAAGCATCTAATAAAATCATATCTTTATGATTTTGTTAGAAAAGATTCTCAAATAGCCACTGATCCCTTATGCTGTTAGAAATTTGTGGTTTGGCCCCAGTAGCACTAGATACATTATCTGTGAAAGACCTGAAAGAAACCGAAAATGTAATTTGAGGTCAGCTGTTATTATCAGTGATCCAAGTTCAGAAGAGATCACTTTGGCTTTTTCTTAATAATTTGTCATCATGTCATTTAGTAAACACGTATGTTCATCCTAGTAATTCTTCTTATCTGACGTATACACTAGATGTCGCATAGGCCACTCAAGACTAACCCATGCATTCCTACAAAAGGCGAAAACCCGACTTCATGTTCTGCAGTTCCCCGTTCTCCAATAAACATCTTGTATTGGAATGTAATGCGCTTAGCACAAGGAGGCAACAGTTTTACGCAGTAAGCTCTCTTAAGGACTTGTTCTGTAAGGTTTTACCAGAAAAGGTTTTAGAATTTCTATCACATGTAAATGTAAGACACCTCATATAACCACACCTGCTGTAACTTCCTTTCGTTTGTTTATATATATATATAAATATTTGTGTGTGTGTGTGTGTGTGTTTTGTACTGTATTCATGCAACACTTGAAATGTATGTAAGTCTGTTTGTGCCATGAAATTGCCATAGATGCTGACATGGCATTAAAAGCGACACCTACCTACCTACCTTATCTGAAGTATGCCCAAGCTTCCAAGTTTGTTCTTCACTGTTTTATTTGTTTATTTTGAAACAGGTGTTAAGTACAAACTTCTGTATTTCCTGGTTTACTCTGGATGTTCTGTCCCCATAGCAGCATCTGTGTGATGACTGATTTACACAAACATGTTTTCCACACTTTGCAGTGTTAGAACCCATCAGTGAAAATAACTAAATTGGGAAAGGGGGATAAACATAGTTTGCAAAGTGTTTGCAAACTGAACAAAAAGAAAAAAAAAAAAGGAAATGTTACCATTGCTTGAGTAAGTGAAACCCCTAATGCAACTACTTGCTATAAGAAGTCACATAATTAGTAGAATTATTACTAATTATTAGTCATATAATTATTCCACTTGTGTGCAATTTAAAGTGCATTATGTAAGATTTGCCCAGATTTGACAAGATTGGGTCTCTGAAGTTTAAATAGGTGGTGTTGAATAAGATGTGTGTTTTTTACTCCTTGAATCCGCCTCCATTCCCGCCCATGTACACAAAGCTCTGCCCCAGAGCCCACAGTGGTTCATCTACAGTTAGCATAATAACTAGAGTTAGCATTAGCAAGGACTCAAAGTCATGACACCAAGTCATGATGTCACTTTCAAGCACACTGGACATTCAACTGTTTGAAAGCCAAGTTACAGCACTATAAACACTTCATTTCAACTCATAATGATGTACAGTGTGAGGATGTTTGCTATCTTTTTTTTTTTTTTTTAACTTTTATGAGCTCTCAGATCTGATAATTAGCATGTTAGCATCACTAGCTAAAAGATCAGGCATTCGCCGGCCTGAAAGCTAAGCTACAATTATAAAAACAAGCAAAATTCGGTTCATAATGATTTATAAGGGCGTTCAAAATGTATCCACTTGATTTGTTATAGAAAGCTGGTCTACAGATTGTCTTTACAAACCTGTCCAGCAGCATCATCACTAATTCTGCACCCAGCTTCATCCTCATCACCAGTAATAAAATTAATTCACCTTGGAAAAGCACTGTCAGCGTTTGTTCTGGTTTTAATGTGTTTCTTGTCATTAAGTTTTTTTCAAAAACAGAGTGATATCTTTGCTCACAAAAGAGATACCTGGCTGCACTGGGTGCTTGCTGACTGGGGTTAGGGTTAATGTCTATAAAATGACTGACGGACCAGAGAAGGCAGTTTTCCAAATGGGTTTTCTCAGCCACAGTTGTGCTGAGACCATGGCTTAAACCATTATTATTTTTAATCATTACTACATAGTTTTCCATGTTACTTGTACTACTGAAGAATCAGGCGTCAAACGTTTAGAGTGTGCGGGCTTTTCTTTGTACATGTTTGTCAATATTTATGTAAGACACTGTAATTCCCTTTGTTGCTTGGTAACAACATGATTTTATTATTGTGTTACAAAGAAAGACTTTGAGTATGGGGGTCATCCCTGCTATGAGTCAAGCATGTCTTCAGTCTGCATGAGCATGTAGATCATGCCATAGCTGCATGCTCAGCAAGCATATCTTCATGCCAAAATACTACCCTGCTTCCAAAAAAGTTGGGACGCTGTGTAAAATGTAAATAAAAACATAATGCAATGATCTGCAAATCTTATAAACCCATATGTTATTCACAATAGAACATAGAAAACATATCAAATGCTTAAACTGAGCAAATGTACTATTTTAAGAAAAAAAAAAGGTAATTTTGAATTTCATGGCTGTAACATGTCTCAAAAAAGTTGGGAGGGGGCAAAAAATGCTGGAAAAGTAAGTGTCACTATAAAGAAACAGCTGGAGGAACATTTTACAACTAATTAGGTTAATTGGCAACAGGTCAGTAACATGATTGGGTATAAAAAGAGTATCTTAGAGAGGCAGTCTTTCAGAAGGCAGTCTTTCAGAAGTAAAGATGGGCAGATGTTCACCAATCTGCGAAAAACTGCATCTACAAATTGTGGAACAATTTCAGAATAATGTTCCTCAATGTAAAATTGTGAAGACTTTGAATATCTCATTATCTACAGTACATAATATCATCAAACGATTCTGAGAATCTGGAGAAATCTCTGTGCGCAAGGGACAAGGGTGAAAATCAATATTACATGCTCATGATCTTCGGGCCCTCAGGTGGCACTGCATTAAAAACAGGTATGATTCTCTAATGGAAATCACTGCATGGGCTCAGAAACACCTCCAGAACTCACTGTCTGTGAGCACAGTTGCCGTGCCATCCACAAATGCTGGTTAAAGCTCTATCATGCAAAGAAGAAGCCATATGTGAACATGATCCAGAAACCCCACCGTCTTCTCTGGGTCAAAGCTCATTTAAAATGGACTGAAGCAAAGTGGAAAACTGTTCTGTGGTCAAACAGAAAATCAAAATTTGAAATTCTTTTTGGAAACCATGGACGTGTCCTCTAAACTAAAGAGGACTAAAGAGGAGAGGGACCATCCGGCTTTTTATCAGCCCTCAGTTCAAAAGCCTGTATCTCTGATGGTATGGGGGTGCATTAGTACCTATGGAATGGGCAGCTTGCACATCTGGAAAGGCACCATCAATGCTGAAAGGTATATACAGGTTTTAGAGCAACATCTGCTTCCATCCAGATTCCATCCCATTTTATTAGAGACTCTGCCTCTCTAAGATACTCTTTTTTATAAGAGTATCAATCATGTTACTGACCTGTTGCCAATTAACCTAATTAGTTGTAAAATGTTCCTCCAGCTGTTTCTTTTTAGTAACACTTACTTTTCCAGCCTTTCGTTGTCCCGTCCCAACTTTTTTGAGACGTGTTGCTGCCATCAAATTCAGAATTACCTTATTTTTTTCCTTAAAATAGTACATTTCCTCAGTTTAAACATTTGATATGTTTTCTATGTTCTATTGTAAATAACATATGGGTTTATGAGATTTGCAAATCATTGCATTCTGTTTTTATTTACATTTTACACAGCGTCCCAACTTTTTTGGAATTGGGGTTGTAGGATGTTAGCTTGTTAGCACACTCTTTTCCTCATTCTACTGATATAACCCAGTGCATATAAGTGCATAGACACAAATGTTGGAACAGGCAATCAGATATCTCCTCAGAGAAGAAACTTAGGGAGTGGACCTTAAAAATTAAACCAGTCAGGACAAGTGTTTGCTTGCCTGACGAACATGCTGACTTGCCAATTTTGAACGCTCCTGCTCTTGCACTAGCGTTCATGTGAAAAATGTCCCAAATGACAGAAGGGAAGGAAGAATTCAAGGTTTTAAAAAAAATAAAAAATCCCAGAGGCACAGTTTATTTTGAAGAGTATGTAATTGTGTTTATTTCTTTTGGCTCATAATCAGGTGATAAATTGTGATTTAGAAGGTGGTGAACCCTTACTTAATGGGTGCCAAAAGTGTAGGAATTACATTGTTCAATTTGTTCGGTATGAGGTTTGCAACATTGATTACAGGGAATTATTGTTGTCAAAATTATCTGGTAATAATACATGAGACGGTAAATTCTTTCATATGAACACTTTTTGCTTCAAGGGCCAAATTCTATCCGCAGTCAACAGCTGACTGAAGGAAAACAGTTTAGATTTTTGAAATCAGAACATTTCTCTAAAAAATTAATGAAAAATTATATGACATCATCACGATAATCACCGTTATGCCATACTGGGGCTGGGACTGCCAATTTTAGATTTGTATCCTTCATTTATTGTAATCTCACAATTTACACAGGAATAAAAGTATAAAATGTGAGTGAATTGCAAAACTCTAACACAAATGCAGTCAGATAAATAAGAATAAAGAATAAAGTACAAACATTAGAACTGTATATTGAACTGTACAAGTAGGTGTATGCTATAGGAATTCTGCTATATAGTAGTGAGTAGTGAAAATATGTGAAAATAACATTCTATTCACTGCAAAACATCAAATAACATGCAATGCACAGTTAATGTCAGACTAGTGAAGTGTCTGGCCGTATTCATTAGTAGACTATTGTAAAATAATTATATGGTTTTGCGTCATGCTAAAAATCAGGGAAAAGCACGTATGCTTTTTTTTTTTTTTTTAACATTGAGCTTTATTGAGCATGCAAAATTGAAATAATACATTTTGCATGAGAGGTCGCTACTGTTGACAGAGCAGTTGTTAAACAGTGCTCGAGTAAGCGGAGTTATAGTTAAAGCTTGGACAGCACTGTTGATTGCACGGAGCACGTGGTTCACTTTACCAGGAATCCGCACGCAGACGGATATTATTATTTGTGCGCGCAGAATGCCGCTGGCTCGCGCTCACTGCAAGCTGTGTAAGTCAGAGACGGCGCGTCATTACCACGCGCTCATCTGTCCCACAGCGCCTTTAATCAGACGCGATCAGACCTAAGCCTCGTTTATTTTACACTGAGGAAGAAATCCTTTCTGATCAGCTGGTACAGCCACACCGCGGACTACCTGGATAAGCGATTCAAAGATTCAACCTATTGGGTAACCATTTCTCAGTCTTTACCTTTACATGGAAAGTAACCGACATGTAAGAACTAGTTTATTATCTCTCATTTTGCCAGTTTGAAAAGGTTATGCAGATGCACCTTGCGTCGTTATGAGTGGGTCTGGCATACAAGTAAACTTAACCCTAGCCTTATATCTAAAAGACAGTGATTCTGTATCTCAAACTGAAATGTTTGTAAACAATTTAGTTTCCGAAAATGGACTTCCTATGATATCAGACTAGAATTGAGGACTGAATAGTGACTTTCTCTGCGCAGAATCCATTGCCTCAGACTTCTGCATGAAAACTAGTATTTACAATAAAGCAAACTATAACCCAAATGACCTCAAGATCAGTTTAAACGTTTACATGTTATGCTTTCTCGAATCCATACTACATATTTGCATAGAGTTTTATGGTATCGATTATGTGGCAGACTTGTGGTAACCTATTTGTAGACTACTTGTGGTATCCTAAAATGACAACAGTAAAGCAAATACAGACATGCAAATGATTAGGTTATTTAAAAAAAGAAATTACATATGTATACACCACATAATGAAGGGTGGTTTTTCCTTAGAATTCTAAGGAAGAACCACCCTTCATTATGTGGTGTAGAGCAGCCAAAACTAATATGTATGCATTTAAACTCCTTTTGTTCATGGTACACCATGTACACAAACATTCACACACAGTAGCAGTTTAGACATGGTTAAGACGTTTCATCCAGATACTATTCGTTCATTCTTCAGTTACAGCTTCAACCTGGTCTGAGTCGCACCCTGCATACACACTCATTAACAGCAATTTGGCGTTAGACAAATCCACCTACTGCCATGTCTCTGGGAGGTGGGAGGAAACCGGACAACCTGGAGGAAAACCACACTGGCACGTCACATGTTTCAACAACAATATAAAGTTCAATAACACAGTTTTGTTGAAACATGTCACTAATAATTATAATGGGATAGTAAGAACTGAACTGTAACTTCATTTAAGTTCTTCCACAATGAAAAAAAAAAAAAAATGGGCAGGTCTTGGGAGGCTTCTTTTTGCTTTTGTTTTTACCATCCATCCTCTCCCTTTCAAACCATCCCGCGATTAGCTTATTATTATTAATGTGACGGCGCGACTGTGTGTGTGTGTGTGTGTGTGTGAGAGAGAGAGAGAGAGAGAGAGAGAGAGTGCACGCGCGCTCTGAGCCAGGTGACGTGATAAAACTGGCACTTTTTAATGTACAAGTAACTGATGCTGCTTTAAATGCAAATGTAGTGTAATTAGTTACTTGAGTTATTAGTCACGCAATAACGTAACACATGCTCTTTCTGCGCGCGCGCGCGCGAGCATGGGGGGGGAGGGGGGGCACCGGTTTGGAGCGATTTGCACGGCTTGGGGTGGAGAGTGACGTCACTGCCCCAATTATACTTGTTTTTAACGAAGGGAAATACATACAATGTTCGTTTCAATGGCACAAACCGAGCACAAACGAACGGCACCGGTTTTGTGCTATTCAGACGAAATGGGGTGGAGAGTGACGTCACCGATCCCCAAAACATTCTTGTTATATCTAAGGAAGGGAAATAGCTACAGTGTTTGTTTTAATGGCACAAACCGAGCACAAACGAACGGCACCGATGTGGAGCGATTTGAGCGACATGGGGGTGGAAAGTGACGTCACAAAGGCAAAAAAATTACGTGTAATAGCTCAAACACCAAACCAGCACAAACGTTCGTTTTTGCGGCACAAATCAGCACAAACGAATGGCATAGGTTGGTGATTATTTCATTTCATTTGGTGCCAACTTCACGGAGATCACGGACACCGGGAGATCATGCACAGAAACCCACCACAGTAACCTGAGCTCTGGATGGAACCTGGGGCCCTGGTGCTGTGCAGTGGCAACGCTACCTCAGATGCTATTTGTGTGTTGTTGTTTTTTTATATATTAATTGTCTACAAGTTTGAAACTAGCCTAATGTACATAACAGTTAAATTTCCCCATCACATTCATACATTATTACTTAAGTGTCACTACTGTAGTGTCTCAAATGTGTAACTTGTGTGTATTCTGTGTAATCTTTTGTGTTTCAGTGCCATTTATGCTTTTCATTTTTGTGTTGTTTTAGAGAAGCCATAAAAAATGGCAAACAACACCACCGAGTTCTCCTGCCCCTCTATTGATGACTTCCGTAACCAGGTCTATTCCACCGCCTACTCCATCATCACCATTTTCGGCCTGGTGGGTAATGGCTTTGCACTGGTGGTGCTCATCAGGACCTACCGTCAATCCTCGGCCTTCCACGTGTACATGCTGAACCTGGCAGTGGCGGACCTGCTGTGTGTGTGCACGCTGCCTTTCCGCGTTCTCTACTATGTGCAAAAGGGCCACTGGATACTGGGTGACTTCCTCTGCCGCATCAGCTCGTATGCGCTCTATGTAAACCTCTACAGCAGCATTTTCTTTATGATGGCCATGAGCTTCACACGTTTCCTGGCCATCGTCTTCCCTGTGCAGAACCTGCACATGGCCACTGAGCGGCGGGCGCGAGTTGTCTGCGCCTGCATTTGGGTCTTCATTTGTGGCACCAGCTCACCATTCCTGCTCTCCGGCCAGCACATTGACCCGAAGACCAACAAGACCAAGTGCTTTGAGCCGCCGGATGAATCGGACAGCCTAAAGAAGCTGGTGGTGCTAAATTACTTCTCACTGGTCGTGGGTTTCACTGTGCCCTTCCTAGTAATCCTGGTTTGCTATGTTGGCATTGTGCGGGCACTGTTGGGCAACTCCAATGCAATGAAGAAGCAGCAAAGCACGCGCACCAAGGCCATCCGCATGATCGTAGTTGTCATGATGGCCTTCTTGGTCAGCTTCATGCCCTACCATGTGCAGCGTACTGTGCATCTCCACTTTAAGAAGCAAGGTGCCTCATGTGATGAGATCAACTACATGCAGAAGTCTGTGGTGATCACGCTGTGCCTGGCTGCTGCCAACTCCTGCTTCGACCCCATGCTTTACTTCTTTTCGGGCGAGAACTTCCGTCACAGGCTCTCCACTTTCCGCAGGGCATCACTGAATTCCCTGAACATGAAACGCAACCGCAAAATGCCATCATCTGCTCGTCCGCTACAGAACAGAGAGCTGGAGAATTGCAATAGCTCAAGCAAACTTGGGTAGGGCTGAAGATGACAGTTCCTCCTGGCTAAACGCACGAACAAGCAATGAGCAAACATGAAGTGGTTGGATTTTATTTGATTTCATAGGAAATTAATTAATAAGAAATGGCATAAACCCGGCCATTAAGCTTGAGCCTAGTCTTAACGTGTCATATGAATTCAGTTGTGCTAACTGGTGCCTTAGGGAATTAAAGCGACGCGACGGTTGCTCATTATGGGAACTCAGGCTCAACCTGAAGGACAAGGTAGGCTGATCAGTGACGTAAGCTCAGTATTGTTATGATCCAAGAAGAAAAATGTAACTTAAATGGTGTATTGTGCTTTCCCTTTCTGGATATTAATTAGCAAAAAAAAATAAAAAATCTAGAAAGTGAAAAGAAGATAAAGGCTTACACAGATTATGTATAACTTACCGTAAATGGACTAATGCACAAAACAGCAGCCTGCTTACAAAATAATGCATGCACTGTATTAATGATGCTGCTTTAAGATTATCATTGACAGACTGATGGGCCAATCTGCTTTTTGTTTAATTATTATATGTTCATATTATTAATGATTAGGGCTAATGTGCTTATATTTTGTAATGTATCTACTGTATGTTAATGACTGCGAATGTTAATGTATTATGTGTATGTACTGTGTGCAAATGCAGCAAGGCATATTTATATGCAAAAGACAACTTTTTTATACCACGCAGAGCTTAAGATGTACCTGGATATGCGGGAGCTGTTTGCCCTGTTGTGGTGAACCATTTCTGTAGTAAGATATATTTTAAAGATTGGGAAAGGGAAAGGGGGATTATGCAGTGGATACTGTCTGTACTAGGCGGTGACAAAAAGGCATACTGCAAGTAGTGCAAATCAAAAAAAAAAAAAAAATTGTGCACCACAGTGTACTTGTTTCCCATGCAAATACTGCAGAAATGGGGGGGCGGGGGGGGGGGGGAATGTCAGTGCCATTGGGCTTGTTTTATTCTTTTAGTTTTAGACTTTTCTGTGTGGATTTTGAGATGTAGTTGGGCTGGAAATGTTCTTGACACCTGTGAACTCTGTCTACAGTTATATTACCACAGTGGACGGCCTTCAGTTCTGATGGTCTTATAGCGACATCAAGTGGCTGAAATGGTAACTGCATGGAAGGATGCGTTCGAACAGTAGCTGCGCATAAAACCGCATACTACCGCACTCAATAACACAAGAACAGACTGTTAGGACCAGTGCGCTATTAACACGTTTTCTTGATTATATGCACTAAAATTCACTTGAACAGTATAGTTTGTCATACTATTCACTAACCCCATTTCCATAAAAGTTGAGGTTTTTTTATCCTAAAATGCAATAAAAACAAAAATCTGTGATTTGTCAAGTCTCTTGAAACTTTAATTAACTGACAAAAGTACAAAGAAAAGATATTCAATGTTTTCACTGATCACCTTAATTGTATTTTGTAAAAATAAACTAGATTTAGAATTTGATGCCTTGGGACAGAGGTAAAATAAGACTGAAAAGTTTATAGAATATTCAAGTAACACCATTTTGGAGGATCAGGTTATTTGGTAACAAGGGAGATTGGGCATAAAAGGAGCATCCACCAAAAGCTCTGTCTTTGCAAGCAAGGATGGGTCGTGGCTCACCACTTTGTGCCAAACTTCATGAGAGAATTGTCAAAAAGAACACTGCTCAATGCAAGACTGCAAAGAATTTAGGTCTTTCACCATCTACAGTGCATAATATTGTGAAAAGATTCAGGGAATCCAGAGAAATCTCATTGCGTAAAGGGCAAGGCCGGAAACCACTGTTGGATGTGCGTGACCTTCAAGCCCTCAGGCGGCATTGCCTGAGAAATCTTCATGCTGCTGTGATAAATATAACCACATGGGCCATTGTCACTTAACACAGTCCGCCGCTGCATCCAGAAATGCAACCCGAAACTCTATCACGCAAGAAGGAAGCCGCACATCAACTCTATGCAGAAACGCCACTGAGTTCTCTGGGTCCAAGCTCATCTCAGATGGACTGAAAGGCAGTGGAAACATGTGCTGTGGTCAGATGAGTCCACGTTTCAGCTTGTTTTCTGGAAAAACGGACGTTGAGTTCTCCGTGACAAAGATGAAAAAGACTAAGCAAACTGTTATAAACTGTGTTATATACTGTGCAAAAGCCAGCATCTGTGATGATATGGGGGTGCATCAGTGCCCACAGCATGGGTGACTTGCATATGTGTGAAGGTACCACTGACGTGGAGGCGTATATTGGGATTTTTTAGTGAGACATACAGTACTGTGCAAAAGTTTTAGGCACATGCAAAGAAATGCTGTAGAGCAAAGATGCCTTCAAAATAATGAAATTAAATGTTTCTAAATAAAAAATACTAGTAAACAGTAGTAAATGAAACAAAGTCAATAACTGGTGTGACAAAAAATAAAAATAGTAGTCTATGGTACAATAAGAAAGGAAATGAGCTGGTAAGTTTTATTGAGCATCTTGCAGAACCAGACACAGTTCTTCTGGACACTTTGACTTTCGCACTCGCTTCTTATTTTTGCAGCAAAACCCAGCAGCCTTCATTGTGTTTACTGTCTGAAAAGTGTCTCTTATGTAATATGCTGCTTTCTTTAATGACATACAAACATTTTTCTGTAACGTTTAATTTTGTGCTAGAAAACTAATGTTTGGGAATCTAAAATGTTTTTTGTACCGACTTAATAATATAGAAATCATAAAATAAAAAATCTATAACAAAGTTTGTACTAAAAAAAAGGGTGCCTAAAACTTTTGCACAGTACTGTATGTGCTGTCAAGGCAACGTCTTTTCCCAGGAAGTCCACGGTTATTTCAGCAGGACAATGCCAGGCCTCATTCTGCACGTGCTACAACAACGTGGCTCCGTAGACACAGAGTGCGTGTGCTTGACTGGCCTGCCAGCAGTCCAGATCTGTCTCCTATCGAAAGTGTATTGCGCATCATGAAGAGGAGAATCATACAATGGCGACCAAGGACTGTTGAGCAGCTGAAGTCTTGTATCAAGCAAGAATGGGCATTTGCAAAACTGCAACAATTAGTATCCTCAGTTCCCAAATGATTAAAAAGTGTCACTAAAAGGAAGGGTGATGTAACACAGCGGTAAACAAAGTAGTAAACTCTGTCCCAACTTTTTTTTTTGAGTGTGTTGAAGGCATCAGATTCTAAATTTGTTTATATTTACAAAATACAATTAAGTTGGTCAGTGAAAACATTGAATATCTTTTCTTTGTACTTTTGTCAGTTAATTAAAGTTTCAAGAGACTTGACAAATCACAGATTTTTGTTTTTATTGCATTTTAGAAAAAAATCCCAACTTTAATGGAAATGGAAAGAGTAAAAAGAGTGGAAAAGAGTAGCTGATTAGTCTATTATAACGATGCACCTTTAATCAACTATAAGTTGTAGCATGAAGGCATACTTAGAAGGCTGACAATAGTCTGCAGTTTGGGTGTATCTGTTGTTTTAAATAACAAAAATATAGTGAGATTGTGATGTCAATTTTATGGTATTGTAATTTAATATAACATATTTAAGATTTTTAATAAGGTACATAAAGGAATTCTTTCCGCAGTTCCCACTGCGGAAAATAGTTAAATGGGCTGGCATTACGCAATTTTTCGTTTGATTTGAAAAGTGGGATAAATAAACCCCAAACTAAAAGCGTAGTCTTTTCTCCCTTCATCATTCTAGCAATGGAGTGATCTGGGTGGGGGGGCACAGTGGCTTAGTGGTTAGCATGTTTGCCTTGCACCTTCGCCCTGTGTGCGTGGAGTTTGCATGTTCTCCCTGTGCTTTGGGGGTTTCCTCTGGGTACTCCAGTTTCCTCTCCCAGTCCACAGACATGCGTTGTAGGCTCATTGGCATTTCAAAATTGTCCATAGTGTGTGAGTGTGCGCACGATTGTGCCCTGTGATGGGTTGGCACCCCGTCCAGGGTGTCCCCGGCCTCGTGCCCCAAGTCCCCTGGGATAGACTCCAGGCTTCCCAGCAACCCTGTGTAGGATAAGTGTACAGAAAATGGATGGATGGATTGAATGATTAATTTTCTCGCGCTTTCTCCAGCCTCAAAACCGCATGTCCATAATTAACACTCAGATCAAATCAACACATACAATAAGAAGGCAAGCTGACACAGAGTATGGTACTCTAGATTCTGTAGACACTTTAAGCCACATGAACGACTGCTACCATCCCAACACTCCAAACTAAGTAAGTGTGCAATGTATTAATCCTGTGCAACTCGCCACTCATGATAATTTATGTTTGTACCTATTATACAGTTGCTGCCAGAAACAGAACATACGAGTAAGATGTTCATTGCATACTGTACACTGTAGGCTATTTGTACGCACGACAATAAAAAAAATCAAAACATCAGGCAAAATCATTTTCATTTAAAAAAAAAAAAAAGAAAGAAAGAATAAGAATCATTTTATTTGCCATATACATTTACATGCATTATGATTTTTTTCTTGGTGTTTGGTCACAACACAATACACTCAACACACACATCTCAGACAACACAACACAATTACCATCCTCATATCTAAATATTGCAACTAATATACAGATATACGAATATTGCACCTGATAGGCTATACAGCGATCAGCCAGGTCTCGATGTTGATGTGTTGGACGCAGGAAAAGTGGGCAAGTGTGAGGATCTGAGCAACCGATGTACAACGGAATTAACACTTTTTATAAATGAACCTTTCATTTAAAAAATATATATATATATATAAAAAAAAAGGGAAAGAAATATGTATTAAGACCGACACATCCAGAAGAAATCTAAACATTTGCCTATATCTCCTTGCCAAAGACATTCTGCCCCTAAAAAATAAGTGTGGTATATTTAGAAGAGCAATAATACATCATACATCACACTACACAGAACATATCTACAGTGCTAGGATCCAGTCGTCCTGTTAACCTCTGATGTGTGCTGTGGGCTAAAAATAAGTCAGGGAATGTTGTAAATTCAGACACCCGCGTTTCCGCTTCAAACTTTCCTCCTTCCTCCCACTATGGGAAGACCCTGGTCAGGCTTACGGAATTTCGCTTGCACTGCGCATGCGCCCGCAGAGCCCGATGGCGATGTAGAACCGTAGAGATCGGGAATTCACCTCAGATGTCCCCTCTCTGAGCGAAGTGGAGGTCGTGGCGGGGATGAACGCGAACGAGCAGGCGTGCGGAATAACGAGGATCTCGGGGACGGATTCAGATCGATTTGCGATTCATCACCGCTTCGTGTAATCACGCGCGAGACGTGCGTCGTCCATGTCTTCTCCGTTCCGGCACTATTGCGGTAGGCAACGACTATTTCCTCACATCACTCATGTATCGAAACGGCGCTGCTTTGAAGCAACGCGTTTGGGGTCCTGTCCAATTTCCATTTCCAGACTACTCCCTCCTTATGGTCACATTCAGACTACGCCCTGTTCGTCATTAACTGACCCTCATCCTTTTCCCAACTTCCGCTTGGATCCGAAGACTTCGGAAAAACAAACCGGTTTAATTAGTAGGATTTTTCTTTCGCTCGAGACCGATTACTGGTTAACTTATAACGAAACGTCTTTATTTTATTTATTTTTATTTTTTATTTTTTTTTTAAAGACAACATTTGTTTTCTTTTTTTTTTTTTTACAACATTAACATTACAAAAGCGTAGTGTTCATGTGTGATTATATGGAGCAGTATAGCTAAGGGTGCTGTAGGCAGATTAAATACGTGGCACCGTTGTGTTTATTTTATTTACTGGATGCAACCACAAGCATTTGTTCTATTCAAATAGCAAAGTAAACACCTCTAAACTAAACTAGCCGTGTGTTTAACTCGACGTGGACTATGCTGTAAAAGAGGCATTCTCTTTTTTACAATCAAGTGGGCCACATGATCAGTGAGGAAGTTTTTATATATATATATATATAATTTTATTTTTAAGGTTTAAGGTTAATGTGCTCTGGGCACGTGTATTGAACACAATATTTATGTTTAACAGTTGCTTTTATACAAGGTGACACATATCTGAGGGTTAAGGGCCTTACTCGAGGGACCAACAGTGACAGCCAGGGCATCAGTATTTTATTTTTATTTTTATTTTTATTTTATCTTATTTAAATTGTTATACCTGAAGACACAAGGTTTGCAAACAAAGCTAAGAAATAAACATTGGAGCCACATGTTTTTGTTTTTTTTTTTTTTTTTTTTGGAAAAAAAAGTGTTCCACACTTGCAAATATTATGTTATTTAATGAAGGAAAAAGGAGGGGGAATTATTACTGACATGAATATATCATGATACTCGATACCTATTTAACCCAAAAGGATGGGAGAACGAAATTAAAACTTAAACCTTACACAAGATGAAATGTTTAGATTAAACGTGCTGCTTTCAATCATAATTTGTAATTGTTATTTTTTTAAAAATAAAAATAAAAAATACCTCAGGAAATTTTACCCTGACCTAATTTTTCACAACATCAATATTATATTGTCATATTTTCCAGCTCTGCCCCACAGTGTATCATGTATAAGTAACATAATATTCATTTATTGATATAGATTTCAGAATCATCCTCCACATATACAGACTTCTTCAGTGTACACACATCTGTCTCTGAGTCTCCAGCAAGCTCAGGGTTTACAGATGTTCTTTGCTTTCCCTTTCTGCGTTTATGAACAGTAACTGGGGGGAGGGCCGAGGTACTGCACTTCCCTCTTTTATTGGTGGATCAACAGGTAGTACCCAGTTTCAGTGTGTTCTGCTCCCACGTCTCCTCTGTACAGTAAGTACTGCTGGTGGATTCAAGGCAGTGGGAACCAGACTACTACCTTACGCAGAAAATTATACAATAATCAGGACCAGGATTTTGCGATCGCAGAAATGAATGCAAAATCAAGCAAACTCCACAATAGCTTTCAGTTTTTCAAAATCACTGCAGATCTGGGCAAAGATGCGTCGTATGTCGTCATCACAACGCGCCATGTGACGCCATCAATCCACGTGCGTCGAACGTGAGTACAGCTAGAAGGTCTCTTTTACCGACAGACATCACAAGCACAGATCATCGGACCGAATAATGATCATTTTGTCTGCAAAATCGCTTCCGTTATTTCTATACAGTAGCATGAATAGTAAAAGGAGTAGCACATCAAACAGACTAACTAAGGACTAGCAGTGGATCACAACTGTGTGAGTGTAAATAAATCATTCCTCAGGAGATTTAAAGTCTGTTCTGTTATTGTGCCAGTTCTAAGGCAGGGTTTTGACACACAGTAAAATCTCCACTGTTGAATGAACACTTGCAGGTTGAATTGATACCTACAGGGGTGTATTAGCTTGTACAGTGTTCATTTAGGTCCAGATGGACGTGTCCTGTAGGTGTTCATTCAGAGCTGTGGATTTTGCTGTGTACCCTGTTATTCTGTTTCGCAGGAGTCCGAGGCCTCTCGCGGGTCTGATATGAGGACAAATGTCCGCGTGTGTGTTTGTCAGAGAAAAGGAAAGACAGACACAGTGTGTGTGTGTGTGTGTGTGTGTGTGTGTGTGTGTGTGTTTGACCACAGAGTTGATCAGTCTAGAATTACACACTATAACCATGACCTACGCTGTACAGCAACTGACATTGGTTAGGAAACCTATATTTTAACTTAGCTTTGTCAAAAAGTTGGGTTGTTTTTGGACGTGACCAATGATGTATTCCAGAAGAGGGTAGAAGGAAAGTGAGAGGAGTGGTCACAGGAAATCGAGATTCCCCATTTCAGCATCTTTTGTCTGACAAGGGTTTGGTTTCCTCAGTGCCCCACGCCTGGTGTCACACCTTTCAAAGGATGGCCTCATGCTGGATGCCCTGAGGGCATGTTCACACACTGATCTAATTATTTCTGCTTCACTCGTTCCCTCCCTGTGACACAGCCAAGCTGTAACATATTTCAGAAAAAAAACTGTTATGAACTAGAGGTTGTACAAATATTAACTTTTAGTAGTCGATCAGTAATTCAAAAATAGTAGCTGACTAGTCGTCTGAAACCGATTCAGAGCATCACTGATTTAGTCTGTTTTACTGGTGCAGTTAAATGCGAATAAACAGCGCTTTAATTAACAGCCATACACAGGTTACAAATGGCATTTCCAACTTCATTGTTTTTAGGCTACACTGTTAATGACAAAAAGAAAAAAACAATACCAATACCAATCAGTGCCATAAATGTCCAAAATAATAAACATGTGCATCATATAACACTCGTGGCTGAAATAGTTGCTTCTGAAACTGAGAACACACAGCATGGAAGCTCATGCCCATCAACAAAGTGCTTATAGCTCAGTGACTAGTCTTCTTTGGATGTAGTCTTCTACGTCTACAGCAGCAAATATGAAGTTTTTCCATCAAGTTCAACTCCAGCCTCAGTAGCTTCAAGAGTTCGATGAGTCTGGATTAGACTAAACTCGCTTAGTGGAACAGGACAGCGATGTGGTAGCGAATGTGCTTATTTGCACAGTGCTGGGCACAATGAAATTCACTATGCTACAGTGTAAGGATTTTTATTTAAACTTTATTTAGCTTTAAAGGACAACAACAAGGAATTCTCTCAGAAGAGAGCGGGAGAGGAATAAAAAAAGAGAGGAATAAAAAAAGTAAACTTGTGTAAACCTCTACATGTAACAATAAAACTGATACCATAAAAGTAACAACATTCCATTAAAGCAAAAGATCATTTTAAAAATGACATTTCTCAGTGTAGTCTTGCAGAATGTGCAGATGACTGTAGACTAACAGTGCAGACTAACAAACTTTTTTTGACTGCATGTCTAAACTACAGCCTGTAACTAGCGAATGTATATTATATGGTCATAAGTATTTGGACACCTGACCATCACACTCATATGTGCTTGTTGAACATCCCATTCCAGATTTAGTCCCCCGTTGCTGTTATAATAACCTCCACTCTTCTGGGAAGGCTTTCCGCTAGATTTTGGAACGTGGTTGTGGGGATTTGACAATTCACCCACAAGAGCATTAGTGAGGTCCAGGCTCTGATGTTGGATGAAGAGGCCTGGGGCGCAGTCGACATTCCTGTTCATCCCAGAGGTGTTCAGTGGGGTTGAGGTCAGGGTTCTGTGCAGGCCACTCGAGTTCTTCCACTCCAACCATGTCTTCATGGAGCTCGCTTTGACACAGGGGCATGGTCATGCTGGAACAGGTTTAGGCCTTTTAGTTCCAGTGAAGGGAAATTGTAATGCTACAGCATACAAAGACATTCTATACAATTGTGTGCTTCCAACTTTGTGGCAACAGTTTGGGGAAGAGCCACGTATGGGTGTGATGGTCAGGTCCACAAACGTTTGCCCATATAGTGTATTAGTCTATGCAACCCCTAGTATGAACATACTGTATGTAAAAAAAAAAAAAAAGTGGTAAATTAACATATTGTGCTTAAAATTGGTTATAGAAGACATTAGGGGTGTACGATGGTAGTAAAAAATGTCATCAGGATCCTTTACGTTACACCCACTTGTTACTGTGGGTCAGTTAATATTATAAAAGCACTGACGATAAAAGTGTATCGTAGAAGACATAGAAGTGTATTGAGACTTTATCGTAATATTGATATTATATTGTCATATCACTCAGACATTCACTCTTTGCTAAATGTAATTGAAATGTTTAGATGTGATGTTAGAGAAGACCAAAAGCTAGTGATTAATGGTGAGTACGCAAATGGTTTGCTTGAAGTTAAAATTTATTGTTGTGGTTTTTGGAAAAAAAAAAAAAAAATGCATGTTACATATTTAAATCAGTAAAGTCTTTTTTTACATTTAAACATATCACTCATAAAAA
Source organism: Cranoglanis bouderius (assembly GCA_023630585.1). Classification (NCBI taxonomy): domain Eukaryota; kingdom Metazoa; phylum Chordata; class Actinopteri; order Siluriformes; family Cranoglanididae; genus Cranoglanis; species Cranoglanis bouderius. The sequence continues at coordinate 11,954,081 of CM042542.1, read as the reverse complement.
AAAAAAATACAAGATTTCAATAATATCGTGATATTAGCAACTGAATTAGCATTGGCACATGTCTGTGCAGGAGTAAACAGGGCTTGAGGTGCTTCATTCAAGAGCAGCTGCTGAACAGAGGCAAATGCAAGGACCCAGCACCCACTGATGTCAAAGAGTTATTGTGTGGAGCTGGTGCCCTTGGCTAAGGGGTGCCTGGCACTGCCAGGGCTCTTCACCCACAATCCCACACTAAGCTCTCGCCACTTATGGTCCTCTATTAGCGTGAGAGAAACCGAAAGATAAAGAGACACACAGGCATAACTGAGTCTTTATTATTCACATGATTTTGTCTTCTGGGAAACACGTAAATATCTCATCTAGCTTCTGAAAGGTAGTACGAAACAAACAAACAAAAAGATCTTTAAACAAAATAACAATTTACACCAATCATCCTGTTCAAAAGTTTACACCCCCCCCCCCCGGCTCTTAATGTATGGTGTCGCCTTCTTGAGCATCAGTGAATGTTTGCACCTTTTGTAATAGTTGTGTACGAGTCCCTCAGTCGTCCTCGGTGTGAAAAGATGGATCTCAAGATCATATAGTCGCTGTTGGAAAGGGGTCAGATATGCAGAAGATGCTGGAAAAGCAAAGAATGTGCAGGACCTGGAGGATTTTTTCTGAAGAACAGCGGGCAGTTTAACTGCTCAGGACAAACAAGGGACTCGTGAACAACCGTCACACAACATAAACACAGTCGTCGATCATCCAGGTAACGACACACAGTATTAAGAGTCAAGCGTGTGTAAACTTTTGAACTGGTTCATTTGTGTAAATTCAGTTAGTATTGTGTCTTGTAGACTAAATGTAAACATCTGTTATGTGAAATAGCTTATTCAGGGCAGCACTAAATAAACAAAATGCAATTTTTATGATCCCTTTTATTTATTTGTTTATTTATTATTAACATTTCGCAGATTCTGCTAGGCGTATGTGAACTTATGACCTCAACTGTAACGGTTTCCAAAATTATTATAGTAAATGTTATAGTAATTGCCACTAAAGTACTAAATGAACAACTGTAAACATATTTACAGCGAAGTACTGTAATATCCTACGTAGTATAACATAGTGTATAATCCAGGACTTTTGCTAATTTGGCTGATGCTTTTTAAAAAAAAAAAAAAAAAAGCTGACAGTTGATACAGGATAAAACTGACCTGAATGTTCAAGGTCTTTCTCTCCCTGAGGCTTTTTATTTATTTATTTATTTTCTGTAATTTATTTGTTTTTACATCACCCAAATAAGCAAATGTACTGGATTATGTGTTATTTACTTTACTGTAAATATGTTTACAGTTGTTTATTGTATTTTATTTTTACAGTACTTTATTGGCAAACCTGTTGGCAGTAAATTACTGTAAAATCCACAGTCATTTTTTTTATTTTTCAGTGTATTAGCCTGTCTTAAAAATTTCCTGTTATACCACATTGCTGGTGAATTCTCAATTCTGATTGGTCAGAAGGTGTTGATTCATTTCTATAACAGCACGGCTCGAACAGCAGTTCCGACTGCGAGACAAAACACAGGGTTATATTAACGCACTCATTCTAATATGTTATTGTTTCTATAATAACAATATCATTGCTGACATTATATTGACATTTTGATTTTGTGTTTAACAGTTTCTCAGTAAAATGACAGTGTGCATGTTTTTTTTGTCTTATTAACTTCGAGAGAAATAGGAGAGGTTTGATAAGGTTTACAGCTGCTATAATGTAAGTGCTAACAGGAACTAATGTGCTTTGTGGATGTTTCACAACATTAACCAGAACTATGAATGGATAAAAAGTGTCGTTCTTTAATGATTAAAAAAAAAAAAACACTGTGAGATGTGCTGGGAAAATAATCAGCTTCATGGTAACAACTCCACTTCATGTCGGGCCGCATCACACCGCTGTGCTGTTGATTATTTTCCTATAAGAGCACACCACACATAATACATATTTAACCTATTAAACTCACATTCCTCATTTTCATGACTGTATACCTTTCCTATTAGTTTTAATGTAGGTACTGTATCATGTATAATAATTACTGTATAATACTGTATCCTTAATACCAAATAACTATATGAGATGAATAAGTGGAAAAATAAGCTTAGACAATTAGACAGTGGACATTAATAAGACCGATAGGATTACAAACCTTAGTACCTGGCCATTTTTCTCCGACTCTTCTGGCAGACTCTCTCTCACGCAACATCCTATAGGCCGGTAGATTTGTTAGAGTATACCCAGGAGGGAAGTGTGTGTGGTCTGAGCTCTCAACTGTGTGCAAGCACAGGTCATTTTGCGCTCTGGCGTTGTGCAGGGTTTTCTCTCACAGCACACGTGTTCCCCGTGTTTCCTGTTTACAGCCTGGGCTGAATTTGTACTGAAGCGTGGAGTTATTGACTCCAGATGGGAAATGTATCATAAAGGTTGGAGTGACGTAGAGAAAAAGAGAATCAGACCACATCACTGAATTCCATCGACTTGTTTGTTTGTTTTTTGTTGTTGTTGTTTTTTTTTTGTTTTGTTTTGTTTTGTTTTTAAACCAGAGTTTCCATGAAGAGGGCTTCAACTTTTGTAGAGGACTTGTGTAGAGATCAGATATGTTCAGATATGAAGGAAAAAGTCCAGCGTCACTTTTCCAGATTTCTCAGTCGCTGAATAAAAGCTAGGCTTGTTTCAAACACAGATCACAATGAGGAATATTGTTTTGCCCCTTCCTTTTAGGTGGAAAATTGCTCATTTAAAATGGATTCTTTTAAGAATGTCATATTATTCAGAGAATCAAAACTTCAATAGTGAAATAAACCTATTGTTATGCATCTATATGCACAATATTCACATTTATGGAGTCTACTGAGTGGCTGGTGATGTGTGAAAAATATCATGATACTGAATGGTATTTCAGATTCCTTGTTATCCAGTATGCAATGCATCCAGTCATTTCATTGCATTTGTATAGTGAGCTGAATAACCCTATAAGATGTCGCTGTGGCTCAATTTTTCTTTATTTATTTGTTTATTTATTTTTTGCCTGTCACATATATTTCACCTTGTCTTGCCTTCTCCCAGTTTAAATGTGATTTCCTCTCACAGTAAATGTTAGATTTGACCAACATGTTGGATATCTATGTGAAATAACAAAATTGACATAAGCCTAGTGTTTAGTACAGTTGCCTCGCACCTCCAGGGTTGGAGGTTCAAATCTTGCCCCCGTCCTGTGTGTTTGCATGCTCTCCCCGTGCTTCATGGGTTTCCTCCGGGTACTCCGGTTTCCTTCCCCAGTCCAAAGACATGTGTTGTAGGCTGATTGCCATTCCCAAATTGTCCGTAGTGTGTGAATGAATATGTGCGATTGTGCCGCGCGATGGGTTGTGGCACCATGTCCAGGGTGTCCCCCGCCTCATGCCCCGAGTTCCCTGGGATAGACTCCAGGCTCCCAACAACCCTGTGTAGGATAAGCAGTACAGAAAATGGATAGATAAGCCTAGTCAATTGTTTGTAATCGGATGTTGGCTGTCAAAATGTCTCTGATGCAGCTGCGTTGTCACATCATCATCAAAACAGGGAAGAGCGTGTACACACTTTGCACAGTTGACAGAGGACTTTTTTTTTTTATTTTGAGTGGCCTAATAAAAAAATATCAATAACAAGAACTTTAGTCAACAGAAAAGATTATTTAAGAACCAATGTCAGAGCAAACACTGATTTAAATGTGGTGTTTAACATCTAAATATTATGTTACATCATATATATATATATATATATATATATATATATATATATATATATATATATATATATATATATATATATATGAATGATACAGTACTGTGCAAAAGTTTTAGAAACACATTTAGAAAGTCATTCAGAAGATCTTCTGTAACGTTAATGTATGTAAATGTATTTATTCTACTATCATGACATGGTATTGGCAGTTAGATTCTCAGTATTGCAGTGTTAGCCTAATTTGAGAGGCCACTGATATGCAAGAGACAGTGTTGTACAGTTACAATCAAATTTATTCAACCCCTTCATGGCAAGCATCTTTAGTACTTAGTAGAGCACCCTTTTGCTGTTATGACCTGCTGCGAACGAGATGCATAGCCAGACACCAGCTTCTGGCAGCGTTCCTGAGGAATCTTAGCCCATACCTCATGAGCAATGGCCTCCAGTTCAGTAATATTCTTGGGTTTGCGTGCTGCAACCGCCTTCTTCAAATCCCACCAGAGATTTTCTATGGGGTTCAAGTCAGGTGACTGTGATGGCCCTGTAGAATCTTCCAGGACTTCTTCTGCAACCAAGCCTTAGTGGAATTTGAGGTATGCTTGGGTTCATTGTCCTGTTGGAAGGTCCAATGACGCCCAAGCTTCAGCTTCCTCACAGACGCCATGAGGTTTTCTCCTAGGATTTCCTGATACTTCAATGAATCCATCTTGCCTTCCACGCGCTGCAGGTTTCCAGTGCCAGAGGATACAAAGCAGCCCCAGAGCTTCACTGAGCCACCACCATGCTTGACTGTGCACAGAGTGTTCTTTCTTCATTCTTCTTTCTCCAGACATACTGCTGATCCATCGTGCTGAAAAGTTCCAGTTTTGTTTCATCGCTCCACAGAACAGAATCCCAAAACTTCTGTGGCTTATTTATATGATTTTGAGCCGACTTTTCTTGTGCTTTTGGTCAGTAGTGGTGTACGTCTTGGAGTTCTGGCATGGAAACCTTCTGCGTTTAGTACGTGCCATACTGTGCTCACTGAAACCTCAGTGCCTGTTGCCACCAAGTCTTGCTGCAGGTCTTTTGCAGTCACTCAGACTGCCTTCTCAGAAATCTGGTTGCAGCCGTTGATAGCTTCCTAGCCCCTAAAGAGTTCAGGTATTTCATGCGTTCCAGCTCAAGCACACCTGGTGCAAACTGATTAGTTGCATCAGTTGTGCTTGAGACAACACCTGTTTTGCATATTTGTGCTGTTGTGAGGGATTCTATTCAGGGGGTTGAATAATTTTGAGACTGAAGAAGTCATTATAAGTTGCATTTTCAGTAGAATTTGGGGAAACCACTTGAAGCATTCGCTGTGTTGAATTATTTCAGTTGCTTTTGTTTGATTTGTTCATTGCAAACAGCTGAAAGTCTGTAAATTTTGACAATAAACCTGATTTGCAATGGGGGTTGAATAATTTTGACTGCAACTGTATGATACTCAGGTCTTCAAAGTCCCAATAATGTTTTCCACAATTACAGCTCCTGCTTTTAAAACGTGACTGTAGCGTTGTGATGGTATACTGAATGTTCCAGGTATTAATCATCTTTCTTTTCTTTGTCATCTCATAGGAGTTGATATGAATGAACGCTCTCTTCAGCCATGATGACAGATCAGCACCTCCCACTTTTGGAGGCCACGCCCATGTTGGCTGAAATGTCCCTCCACCCGCACATGCTCAGCCGAGATGGCATGCAGCAGGTGAGTCACCCAGAGTGAGGAGGCTGAGATCTTCAGATAGCGAGCTTTTCTTTTATTTGTGACTGATTATCAGCTCGGAATAGACACTCAGGGAAACAAATGCTAAATTTTAGCACAGTGGCTTGGTTCCAGTATAAAGTAAATTAAATAAGAAGCTTAAGATAATCCACATGTACATACTGCATGTATATGCTTCACGCTCTTTTCCCCACTACAATACAGATTTTACTTTTTTGTGAAAGATTAATGTCCTTAAACTCTTTTTCTCATGTAATAAGAATTCACAGGATTTGGATCTGAATGCAGGGTTTATTAGAAGACCAAGGCAGACAGTACAGAAAGCCAAAGCAAACTCAGAGTGATAAACAGACACAGGGTCAGATGATCAGCAAGCAGATAACACCAGGCAAGGTCTATCCCATAAACTATGCAGGACTAAGTCAAAACCAGACGCTGATCAAATCTGTAGGCTTGGAATCATGACTTGCTGAACTCTGCAGTGAACTGATGCTTGTTGTGGACATTTGAAGTTTGCCGGTAAATGTGAACAGCTGAGTTGAGTTAATAATCAGGAGACTGTGGCTGCGTTCACGCCATGTCGGAATTTCCGTAATTACTAGATGACAACCCGGACGTTCTACCCAGAGCTGTTCACGTCCCCGGACTCAGAATTAAATGAATCCGCGAGAGATGATGTTGCTGACGACTGCAAAATTACATTAAACTGCAATTGTATTTAACTGTTTTCAGATTAATCATGCATTATTAAGACAATAATAATAGTCGAATATTTATACGAACAGCTTGTGAGTGGGAATGCGGGTCACGTGACTCAAGCTGGTAGAGAAAATACACTTATCGTAGATGTTAACGAGATTTGTCATAGGATTTCTTTTAGTAATTTTGTAGTCGAATACTAAAAAAGTAACTGATGTTTTCGGTCCTTTTTTTCAAGTATTAAACATAACCAGTTGTGTGTAACAATCAGTTGTGTATAAAATTAGGCTCCTGATGGCCTGACAAGCTTCTACCCTACTGCCAGGAGATCCCAAGTCTGAATCCTGACAATTCTGCAGCTGGGATGAAAATTGACTGTGATCTCTGGGTGTATGTGGTTGGCATACTCTCCCTCCCCTGTCAATCACAGTGATGCTAGACAGCTGTGGACATGTATGAGCTTATGAATGCGGAACAGTGCGTTCCATTGCCCCGTGATGCAGCATTAGGAGCAGTTTAAAAAGATGCAGCTGGTTGGCTTTACTTTTCTCGGAGTAAGCACGTTAGCCTTCACCCTCCCTGATTGGTAGCTGTTGTATGATAGGTGTGCTGGCCGCTGGGTGGGAATTATTTATTTTACACAGGAATGTTTTTAAACGGATCACCGGAATATTTTTTTTTTTCTTATTAATCCCAAACGAATTCATTTTTAACTTAATTCAAGTAGTGGCTTCAAACCGGCTGTGTGTTCAGAGGTAGACATCTACACCACTGACTCACACTGCACCAGAAAATGTGCAGATTAATCAGTCACTACTCAACGAGGTGGCTACATAACATAATAAGTAATTAATTAGGGACTGTTCATACTGCAAGAGAGTCTATTCAGTTACTGATGTGAATAGGTAAATGAGGAAACAGATGGATGGTGTTATATGTAAGGAAATGTCTTAGGTGCTCTAATCATCACTATCAGCAACTATTTTGGGGGGATGGGGGTTTGCTAGTCTGATGTTCAGTTGTTTTCTATAGAGGGTGTCCATTCACAGAGGCATATCCTACTGCACTGGCCATGGCTCTAATAGCCAGTCCCTCCAGGATTTTGCGATCGTAGAAATTAACGCAAAATCAAGCCAAATCCGCAATATTCAGAGGAGCTTGCAATTTTTCAAAATCACCGCAGATTTGGGCCAAGGCGTGTCACGTGATGTCATCACGACTCTTCGATTCACGTGCGTCGAGCATGAGTACGGCTAAAAGTTACCAACAGACATCACTGTGGAAGACCGTGCAAAACAATTTCAGGCCGTTGCAATTTCGCCAATTCAAGTAGTTTTCCGCAAAAAAACAAAACAGAAACAACTCTGCAAGCTGCACCGCACATTTTGATAAAAGCAGCAGCAAGATCAAGCATTTATGGCCGCAGCAATCACAAACAAAGTCATACTGTTAGGTGAAACGTGCCATATCGAAGCAATGAACTCTTTCATCCTGTTGGCCCGATTTAACTCTGTCAAACCTGATCTCTGTAGGCTTCAGCTGGTCGTAGACTGTGCACTGTGTAGACTAGCAGTCTCTTAAAATTATTGTGTGAGATGATGTCAATAAAATCTTGGCCGAATTCTATAACAGGTTGTGTGATAACATGTTATCTGTCAGATTATATACTATAGAGCCAAACATTTGTGCACACCTGACCATCACACCCATAGCAGCTGTTTGAGCATCCCATTCCAGAGTTAGTCCCCCTTTAGCTGTTTTTAAGATTTTGACCCGAAAAAGATTAAGAGACCTACAACAAATTGCCAAATCTTATATTTTAGAAATAAAGATTATGGTTATGGTAATTAGAAAGTGATTATATAGGGTGTTTGTGGGTTGTTGTTTTTTTCCGCATTTCACTGCAGAATCACTTGAGAAATCCGCCGTCCAGCTGAGTTTTTGCAACTGGCACAGTTTCCGACTCCACAGCTGATATTATTATTATTACGCACCCCTGTACTCTCCCTAAAACAGAAATGGAGGAAATGCTAGTTTTCCCTGTCTTTTTAGGGTAAAGGGTTCTGGACGATTAAATCGTTTATTGCAATATCTTAAAATGGAAACGCACAATTAGAAACAAAAATCTATATATCGCCCAAGCCTAGCTCAAAGTGATCTTGAGGTAATAAGGATATTATTATATTATTATTACCCTTAGCATGTTTTGTTTATGTTTATTTTTTCAAGATTGTCAAGACTTTACAGTTCAAGGATTTATACGTACGTGTGCCGTGAGGGTTATGTAATCCTATGCTGCCCTCCTATTGGTGGCTTGTAGATGAGTGTCATAGCAGCAGTCACACCCTGAGATTTGAATAAAAAATCATTCTGTCCTCGTCTGTCTTTAGTTGTAGTGGCAGCAAATCAGCTACCACGCCAAATTATGCATTCTCAGGCCACTGATCTCAACTCGTCATCAAAGATTTCTATTACAGTATGCTATTATTGTCTGCATTACGGTGTATTACAGTGTCCTATCGTCTGCTATAAACATCGGACGTTGTAAAGCTGGCTTTATTTTAACATGTTAATTAGTAACAGCTGAAGCTACTCGTATCTCCTGTGCGTCGTTGGGAGGGATTTGTGTGTGCGTGTGCATGGTTTTGTGGGTGGTATATGAGTGCTATTTCCATTATGTATACTTTTTTATTTATTTTTTTATTTTTTTTTTTTACATACTTCTTGTATTTATCAATCTAATCGTTTTAACCCAAGTGGATCCCTAACAAAAGAAGTCCTGAATTTTGAGAAGCAGATATTTTAACACTCTTGAGAGAGTCATGTGAGGGCTTTTTGTTTAGCCAAGCTGAGACGAGAGGAGAGAGGAGAGGAGCAAAGTGTCTGCATTCCTCACAGCCATGCTCTGCCAGCACAATTTCCAGGAAGAGGAGGCGAAAATGGGGGAGGGAAAGGGGCTGGAAGTGTACACATCCGGAACTCGGTCCTGATAGCCTCCGCTGATGGGAGGGTGTCAGCGTGTGTGTGTGTGTGTGTGTGTGTGTGTGTGTGTGTGTGTGTGTGTGTGTGTGTGTGTGTGTGTGTGGTTGTGTGGGTGGGACGTGTGTGCTCTTCCCAGCATGTGTTTTTTTTTTCACAGTTACTCTCATCAGTGTGTGAAGCAATAGTCGGTATGCTGTATTATAGTGTTCATTGTTCTACAGCCGTTCGGTAAAATAGTATAATATCTGTTTAGAGAAAAAAAAATTGTACGAGTTTTAATGTGTCATTTTTGCAGAAGGTTTTCATGGACTAGAAAATAAAACAGTGTAAAGTACACTTTCAGTTATAAAATAAATTAAACTCATGTAAAAAATAGGTACATCTTAATAAAATACAGAATATAATACATAGACACGTTGTCACATTTTAAAAATGTCTTTTATTTGCATAAATTCAGCATATTATTCAACATTAGCAAATGTTGTAAAGTTACATGTACTAAGTAACCGTTTGTGATCGTGGCCCACTGCGTCCGTTCCATGTGAAAAAAGCACGCTGTTATGTAGCCACAAGAAGAAAAAGTGTGGGTAAACCTTTTATTCATTCATGGCTCCCCCTTGAAAAAGAAAGCCGCATTCCATGCCTGCTTTCCCATCGTTTGGCCTCTAGATCAAAGCCTGCTGGGAGCTCAAAGGCCACACAAAGAGCAGGAACGAGAGCTCGGGTTGAGACGTGGCTTTTGAGCAACTTTATCTCCTTGAGAGCGACCGTCAGATTAGCCTTGAACAGTCCAGGTCACTGTGTCTCACCATGGTGCCCATCAGTCATGACGGGGGTTGGGGGGGGGTGGGGGGGGGTGGGGGGGGGCTCCAAAGTCACCTTTTCAGCTTTCAGACCTTGTAGTTTTCCATTAAGTACTCCATCTCCTCCCCAACAAAAACTTCCAATGCACCGGAAAAATGTACCCGAGGAAATTAAGGTATGTAGGCAATTACCAGTTCATTAGAAGCATGTACCAGAACTTTGCTGAAAGGCATTAAGGATATGCGATTATTCATCCAAATTAAGCCTCAGTGACTGGGATATGTGACTCAACCCAGGCAGTGACTGAACTTCCCAACACTCCCACACACATTTTACCAGAAGCTGTGCTTTTTCTAACAGTGAGTAGATGTGACACTGACTGGCTCTGGTCTTGAAAATGTTCTTTGACATCACACAGAGCACTAATGGTGTGGATCAGATGGTGTGTGTGTGTGTGTGTGTGTGTGTGTGTGTGTGTGTGTGTGTGTGTACCTGCTTTACAACAGATTTTTGACAAATTCAGATTCCTAAAGATCAAATTAGTCTCTTTGTTCCTGCCGTGTTGGTCCGTGTGCGTGTTGGATCTGCTGAGGACCAACTGACTCTTCGTATTTTACGTTCTCTTGCTGAAGTAGGGAAAAAAGTCCAAATATTTACCCTGCGCCTTTAAAACTGCTTCCTCAGCCCAAACACATTGTGGGATTGTTTTCTTTTGTTTTGGCACAGATGAAGCAGCTGCTTGACGTCGTTTGTGGTTTTTGGTTCGAGATTGGACAAAGCTTGGATGTCACTCCAGTTTGGCAAATTCATCCTAACTGCTGTGCTAACGTTCCTATTACTTTAACTCTTGAAATAGTGCATTCTTGTCAGGGTCATTTATCAGCGTTTGCTTTGTTTTTATTGTGAGTCACAGTACGATGCAGACACAGGTTCTCAAAGCCAGGAAGATCTGACCCAGTGTAGCATTAGTTTGATAGCAGGGAAATAATTCTTTCTTTGTAAGCCTGCACTAATGACACATAGTCAGTTGCAGTATCACGTCAAGTCACGTAGGTTTTGGCATTCTTCTCATTCCTCACATATAATGTTAGGAACAAAATATAGTTTCTCCAGAATCTCAGTGCTACACTTCACATGAAACAGTGACAGACTGGAGGATAAACACAGTGACAGTACTGTATATAGTTTTTTTGTTTGTTTTTGTTTTTTGTATCAATGCCACAATTTATTGTAACACAATCACTGAGCAAAATACAAACGCATTTTTTATTTATGTAATATAGCAATTAACAATCGATATATTAAGCAGCCATATTTGAAGATTTAAATATGTTTATACTGATGCAGGTAAAAGGGTCGCTGAATGAACCAACTTTCAAAATCTCGATATAAAATAGCAGGGTTTTAAGTCGGTGATCCACTGCCATTTATTATTCATCAGAAAACAAAAATCTCACGTCCACTCTCAAAAACTAGTTCACTTAATTAGTCATAAAAACCTAATGCAATTATGTTAAATAATATTCTTGATGAATATCAATCAGAATGGTTTGTTATTTACTGAAAGCAGCAGAACATTTTATCATTTGAATCATTTGAATAGAATTTATGTGTGTGGGTTGAAATAATATAAAAAGTTAATATAATGTTAGATTTAGGATAATAGTATAATATAAAAAGTAAGTAGTTTGGGAAAATAATATTTAAATATAAAACACCAATTCCAGAAAAGTTGGGACGCTGTGTAAAATGTAAATAAAAACAGAATTAAATGATCTGCAAATCTTATAAACCCATATGTTACTCACAATAGAACATAGAAAACATATCAAATGTTTAAACTGAGGAAATGTACTATTTTAAGAAGAAAATAAGGTAATTTTGAATTTGATGGTCTCAAATACGTCTCAGAAAAGTTGGGACGGGGCAACAAAAGGCTGGAAAAGTAAGTGTTACTAAAAAGAATCAGCTGGAGGTTAATTGGCAACAGGTCAGTGACATGATTGGTTATAAAAAGAGTATCTTAGAGAGGCAGTGTCTTTCAGAAGTAAAGATGGGCAGAGGTTCCCCAATCTGCGAAAAACTACATCTACAATTTGTGGAACAATTTCAGAATAATGTTCCTCAACGTAAAATTGCAAAGACTTTGAATATCTCATCATCTACAGTACATAATATCATCAAAAGATTCCGAGAATCTGGAGAAATCTCTGTGCGCAAGGGACAAGGGTGAAAATCAATATTGCATGCTCATGATCTTCGGGCCCTCAGGCGGCACTGCATTAAAAACAGGCACGATTCTGTAATGGAAATCACTGCATGGGCTCAGAAACACCTCCAGAACTCACTGTCTGTGAACACAGTTCACTGTGCCATCCACAAAGGCAGGTTAAAGCTCTATCATGCAAAGAAGAAGCCATATGTGAACATGATCAAGAAACCCCACCGTCTTCTCTGGGTCAAAGCTCATTTAAAATGGACTGAAGCAAAGTGGAAAACTGTTCTGTGGTCAAACGAATCAAAATTTGAAATTCTTTTTGGAAACCATGGATGTGTCCTCTAAACTAAAGAGGACTAAAGAGGAGAGGGAACATCCGGCTTTTTGTCAGCACTCAGTTCAAAAGCCTGCACCTCTGATGGTATGGGGGTGCATTAGTGCCTATGGAATGGGCAGCTTGCACATCTGGAAAGGCACCATCAATGCTGAATGGTATATGTTTTATGTTTTCTATGTTCTATTGTGAATAACATGGGTTTTTGGGATTTGCAAATCATTGCATTCTGTTTTTATTTACATTTTACATAGCGTCCCAACTTTTTTGGAATTGGGCTTGTATTTTAAATTAAATAGGACTTATTAGAACTCAGTTAGAGCCTTTATTAGGACATATAAAAGCTAAAATGGATTTGTCTCAATTTTAAATAATATGTGTTCAGCTAAATAAATTGAAGTACAGGTTTATTAAGTATAAACCACAACATGATTGGTAGTGCCCTCAGGCTTCGAAATCTACTTTATAAACATTCTATATGTACTATATATATATATATATATAGATAGATAGATAGATAGATAGATAGATAGATAGATAGATAGATAGATATATGCTTCAAAAGTGTTCTATATCTTTAGGCTGCATATGGATGATGATTAAATTGGCAGCATGTTGTCTGTAGGTTTTGTTAGCTGAACTAATATGTAAGGAATAAATCACTTTGCGATGTGCAGTTATAGGAAAATAGTCAATGAGCAGGTGGTGTGATGCCATCTGAGGTGAAGTGGAATTACTGTTACAACCCTGAAGTTGATTATTTGTCAATAACAGCATATCACAAAGCGTTTTATTGCTCTTATACCACAGCAATTTGCCAAATATTCATTTTTTTATATTAATTAAATAATGACGTCATGAACATCCACAAAACAAGTTAGCTATTGTTTACATTGTAACATTTAGAATCAGTCGTTTTCTCAGCAGCCTGTTTTTTTCTCTCTCTGTCAAAGTTAATTAGCTCGAGAATCTCCAAATCCTCTGTCCCGAAGATTTTCCCGTGGCCCAAAACTTTAAGGATCTGCTTTACCTATGACTGTTACAATGCTCTGACACGCGAGACTCCTTTCTAAAATGCTAAATAAACGTCTACTTCCAGAAAAACTTCACCATAGCAATGATTAGATATTTTACTTTGTTGAGGAACCCCACATTGTTAATCTGTTCATTTTTAGACTTAGATTATGTGGAGTGCTTGCCATACAAAGTTGTTAGTATAAAAATGATAACATATTAGCATTAATATGAACCTGTGATTTGAATGATATTTGGCACACTAAGTATTTTGGGGTTATATTTATTGTCAGACTGATTTTATTGTAAACAATTATAAGGCATTTATAATGTCTGTGCCTTGCTTTTTCCTTTCCACCTCCTACCCACCCCCCACCTCTCTCTCTCTCTCTCTCTCTCTCTCTCTCTCTCTCTCTCTCTCTCTCTCTCTCTCACTCCCTCCCTCCCTTTTTCCTCACCTCTGGGTTTTGGCTCCCAGGGATGGCAATGGCTTTCGGGGCTGGTCGGGCCATTCCATGCATACTTCTACCCCCTTCCACCGTCTGTATCCTGCATTCCTCACATACTGCCCCTGTCCGCTTTCCTCCCCCATTCTCTCTCTCTTTTCATTCCGTTCACTTTATCTCTCTCTCTCTCTCTCTCTCTCTCTCTCTCTCTCTCTCTCTCTCTCTCTCTCTCTCTCTCTCACCTTGTTCCTCTGCTCTGCACTGACTCATGCACTCCACCAGCATTTGTAGCTAGAATGTTTGTACACAGTCTTTTTTAAACAGTGATTTTATTTTTTCTTTTGTCATTAGTATATTTTGTCACATGGTTCTGATGCTCGTTGTGTCAGTGCAGGCAGCGGGTGCATGTGTGTGGAGACAGATGTAACATCCAGGCTGGTGTACATTTCCCATGGAGGCGTAGTTTGCCAAATGGGGCCGGGGCTTTGTGCACACACTCTGCAGAGTAGGGGAAACAAACACACGCTCTTGGAGTGTGTGGACGAGCGTTTTCTCCGAGCTGGACCTCGTCTCGGCTGGGAAGCATTTGGATAAAACTGCTCACATGCTGGAATTTGGATATAAACTATTAGAATTGGGAGATTATTATTATTCGTGCATTATTGTTTCAAAGCTGCACAATAATGTTGGTTTGTACACATAATTTTTGTTTTTATTGCAGACCCTTCTTTGTCCATACACACATGGTGCTTATATTATTGTCAAAGGGGCGGGTGAATCGGCAGAATATTATGTAGGAAATAAAACATGACTGGGCATGCTATTATTAGAAAGTAATCAATGTTGCAGTGGTGTGATGTGGCATGTCCAGTAACAGCACATCACAACAACAACAACAACAACAACAACAACAGCAAGTGTTTTATTCCTCTTATACCACAGCAATTTGTCAGCAAATACAATACTTAATTTATAAATGAACGACACCTCACACTTTTAACTGTTAAAAGCTATATTTTATGTTGTGGAACATCACCTAGATTTTAACAGCTATAAACAGTCGTTACCTCACTGTCCTGAAGTTAATAAGACAAAAAGACACAGCATGTCATGTCACCGTGTCAGAAAACCAGTAGCCACAGACCTATAGGACTGTGTAAAGGTTTTAGCCTCATGCAAAGAAATGCCGTAGAGCGAAGATGCCTTCAAAATAATGAAATTAAATGTTTCTACATTAAAAAAATTAAATTAAATTAAATACAGTGGAGAGCAGTAAACAGTAGTAAATGAAACAAAGTCAATAGTTGGTGTGACAAAAAAAATTTAAATTAAAATAGTAGGCTCGGGTACAATCAGTGCAGTTTTATAAGGAAATGAGCTGGTGAGTTTTATTGAGCATCTTGCAGAACCAGACACAGTTCTTCTGGACACTTTGACTTTCGCACTCGCTTCTTATTTCTGCAGCGAAACCCAGTGCTAGAAAACTAATGTTTGGGAATCTAAAATGTTTTTTTGTACTGGCTTGATAATGTAGAAGTCATAAAATAAAAAAAAACCTATAACAAAGTTTGTACTAAAAAAAAAAAAAAAAATAGGGTGCGTAAAACTTTTACACAGTACTGTACATTCCTCACTCTTCTACATACATATATTTTCGATATTATTTATAATAATATAAAGTTTGCTCTGTGGTATGAACAGTTTCTTAACTTAATACTAGTGACAGTGCTTTAGAAAAGGAATACTTGAAAAAGTGCAATTTATTACAGTTTTTATGCCGTGTTATAATATGTAGGCAGAATTTCAGACATCAGTAATAAACCTAAAATAATGTACTCAAGGGAAAAAAATGACAGTTATAAGCACACCGACATTGACTGTAGAACACATCAAAAGTAATCACACCAAACGTTACAGAGCTGTATGACACAACTCTTTCCAGAACCAGTTATAACGACCGTGGAGTTTCGTACACAGTAGCAAAAAGGTCTTTTGTTTGGCAGTAATGATAAAGAAGCGTGGCAGAGCTCTGAATATGTATTTAAAGAGTGAAATGTTATTTCACGTCACATGGCTCACATCATGGTCCAATTGTACCGTTTGTTTGTGTCTTTTCCAGATGGTCCTGGTGCAGGTCAATCCAGGAGAGACATTCACTGTACGCACAGACGATGGCCAGATTCAGTGCATTACAGGTAAACACATACATACACGCCAACACATACACACCCATGCATATTCAGGTTTTGTCAGTGGTCCTTAATACACCCTGCTACGTTCTGTGTATGTTCAGGTC
Source organism: Cranoglanis bouderius (assembly GCA_023630585.1). NCBI lineage: Eukaryota > Metazoa > Chordata > Actinopteri > Siluriformes > Cranoglanididae > Cranoglanis > Cranoglanis bouderius. The sequence goes on along the minus strand of CM042542.1, from coordinate 11,937,779 downwards.
CAGCACAGGTGCCCATGGTGTCCCCTAATGGCACCGTGCCTCCCATTTTTGTGCCTCCAGGTTACATATCTCAGGTACCGTCCATCGCTCCCATCCTCATCACGATTTATTACGCCATAAAATTAACGCACCATCATTTTGGAATATTACAGTGAATTAATAGTCATTTCAAGCAGAAATATTGATTTGGGACTAATAAATAGAAGAAATGTTTTGTGGTCTTGTGTGTCCCCTACAGGTGGTGGAGGAGAACGGCATGTGGAAGGTGCTGGTTCTGCCTCATACGATGGAGTTTCATCCCTCTTTACCCCCTGTACCTCCACATTTCCCACTGTACACCCCACCACAACCAACCATGCTGCACCACCCACACTTTTACCCCACCGAACTCTCTCCTCACTACATTCACCAGCTGCCTGCACTTCCTGTCTACACTGAGCAAGGTGAGCAGAAGCACACACTCCCACACACACCTAATACATATTGTATATATACAGTATATGCACTACAGACTCTATTTAGCAAGCTAGTGGTTGACCCATGGCAGGAAAAGTTGGATATTATTGACTTCCCTATGATGGACTGGCATCTCATCCAGGGTGTATTCATATCTTCCCGGGATAGGCCCCAGATCCACCGCGACCTTGACCCGGATACAGCGGTGAATGAATTATTGACCTCCTGCTAAGATTACTGCGCTCTAAATTGTGTGTTGGTGTGTTTGGGTGTGGCATATACACACTGTCCACTTTATTAGGAACACCAGTACACCTGCAATTATCCAATCAGCCAATCATGTGGCAGCAGCGCAGTGCATGAAATCGTGCAGATGCCGCTCAGGCGCTTCAGTTAATGTTCACATCAGAGGAGAATGGCCAGACTGGTTTGTGATGACAGAAAGGTTATGTTTTTCCGATCTTCACTTGTGAGCCTGTGCCCACTGAAACCTCAGACTAGCTCAAACTAGTCTGGCCATTGTCCTCCTCTCTCATCAACGAGGTGTTTCTGCTTTCAGATCCGGCACTCACTGGATGTTTTTTGTTTTCCGCACCATTTAGAGTTTCACACCATTTTGTATGAGCTCTAGAGAATATCGTTCCAGTTTCTGGAATACTTCAATTAGGGTTGCGCGGTATACCGGTACTACGGTAGTATCGCGATACTAAAGCTTCAAAATACCGCCGACGCCACTGTATTTTTTAAACGGTAGTATCGTTAATATAGTAGTATCGTAAGTTATGTTGTATGTACGGCAGTTAATACTATTTTCGCAAAAACGACACGTCTCACTCACTTCTTTTGCAGAATACACAAAGCTTAGTGACTCTTCATTTAATCTAAATTCTTTACCTTAATTTTTAAAGATTTCCTGTTTGCTACCAAGCGAGCTAACGTTATACTCATTGATGTGTGTAAATAATAAAATTAGCCGTGTTTGCTAGTAAGCAAGCTAAGGTTACGCTAACCGCTATGTCAAAATACTGAAATCAGGGTTAATACAAGGTGCTTGAAGTGCTTGAATTTGGCTTTTTGAAATTTAAGTACTGGAAAACCTTAAAAATGGGTATTTTCTCTCTAGTGGTGCTTAAAAAGTGCTTGAATTATAAAAAGTCAATATATACGAACTCGCTAAATAACTTTAAAGTGTTCCTTTTCGACAGAACATGAATACAATCCTTTCAATCAATATGACACCCCTTTGCAGCCCCTCTCCCACCTCACTCTATTCACTCACTCATTTTATCAACTTTCTCTTGGAGCGGTCATTTCACATATAGCCGAAATCACAGCACAGCCGTTGTGAAGCAGATGTAAACGGCTGACACCAGGCAGAATGCAAGAGACCAATACGACGTGATGACATAATGAATATGTTAATTAGCGAATGACATCATCTAGCGACGTTTAGCAATTTTCCATTGGAAGTTATTGGCAACAATGCTCCTGGCACACAGCTTGACGTTATGGTGAAGACGAAGCAATGCCTGGGAAATGGACATTTAGTCCAGAATTTTAAAAAAATATATTTTTTTTGCAATTTAAAAAGAAGAAATGAAGAATATGTTTGAATGACATCTCTTGTATAATCCTTGAAAACAAACGAACAAAAAAAAAAAATAGTGCTCGAAAAGTCCTGTTTGATCGTGTTTCGTGTTTGATCGTAAACGAGTTCATTTCCAAATTCGGTTATTTATTCCTAATGTTGTGTTCTTAGTTCTCTGAGGACAATTTCCATTTGCATGATTTCATTGCTCTAGGGAACAACAGATGAAATATGTGGCACATTGAATTAGTTGCTTGCCAGTTGTATGATTGTTCTTGAGTTTTTCCAATAGCCAGGTTTGTCTGTTTTCATGGTCCAAATATATGGATTTCTGTAAATTTGGTTCCTTTTGTAGATTTGAATTATGAATTAACACAATATTGCATGGTACCGTGATACTACTTAGTATCGTGGTACTTCAGCTGGTATAGTATCGTAAGATATGTTTATAGTATTGTGACAACCCTACCTTAAATAAGCCCGTCTGGCACCAATACCACGGTCAAAGGCACTGAGATTACTTTTTTTCTGATGTTTGACGTAAATATTAACTGAAGTAGGCTCAGTAAACTTGCGAGGACAGAACACCGAATCTCATAGTTGAAAAGTTAACCAGTGACTTACTGACTTTTTGTCAATTGTGTAAACCTGGTGTGCTGTTTCAGAAATGTTGTGAGAAGAGGATAATGACAATATTTTTTGTTACTCTAAGTCTTAATCCACTTAAATAGCTAACCGGCTTACCATATGTTATTAAATGACATTAGCTAACCAATTTGGTTTCTGGTAAACCAAAACATTGGGACTGGGCAACGCACCGGAGCTCGAGTGCTCAGTGACCTAACTACTAAATTTATCATTTGTTCATTCCTGAGATGTGTGTCTGTGTGTGTGTGTCTGTGTGTGTCTGTGTGGGTTTGTCTGTCTGTCTATCTGTATGCACCTAGACATGATGTGCCACAGTGTGTCAATGCCCATCCGTGAAGAATGTGCAGTGAAAATGCAGGAGCAGCTACAGCGGAGGCTGAAAGGTGGGCATCTAGGTTCCGCTACCGGCATGCCACTCACCCACAACGGACACGGCAAAGTCCGGACAGGCATTGCTGCCTCTCCAACACCGCCACGTCTTAAACACTCAGTCCGGAACAGAGGCTCCCCTCCAAGTGACTATGAGGTTAAAGGTAAATTATGCACAAACATACATGTCGACATATACCCACCATCCACTTTAACAGGAACACCGGCACACCTGCTCATTTATGCAGTCGTCCAATCAGCCAATCATGTGGCAGCAGCACAATGCATAAAATCATGCACATACATCAGAACGAGGGGAAAATGTGATCTCTTTGATCGTGGCATGGTTGTTGGCACCAGATGGGCTGGTTTGAGTATTTCAGAAACTGCTGATCTCCTGGGAATTTCACACACAACAGTCTCTAGAGTTTACACGGAAAGTAATGTGAAAATACTGAGTGAGCGACAGTTCTGTGGGTGGAAACCCCTTGTTCATTACTGTTGATAAATTAAAATGGCCAGATTGGTTTGAGCTGCCAGGATGGATATAGTAACTCAAATAATGACTCTTTACAACCATGGTGAGCAGAAAAGCATCTCAGCATGCACAAAACATCGAACCTTGAGGTGGATGGGCGACAACAGCAGAAGACCACATCAGGTTCCACTCCTGTCAGCCAAGAACAGGAATCTGAGGCTATCATGGGCACAGACTCATGAAAACTGGACATTCGAAGATTAGGGAAAAAAAGGTCTTTTTTTCCGGTCACCTGTTTTACTGTCCTCTTGTTCTTGGCTGACAGTACAACCAAATCCCATGCAGATAATACAGTCAATTTAAATGGCATCTTTCTGGCATTTTCCCCTCACTCACTATTGCACACACAAACACCTTCCATCAATAGGATAACCAAACATGTAAAGGGTTTTGTGGTATATTAACTATGTAACATTCCATATTAAAAGCAAATAGTATTTATTGCTAATATAAATTTAAAGCGAGATAATGGGATATGACATTCTGTATAATTGAACTGTTACAGCGGCAGATCCAGAAGAGGAAATGAGGCGGGTACAGGAGCTGCTATCTACTGTATGCAAACCAACAGTGAGTGATTTACACTTATGTAGATGACAGCGTACTAGTCAGATTTCAAGTACAATAGTTCTATTATAATCCTTCATCCTCTCTCTCTCGTTGTCTCTATCAGGTGGGCAGTGTCACGTCACACTCTGCAGTTCTCTCCTGGCGTCCTCCACTCCCTATTCTGTCAGAAACAGATACACACTTACACTCACACCCTGCCCTGCCGCTCAGCTACGAGCTGGCCTTGTCTCAGAGTGGCACAGAGGGAGATTTCAAACTTGTGTACCAGTGAGTATCACTTGCTTTCACAATACATGATACACACAAATACACACAAATGGACACTTGACCATCAAATCCATATGTGGGTCTTCTTGTTGAACATCCCATTCCAGATTTAGTCTCCCCTTGCCTATTATAATAAAGGCCACTCTTCTGGGAAGGCTTTCCACTAGTCTTTGGAGTGTAGCTGAGGGGATTTGGCCATTCAACCACAAGAGCATTAGTGAGGTGGGGTTCATCCCAAAGCTGTGGGGTTGAGTTCTTCTACTCCAGCCTTGGCAAACCATGTTTTTATGGAGTTCGATTTATGTACAGGGGCCTTGTCATGCTGGAACATCCTAAGAAGAAGAGGAATGTGGCCTAAGTCTTCATTTGTTAAGCACATTTGGTCCCTTGAATGTCTTTGTCCAGATTCCTTGCATCCTTTCTAATGTTGAATCTTCTTCCAGAGGGAAAGACACTACATGTAGACTGGGAGAGCTCAGACCTGCTACACACTATTACGCCAGGTGAGACTTCTTCTGTTAAATTTGATAGAAAGTCGTAATCGAGAGCCGGGTATATTGGGAGGTTGTGAGTTAGCAGCCAGTTACACCAGTTAAATGTAAGTTTGATTGTCTGATCAGAACTCAGGGTGTAAATCTGATCCTAATTCATATATTGAGAGCCATAAGTTTTAAACTAGTGCTGTGTAGAATTTTGTTTCCACCACAGGCACTTTTGTAACGGGTAGTGTGTAAAGTAAGCATCGATCAAAACTTTGTAACTGTGGATCAAAAGAGTGATATTTCACCATCACCAATGCCAATCAGAAACATGATCCAACATTAACAGGAAGTTCTACACCCATGATCGAGACACAGCGAGGCAGTTAGTGGGTGTAACGTTTCCTTCAAGCAAGGTCTATTTTAAAAAATCCGAAGCAGATTGTTCTTTACAATAAAGTTGTGACTCATATTGTCCATCTCTTATATTTGTATTTTATATGCTTGTTTGGCAACGATGGCATTTTAGCAATGGACCATAACAATAAAAAGATAATCTGCATTTGATGTATTGACAAACTAAATTATGAATGTTTTAAATATTTTGCGATGTAAATTGTCAGTAATCTGAATTTGATCTATGACTGTTCTTAAGTGCTCATTACAATGCCTGATATAAAATAATATTCTATTTGTAGTTTATCCTATGATCCTTGATGTTTGTGTGCTATTACATACAGTGTATTTCAGTGAGGTGGTCATAATCATAAACCAAATAAAATATTTCTCACATAAAGAAATCATTCTATTTACCAAATATAAACATGTAAACGTGTGGTTTTTACTCTGCACACAGTGCTGAACAGAATTACCCAGTAGTTTTGTTTACAGCAGATGGTGCGCTTACCTACTTACCTTACATACTTACTATGCTGCTTTGTGCACCCAGAATGTTTTTCTTTTTTCTTTCTTTTTTTTTAATGAGTAATCTATAAATTTAAATGTAGTGGCCATATATGTTAAAACTAGCTCATGATGGAGCTTACGTTCCACTGTTGCAACCAGCTGATTGGCTCCCAGGGAGCCACTCCTGATCTCTTGACCTTTAGCCCTTAACCCGTAACTGCCCAGCTTTATTCTTGGGTTGTATCATGTATTAGTTTTAAGTTGCTTTGAGTTAAAGTGTCTACTGAATAAATGGAATTGCTTGGAGTACATATGAAGTTTCTGTCTGTATTATACTTTATGAAAATGCAGAGTATTACATAGTATGTTATACTGATACTCTCTTTGTGTGCGTAAGGGTGTGTGTGGCGTGTAGGTCAATGAAGGGAGCTCCATCAGAGAGTGTAACTTTCACTACACTGTGCAGCGTCCCAGACATTCCTGCAGTCCCCCAACTTATCCAGCACACCAAGAGCTCCATAAGCCTTCAGTGGAGAGTATGCCTTACATTTTCAGTTATTACGAACAGAGCCACACTTTAGTTTTCTATTCCTTTAACAGTAACAATAATTCCTCAGTATAATTTAAAAATCTTATAATATGCAGCAGCTCATTCTCAGTTTCTTCATTCTTGTCCATCTTAGTCACCCAATGACAATGGCTCAAAAATCACTGGCTTTTGCTTGGAATACCACGAGGTAAGGATCTGACACTAAACAAGCACATATTTTCTTTTCCATAATAAATCCTGCTGTTCTCAGGTCATGTCTGTGTGCTCTGTATGTATGAATGTGTATTTGGTATGATTAGCAGGGAAAACAAAGTGCATTTAAGGAGATTTACAGTGGCCTTGCCAAGCAGTACAAAGTTGTGCACCTCATGCCTTCAACAAAATATGCCTTCAGACTTGCTGCTAAAAACGATGTAGGAATGAGGTAGGTATTTGTCCTATAGATCTCAGTGAAATGAATTTAGTGCTCCTTCAATTACATTGTTGGCATTGATGTTCCGATTCATTCTGGGATAAGTTGCAGAATGTAATTCATGATGTTTAAAAATGCAGCTTTCATATTCAATTTAGCCACAAACTAGAATTATTTTTTAGTCCCGATCTAGATCAAGGATTCAGATGCCAAATTATTTGTTCAACAAGAAGTGTGTTCATGTATCTGCTCTCTCCAGTGCCTTCAGTGCTGTTTTGAGTTGTTGCACAGCCAGCTGTGTCATGTCTCCTCCTGCTTCTCCACCTCCACCTCGTCTGATGGAAGCTGGCATAACATGGCTGAGTCTAGAGTGGAGCACCCACTGTGGGACAGCCAGCCAAGACACACTATCTTACATTCTGGAGATGGAAGAAATTGGATCGGTGAGTGCGCAGCAAGCACTGTATTTCTACTGGAGTGGATGGCACACAATACACACATAGGTTTAGAGTTTAATAGTGCTTATTAAATTCATTAAATACATAAATTGCATAAGTATGTACTTCCTTGAACTTTTCCACATTTTATAGTGTTACAACCTGGAACTGAAATGGACTTAACTGGGATTATATATCACGAGCCTACACAAATGATCTTATAATATTGAATAGTATTTTAAATTATTTACAATAAAAAAAAACATAAAAGTTGTGATTGCATAAGTATTCACACCCATTGCTGTGAAACCCCTAAATTAGTTCTGGTGCTGTCATGTAATGGAGGCAACGATGGACGCAGTTGCAGGTAAACCAGCTTAACACAGGTAAACAAATCCAAGACGAGAGACAGGTTCATTGTCAAAAAACAGGCAGTGGTCAGGTGTTGAGCAAACCGACTAAATCAGGCTAGGCAGAAACGTGAGACTATACACTAGAAACGGGGTCTAAACCAGATAACGGGCTTGGTAATGTCAGGTGCACAATGGCAAAACTGAGTGTATACTTCACGTTCAGGCTGTGAATGACAGTCTCTTTTAAGAGTCTGAGTGTGTGTGTGGCTGAGCACAGTTGTGTTCAATTAGAAACTCTGTGATTGGGAGCGAGGAAGTGTGTGTGTGTTCTGTAGCCAAGCATACACTGGAAAGGCATGAGTCTCATAACTGAGCGGCAGAGGGAACTTTGGGCATACACTGCCCATGGCAGGAACTGGGCCCAGTGCTCTGGGTTGGCAGCACAAAACATACGGAGGAATCGCCCGACCTCCTGGTTCGCCCACTCAAACGTGCGGCCACCAATACTTTTCTTGCAGGAGGTGATGGGTGCACTGAGTGCCCTGGTGGCCGGTTGCCAGCTGCAGAATTCCACACAAGGTGCTTGGGAGCCCCACAGAGCAGCATCATCAAGGGGTGAGCGAAAGAGCTAAAGCCCCGGATGAAGCGCCAGTAGAAATTGAATCTCTGTAGGTCTTTGATCGTCTGGGGTGAGGGCCAGTTGAAGATAGAAGCCACTTTAGATTGGTCCATTGTGACTCCATCAGGGCTGATTAAGTAGCCCAGAAACTAAATTGTTTGCTGGTGAAACTCACATTTCTCACCCTTGTCATATAGCTGGTGTTGCAAGAGATGTCGCAGGACCTGGCGAACGTGGCAGACATAAGTGGAAGGGGAGTAGATTAAGATGTCATTGATGAATGATCTCCCCAGCATGTCCCTCAAGATGTCGTTGATTACGCAATGGAACACCGAGGGGGCACTAGAGAGCACATACACCATGACACATTACTCATAGCGACCAGAGGTGGTGATGAAGGCAGTCTTCCACTCATCTCCCTCTCTGATGCGCACCAGGTTGTATGCACTGTGTAGGTCCACTAAGTGAATATTTGGGTGGATTTAAGTTGCTCCAGAGCTGTGGGAACTAAGGGCAGAGGATATCGGTATTTAACCATACACTGGTTGAGGCCCCGGTAATCGATGCATGGTCGGAGGCTGCCCCCTTTCTTTTCAAAAAAGAAGAATCCAGCTGATGCGGGAGATGTGAATGGCTGGATATAACCTTGCTTGAGCACTTCCTGGATGTATTCCTCCATAGCTTGTTGTTCAGCCACTGATAAGGGGTAAATGTGGCTATGAGGGGGAGTGGTTCCAGGAAGCAGCTCAACAGCGCAGTCATGGGGACAATGTGGGGGCAGGCCATTGCCTTGGCTTTGCTAAATACCTCTCTCAGGTCCTGGTACTTGGGGGGAGGATGTGGAGTCCAGGACAGTCTCAGGGGCTCAGAGGCAGTGGTTGTGACAGTATGGAGACCATTGTGTAAGCTGCTTGTCTGCCCAGCATATAAGGGTGTTATGATGTTTCAGCCATGGAATCACAGGATGTTTGGCATAAATGGTGACCAGCAAGGTAATGAGTCTGTTGTGGAGCGTGCCGACCTGAAGGGGGAGCGGTACATGTGTCATAATCCCTTCCCCAATGGGTCCCCTGGCCATGGCCTGGATTTTGCTCGGGTGGCACAATGGTTGAGTGGAGATGTTAAGGCGGTTCACCATATCTTGATCTATGAAGTTCCCCGCCGAACCCAAGTCAATCTTGGTGAGATAAAAACTGGATATGACTTACCGGTTGCAAGTGGAGGACAGAAGGTCTGGGTTGGTGCAGGTCTGGAAGGTACACTGCCGAATGAGGTGATCAGGTTGGCCACAGTAGAAGCACTGGTGCTCCCTGTACCACCTCTCTCTCTCTTCCTCTGGGCTTTGTAGTGTCTGACTTGTACAACCAGTTGCCATCAGAAGTCATAATTAGGTGAATGGAGTCAACCTGTCTGCAGTTAAAGTGTCATGTAATTTCAATATAAACACAGCTGTTTCTGGAAGGACCTAAAAAAACACTGCAGAATGAAGCGTAAGGAGCTATTAAGCATCATTCAGCATTTAGTCATTAAAAAAATTTGTAACAAAATAAAAAATCACAATCCTGCAGAGCAACATTAAATCTGTTATAAAGAAAAAAAAATAGAAAGAATATGGCACAAAAGCAACTCTGTCTAGAGGAAGCCATCCTGCTAACTGCTATTCAGATGTACTGAGAGATGACCAATACAGCGGGTATTTGCAATGTAATACTTGACCCTAACTTTAGTTATTCACTTCCAAATGCATAAACGCAGCACACATGTGCAGTATACGTTGTGAATATGGTGCAGTGTGCCTAATTAGATACAGATGTTTGAGGCTATTCATGCATGTTCCTCATACTTTCTTCTCACACATGTCCTCACACATCTCTCTGTGGACCAATCCGGCTTTACCACAGTGGCATGCTAAAGGTTAGAAAACAGTCAAAACAACACTTGTTGGCTTTTTATTTTCTGTTGTCCTGGGTAAAGGCCAGGAAGTGACTAGCAACATAGTCATGTTGTTTGTAAAATATTTAAGAAATGATGTTGACAGGATGTTTTTTTTTTTTTTTTTCTGTACAGGGGTGTGGCTTTCAGCCGAAGCATAGAGGAGAGGAGCAATCATGTATAGTGAAGGAGCTCAGGCGATACACCTCCTATCGATTCAGGGTGAGTGTAGGCAGAAGCTAATTTAATGTTAAAGTACCTTTTGTTCTAGGTCACATTCTCAGCTATTAGTCCATTTGATAAGTTCATATCAGAGTGAAGATTATTTTGATTTGTTTTGTATTTGAACTGATTCAGTTTAATACTGCACAGAATTAAATGGACAAGAAAATGCTGCCTGAGGAATGAGAAATGTGACAATGGAAAATATTAAAAGGTTACATTTTTATATATAAAATTTTACAGAATTTAAAAACAATAGTATTTTTCACAACCTACACAGCTTCCTTCTACAGTGTTCCAGCTATATCCTCTGGCTCAGTCTGTTGTTTTATTTTTAGTAGCCCACATGTCAAAATCAGAGTCAAACTGCATCTGGGTTCTCTTGGATGCAGACTGAGAAACAGTCTCAGTCTGGTAATTTTTGTCCATATTCATGACATTGCTATGTTAACGTCTACAGAGCCCTCCACTAATATTGGCACCCTTGGTCAATATGAGCAAAGAAGGCTGTGAAAAATTGTCTTTATTATTGAACCTTTTGATCATTTGTTCAAAACATTCACAAAAATACTCTCTCATGGATCTCATCAAACAATTGCAAACACAACACAGGTTTATCCAAAAAAAAAATCTTTGTTAAATATAGGTGTGCAACAATTATTGCCACCCCTATGAATTCATATGAGAAAAATATATTTGAAGTGTATTCCCATTGACATTTAAAAAAAAGTTTTAGTACACCTGGGTGACTAGGAACAGGAAATTGTTCAACCATGACTTCCTGTTTCACAGGGGTATAAATATGAGGTAACACACAGGCCAAATTCCCTTAGTCATTCATAACAATGGGTAAGACCAAGGAATATAGCTGTGATGTGTGGCAAAAGGTTGTTGAGCTTCACAAAATGGGAAGTGGCTATAAGGAAATAGCACAAGCATTGAAAATGCCCATTTCCACCATCAGGGCAATAATTAAGAAGTTCCAGTCAACTGGAAATGTTATGAATCAACCTGGAATTGGATTTGTGTCTATATTGTCTGAACGCACTGTGAAGAGGATGGTTCGAGTGGCCAAAAAATCTCTAAGGATCACAGCTGGAGAATTGCAGGAGTTAGTTGCGTCTTGGGGTCAGAAATTCTCCAAAACTACAGTCTGAAGTCACCTACATCACCACAAGTTGTTTGGAAGGGTTTCAAGGAAAAAGCCTCTACTCTCATCCAAAAACAAACTCAAGCGTCTTCAGTTTGGCAGACACTACTGGAACTTAGCTTTTGTTTTTGATTTGTTCGTTGCAAACAACTGAAAGTCTGTAAATTTTGACAATAAACCTGATTTGCAATGGGGGTTGAATAATTTTGATTGCAACTGTATGTGAAGCAACGCATATACAGCTCTAATTTGTAAAGCCAACCATGGGTGTATGAAAGGTGTATTAACCGTGTGGCTGTTTGGGAAAAACTGTCTGGTGTTGCTGTGGCTGAATTCTGGAAAACAGAAGAAAAAAAAAAGACAAAACTGGCCAAAAAAATAGTTTTTTTCCTGCCTATAACATACTTTAAGAAACAACGAATTTATTTTATCAAAACAACACAGATTTTTTTTTTTTTTAATCTTGCCTAGGCTATCTTCCTGCAGAGATAATGTTGGATAGCATTGATCATTGTGGCTCACTGTGTATAAAGATGTCTAAAACCTTCATAGCTAAGTGAAATTTCCTCACATAGCTTTTAGAGCTATAGTAGAAAATGTCAAAATTTCAGCATGTGAAGGGTTTTCCCAGACCACCACACAGCTGAACACATATATACATACATACATACATACATACATACATACATAAATGTCTGAGAGTGCATCACAGGAAAACATAAAGATATTATGAATGAAAACTTAAAAACTTAAGCAGCTCTTGTGGGCCATCATTTTCTTGTGTTTAAACAGGTGTCTGTGGCTGGACCAGAGGGTCACAATGTATCTAGCGCAATAGTGGACTACAGAACACTGCCAGACCAACCAGGCAGGCCAGGAAAACCATCACTGCACAGTTCAGTACACCCACACAGCCTTCATGTTGTCTGGGGTAAGCCATTGTTAAAGTCTACTAGTACTTGCCTAAAAGGTAATGGCATCTGTGGTGCCACAGTGAAAAGCACTGTCTACAGTGAAAGCATGTCCTGTGAGTAAAAAAGTGCCGGTATGTGATCATTTATTGCACCATAAGTCTCTTCTTCTTCTTTTCCTTTCGGCTGTTCCCTTCAGGGGTCGCCACAGCGAATCATCTGCCTCCATCTAGCCCTATCCCCTGCATCCTCTTCTCTCAGACCGACTACCTTCATGTCCTCCTTCACTACATCCATAAACCTCCTCTTTGATCTTCCTCTCGGCCTCCTGCCTGGCAGCTCTAACCTCAGCATCCTTTTACCGATATATTCACTCTCCCTCCTCTGAACATGTCCAAACCATCTCAACCTGGCCTCTCTAACTTTGTCTCCAAAACATCTCACATGTGCTGTCCCCCTGATGTACTCATTCCTGATCCTATCCATCCTCGTCACTCCCGAAGAGAACCTCAACATCTTCAGCTCTGCTACCTCTAACTCTTCCTCCTGTCTTTTCCTCAGTGCAACTGTCTCCGAACCATACAACATCGCTGGTCTCACTACTGTCCTGTACACCTTTCCTTTCATTCTTGCTGGTACTCTTTTATCACACAACAGACCTGACACTTTTCTCCACCCATTCCAACCTGCCTGCACACGCTTCTTCACCTCTTTTCCACACTCCCCGTTGCTCTGGACTGTTGACCCTAAGTACTTCAAATCCTGCACCTTCTTTACCTCTTCTCCCTGTAACCTCACTGTTCCACTTGGATCCCTCTCATTCACACACATGTATTCTGTCTTGCTGCGACTAACCTTCATTCCTCTTCTCTCCAGAGCAAACCTCCACCTCTCTAGAGTTTCCTCCACCTGCTCCCTTCTCTCACTACAGATCACAACGTCATCCGCAAACATCATAGTCCATGGAGATTCCTGTCTGACCTCATCTGTCAGCCTGTCCATCACCACCGCAAACAAGAAGGGGCTCAGAGCCGATCCTTGATGCAGTCCCACCTTCACCGTGAACTCCTCTGTCACACCTACCACACACCTTACCACTGTCCTACTGCTCTCATACATATCCTGCACCACTCTAACATACTTCTCTGCCACTCCAGACCTCCTCATACAATACCACAGCTCCTCTCTTGGCACCCTGTCATACGCTTTCTCTAAATCTACAAAGACACAATGCAGCTCTTTCTGACCCTCTCTGTACTTCTCCATCAACATTCTCAAAACAAATATTGCATCTGTAGTGCTCTTTCTTGGCATGAAACCATACTGCTGCTCACAAATGCTCACTTCTCCCCTTAGCCTTGCTTCCACTACTCTTTCCCACAACTTCATTGTATGGCTCATCAGCTTAATACCTCTGTAGTTTCCACAACTCTGCACATCTCCCTTGTTCTTAAAAACCGGCACCAAAACACTTCTCCTCCATTCCTCAGGCATCCTCTCACTCTCTAAGACTTCGTTGAACAACCTAGTTAAAAACTCTACTGCCATCTCTCCTAGACACTTCCATACCTCCACTGGTATGTCATCAGGACCAACCTCCTTTCCTCTCTGCATCCTCTTCAAAGATCTCCTAACTTCACCCTTGCTAATCCTTTCTACTTCCTGCTCAACAATATTTGCCTCTACTACTCTTCTCTCTCTGTCATTTTCCTCATTCATCAGTTCCTCAAAGTACTCCTTCCATCTTTCCCTCACCCTCCTGTCACCTGTCAACACATTTCCATCTCTGTCTTTAATCACTCTAACCTGCTGCACATCCTTACCATCTCTATCCCACTGCCTCGCCAACCGATACAAATCCCTCTCACCTTCCTTACTATCTAACCTTGCATACATGTCCTCATAAGCTTTCTGTTTGGCCTTTGCCACCTTTATCTTAACCTCACGCTGCATCTCCCTATATTCCTGTCTACTCTCCTCTATCCTCTCACTGTCCCACTTCTTCCTAGCTAACCTCTTCTTCTGGATACTCTCCTGAACTTCCTCATTCCACCACCAAGTCTCCTTGTCTTCTTTCCTCCTTCCAGATGACACACCTAGCACCTTCCTACCTGTCTCCCTGATCACTTTGGCTGTAGTAGTCCAGTCATCTGGAAGCACCTCCTGACCACCTAAAGTCTGTTTCAACTCCTCCCTGAGAACCACACAGCACTCTTCCTTTTCCAACTTCCACCACTTTGTCTTCTGCTCTGCCTTTGCTCTCTTCATCTTACACACCACCATCCTATGCTGTCTAGCTACACTCTCGCCTACCACTACTATGCAATCGCTAATCTTCATCAGATTACAGTGTCTACATAAGATATAGTCCACCTGTGTGCTCCTGCCACCACTCTTATATGTCACCCTGTGTTCCTGCCTCTTCTGAAAGTACAGGTTCACCACAGCCATCTCCATACTTTTAGCAAAGTCTACCAACCTCTGTCCTTCTGGGTTCCTTACCTGAAGACCAAACCTGCCCATCACTTCCTCATCCCCACTATTCCCTTCACCAACATGTCCATTAAAGTCTGCCCCTATCACCACTCTCTCACCTCTGGGAACACTCTGCATCACTTCCTCAAGCTCGCTCCAGAATCTGTCTTTCTCCTCTTGCTCACAACCTACTTGTGGAGCGTAAGCACTAACAACATTCAACATCACACCTTCAATTTCCAGCTTCAGACTCATCAACCTATCTGACACTCTCTTTACCTCCAGAACATTTTTCACAAACTCCTCCTTCAGGATCACTCCTACTCCATTTCTCTTCCTGTCCACACCACGATAAAACAGTTTAAACCCTGCTCCAATGCTTCTAGCCTTGCTCCCTTTCCACCTGGTCTCCTGTACACACAGTCCCAGGGCTTGGGACCGGCACAAAAAGTACACTGGCTTGTGACCTCCTGTGGCTAGATTATTTATTGCACCATCAGTACACACTGCTTTTCTCAGTTATGTATCCAAATCCAAGTGGTGACTTTAAAAAGTTCAAATGTTTAACCAAAATAACATCTCAAAAGGATTGAGTGTATACACCACTGAAGTAAACAGGAATGAACTGTAAATACATATTTTACTCTCACATCAGTTTATTAAATTCTCCTCTTCAAGTGACAGTCAATACTCACTCAAATGAAACTGCAACCACTATGATGACATATTGTGATGAGGAAGTATGAAAGATCTAGTTAACATACCATACTGCGCTATTTTTCATCATTCATCCTCAGTAACTGCTTTATCCTGGTAAGAGTGAATCCAGAGTTAATCCTGGTGTGAGGTGGGAATACACTCTGAATGGGACACAAGTCCATCTCAGGCCACACACTAACAAGTATAAGCGATTAAGCGTAGCCAATCTACCTGCTGGCATTAAGAGAGGTGAGAGGAAACCAGAACACAAGGAGGAAACATGAAAAACTCTCGAAGCCTGGAACACCTTGATGAGTCTACATCATATACAAATGCCATAGATCAAGGTTCCAAGCACCTCAAATAATGTAATTAATGTATTTATACCACAGCACTGTTGAATTCTTGAATCTGATCGGTGCTGATTCATTTTCTATAACAGCAGCCCTGACATTACTTCCAGCTATAACTCAAATCACAGGTTGATATTAATGCGCTCGTTCTAATACGTATTATCGTGTAATTATTGTATTGTGGACACGCCATATAATCTAAGGCTAATAATTAACTGATAAAAAAGTGTTATTTGACAATAATCACCGTAATCGCTATAAGGTTTTGAGTAAGTAGATGTTTATTTAACATTTCTGAAAGGAGTCTTGGGTGTCTTGGGAGTCTTTGCCCTTTTTGCAGTTTCTCGGTAAAAGGACAAGCTGCATTTTTTGTTTTGTTTGTTTTAATTTCGAGAGAGAAAAAAGTGAGGCTGGTCAGAGGCTATACCATGACTGAGCTTGTTCATTAAATGTAACAATAAATGGTAAAAACACATAACGTGTTGTTCATTACTAAAAATTGTAATCATTGGCAAATTGCTGTGGTATATACACTACAGGAAGTGCATACTTACTGAGCATAAATGATCATATTTGTCATGCTTAATAGTGAGATATATTGGCTGCTTATGTCTTGTGTTTTTTTATTACTTGCACATCCCAGAGGCCCCAGAGGATGACGGAGGCTCGCCAATCACTCTGTATATACTGGAACTCAGTCAGAGTGGTGAGAGAAGCTTCTGTCCTTAAATCACACCAACATGAAGTCATCAAGTCATCATGTTAGACCCAGAAAGTAACATACAAACCGATAAAATGTTTGATGTTTCTAATTCATGCGTTTGTGCGTGTGTGTGTGTGTGTGTGTGTGTGTGTGTGTGTGTGTGTGTGTGTGTGTGTGTGTGTGTGTAGACCAAGAGTGGGACGTTGTGTACCGTGGGCCTCTTAGACAGCATGTGTGTGAGGGCTTGCAGGAGGGGAGATGGTATAAACTGCGCGTGTACTGTGAGAGTTTGGGAGGTCAGAGTCAGGTAAGGGCATTCCGACATTTTGGAATTATGAGTTTTATGATGTCGCAGGGACATTTGTTTGTGTCCTGATTGAAGAACATCTCTTTGTTCCCTTCAGGTGTCAGAGAGTCTCTGTGTGCAGACGGCTCCTCTGCCTCCTGGACCGTGCCAAGCCTTGCACACTGCAGAGGGAGCCACATCCTCAGAGATTTCACTATCTTGGGGTGAAACTTCTTACATTTTTAAGACTTTACAAAGACATTAATATGAATTCGGAAAAGAGCTCTTTTAGTTTTTGTTGCCGTCCACCTTCCGTGTTTCACTTAAAGCATATTCAGAAAAGTCTATCATGGAAAATCCTGAATTATGCAATTATAAAGGTCAAGAAGTTGTATGTAATAGCACAGTACACAAACCACTAGAACAACATGGGATTACGAAATCATGCCTACAAAATTTATTTGGGATACAATTTTATTGTTCCCTTATTTTAATTTGTTAATTCATGTGTTTGGAAGTCATTGTTAAAGATCCTCTGGAACAGGATCTATGTTTATATCTGTTTATTTTTATACTTCAATTTGGTACCCATGCTTTATTAGCAAATATAAGATACCGTTTAATAGTTTAATTTGCATCTTTAGTTTTATTAATTTAATATTTCTGCAGATAACCTTCTGTTATTTATGTTTATATAATTTTTGTTGTTTTTATTTACTTAGTTTATTTTTTATTCACCTTTTATTTTGAGATGTATTCCTTTCATTTAATTACATGCATTTAAATACAGATTCATCTGTGTCTGTTCCAGATCCACCAGTGTTTGACAGCGGGGCAGCAGTGTCTCAGTACTGTGTGGAAATGGCTCAGTCAGTGGGAGACTCCCAAAAGCAGGTGTTCCAGGGCTCAGATCCATACTGCACTGTGGGCCAACTCCTTCCTGGCACAACGTACATGTTCTGGGTGAAAGCCTACAATGCAGCAGGGGTAGGTTCATACTAGAGAGCTGTGTGATGATGATGTGTATAGTGATGATACTGCAGTGCTGCATGGCGATCTGTGAGTAAAACCGGAAAAAAATGAAAAAGAAATAATTGTTTAATACATCGCGATGTGATCAATTTCTCCAGTAGGAATTGTAAATCTATGGCATTAATTCATCGTGCTGAGTATGGACAAATCTGATTGTAAAATGGTCTTATGAAAATTATTCCATTGACGTTTTCCTTATTCGTTAATATCATGCTTGGAATATCAAACTTTGCTTTAATAATCAATATCATTAATAATTATATCAAGAATAGTACAAAACTAATAATAATTAAATTAGAAAATGACACTGAATGTTGTAATTACTGTAATTGTGCACGATGATTCTTGTAGCCTACTGATGTTGTTTAGTGTCAATTTGTAAATCTGAATTTGTAAATATTCTCTTTATTTGTTCATTTAGTCCTTCAGTTGAGTAATAGTCACATTTGTGTACGAAAGACACCATGAGACTCTGCATCGAGCTCAGGAGCCTCAGGGCAAATCACACGCTTGGGCTATTCAAAGACACTCTGTCAAACAACTGATCTGAGTTATTAAATGAATAAAAAAATCTAGAAATAGAGTTCAAAGAATTACCAGAAGATGGAAAACAGTAAACTTACATGATTTATATTCATTTCTTCTTTCTTTCACCGTTCATCATTGCCTCTATTGAAATTGTGCTGATGTTATTTTAACAAGTTTTTCATTTTATGGAATTTGTGTGCTTTCCAAAAATAATGTCCTCTCTCTTTATTTACTTATTTTATCATACATGGCCAAATTATATATGGCCAAACGTATGTGGACATCTGACCATCACTCCTGTATGTGCCCATTCCAAGACCGTGGGCATTAACACTGAGTTGGTTCTCCTATGCTGTTATAACAGCCTTCAGTCTCCTGGGAAGGCTTTCTACTAGATTTTGGAACGTTGCTGTGGAGATTTGCCCATTCAGCCCCAAGAGCATTAGCGAGGTCAGGCACTGATGTGAAGTGAGAAAGCCTGGTGCGCGGTCAGTGTTCTGATTCATCCCAAACATGTGCAGTTGGGTTAAGGTCAGGGCTTTCACAAAAATTCGGGAAAAAAAAGAAGCCTTTATTTGCCACATATGTAATCTAGTACAATGAAATTCATTTCTTCACATATCCCAGCTTGTTAGGAAGTTGGGGTCAGAGCACAGGGTCAGCTTTGATACAGCATCCCAGGAGCACAGAGGGTTAAGGACTTGAACCCTTCTTCTGATCAGTAACCCAGAACCTCAACCGCTGAGCCACCACTGCCAACATCTGAAGACGAATGAATGTTGCCTGCTAAATGCTTTCCATTTATTGGCTCACTATCACAACGCTTGCATGAAGTATGGTGTATTTGATGTAAATAATATGTATATTACGGAAACTGGGGTGTGTCATATGCTTATGACGTGTAACTAGTGAGAGGGAGCTGAGGCTGGTTCATCAGCTGCACTAATCACTGCATGTTTTGATAATTTGTTCATTTGTGCATTTTTCTGTGCACTTGAATCTGCTGTCATTTTTATGCAACTGTGTGTTTACATCAGAGTAACAACAATGAAAAGACTAATTAATTAATCATCGATCCAGTCGGTAATAAATAGGTACTGGATTGGGGTCAGAGATGCAGGTTTGATTTTGTAGCTCCCATCTTGACAACTTAGACACGATTTTATTACAGCATATAAAATGAATCCCACATATTTAAAATGTTATTTTTTGTACCATTTATTGCTGTGATTTTTTTTTTTTTTTCCCACAGTGGGGTCCCTTGTCAGATGTGTGCCAGGCTTCCACAACACCAGGAGCCCCAGAGCAGTGCAGTGTCCCAAATCTTACACTAAGCACTTGCAGCAGTGTACTGGCCACCTGGGAGGTGAGCAGCCATACTGCTTTAGTTTTTCTTCTGACTGGTAGAAGTATGAAAAATTATTATTTATTTATTTTTATCATTCTTATTACAGAGCCCAGCCTGTAACGGGTCAGAGGTGTGTGAGTTTCAGATGGAGTGGGGCCTGGAGGAAAGTGCTCTGGAGTTACTGTACTCTGGTTCTTCATCTCAATATGAAGTGAGAGACTTGCAGCCAGCCTCAGAGTACTACTGCAGAGTGCGGGTAGGAACTAAATACTACACTGTATTATAACTTGTATGTTCCATTTCAATGTTTTACAAAAATGGAACATCACAAATCATAGAAATCATAGAATGTTGAAATGTGTGTGTGTGTGTGTGTGTGTATATATATATATACAAAAATGTGAGGGGTGTACTCACTTTTGTGAATATGTATATATTATTGCCCTCCACTAACCCATGCCAATAATTGTTGCACACTTATATTTAACAAAGATATGATATCCATGAGAGCAGAGTATCTTTGTGATTTTTTTTAAACAATAGATCAAACGGTTACACAATAAATCCAATTTTTCACAGCCTTCTTTTCTCATATTTACCAAGGGTGCTGGAGGGCACTGTAGATAAACAGTAATATTATTCATCTGGCCCTGAAGCTAACCAGATAAAGTGTTGAAACATGACTTGTTGTAAGCAATATTTAACAGGAAGTTGACTATAGTCCCTCTCACATGTCCACGTTTTATGTGCACTCATACCGGTGCCAGAGTTGAGGTAGTAATTATGTGGTTTTTGCTCAGTCATCAGCCTTGGTCTTGAAGAAACAGAAAATGTAAATGTGTAATCGGATCATGTTAAATTTGTAAGCAAAAGATTACAATTACTTTCTAACAAAGAAATTACACATCTTTAAAACTCTGTGTTGAAATGAATAGCTAGCAATAGGTAGGTTTGTTGCTAAGTACACTTTCACACATATTAGTCTGTTTGTCAGGTCGAAATAGATGCTTTTGTTTCATTTGCTAGTTGGTTTGGTTAAGTTTCAAACTGCACGCAATGAAATGTACCGAAAAGCAAAAAAAATGTTGACTGGGGGGCGTGGAGGACTGAAAACGTACTTGTGAAACTCTTGCATTCATTGATCAAAAGCATAAAAGAGGTCAACAAACCTTTACCAAGTGCGTGTAGAAATCACTCGAGGACAGAAAGTGGGGCTGAAAAACAAAATAAATTATTAAGCATATAAAGAACTAGCTGCATAGACTGTTTAATTTCTGGGTTTTTTCATTTGTCATATAATCCAGAACAAATCACAGTTCCTCCAGTGGTATAGCTTTGTTCTTAAGCTCAGTTTCTGCTTCATGACTCAGTTTAGCGGCTCATATTTATCGAAAAATGCGGCCTGCAACCCAAAATACACAGAACCTTTGGTTCACTTGTTTCATTTGGGTCAATTCAGGGTTGAATCGCTTTCTTACTGCAGTCGAACCACTCTACAGTTCACTGGGAACCACACCATGACTACCTGGCTCAAACAGTCTCGGACCTGTTGTTTTGGTCCACACCAGAGTCTTGCTTGCCTAAATAAACCACACCAAGGGGACAAAATGCATCAGGGTTTGATTCAAATGGACCAAATGCTGTATTTGAGTGACTCTATCCATAAATATTTCTTAGATTGTTAATTAGAGATTTGATGATAAGTCGGAATGGGTATAAATATTTATAGCGGTAAACAGCATTGAACAGAAAAAAAAGAGCTAAAATGAAAGATGTGAAAGTAATAAGTTAATTTCCTGTCATGTTTTTCTTATCAAACACACAGGCAGTCAATGCTGTTGGGGCAGGCCACTTCAGCGATGTTGCAACAGTAAAGACTCCAGCCTCAGTCCCAGTAGCTGTGGAGCATGTGGAGGAAATTGGGACAGACTCCATGGGTGCTGGTACAGCTCACAGTACCGCTACCAGTCTGGCTTTAAGGTGGACAGAACCTAAGTGTAATGGAGCAGAGATTTCTGGATACAACATAGACTTTGGAGAGGAGCACCCTCTGTCTGTAGGGAGGACTAACTACCACATACTGGAAAATCTTCATTCGGATACTACATATAGGTATAACCTATATGAAAATTTAACCATATTAACTATATAGCTGATGATAATATTTTCCTCGAAATCTTTTTGCTAAATCATTTTGCTGTGTTCCAGTATACGAGTGCAAGCAGTGAACAGCGTGGGTGCCGGTCCCTTTAGCACAGAACTAAAGCTCAGAACACGACCGTTGCCTCCTGAACCCCCAGTGTTGGAGTGTGTGGTGGCTGGACCTCAGAGTCTAAAGCTGAAATGGGGAGACAGGCTTCAGAACAGTCATGGCACACACTACTGTTTGCACATGCAAGCCGCAACGGACAGGTACTGGCCTACTTACAAGCCTCTAATCTGAGTAGAATGCATGAGACATCGTTAATACAGTGTTCAAATGTTAGCTTCGCTGATAGCTTGCAGGCGATTCTTCATAGTTAGTGTAAAGTTTATCATGCAACACACAATTTGTTTTATTGACGACCAGACCACACCACTGCATTTTAGATTATCGGCAGATGGTAGGCTAGACAGCAAGGAGTTGATGTGGATGCTAAGAGCTCTGTGCTACAGAGCAAATCTACATGATTTGGTGATCACCTTGACTGGACCATCAACTCATTTTAGGGGGTTCATTACCATTTTTTAAATGACGTTTTATGGTGATTTAATTACCGTATTACCAAATAATACCATGGTAAACTTAATTTTAAAAGATCACAGTATCACTCGACCATTTCACCAATCCACCAGTCCATGGTGAAAATGAAAGGAAAATTTAATCATGAAATCTTTGTACAGCAGTCTCTGCATATCCTTGGGTATACAGTGAGGGAAAAAGTATTTGATCCCCTGTTGATTTTGTACGTTTGCCCACTGACCAAGAAATGATCAGTCTATAATTTTAACGGTAGGTGTATTTTAACAGTGAGAGACAGAATAACAACAAAAAAATCCAGAAAAATGCATTTCAAAAAAGTTATAAATTGATTTGCATTTTACTGAGTGAAATAAGTATTTGATCCCCTATCAGTCAGCAAGATTTCTGGCTCCCAGGTGTCTTTTACACAGGTAACAAGCTGAGATTAGAGCACTCTCTTAAAGGGAGTACTCCTTATCAGTTTGTTACCTGTATAAAAGACACCTGTCCACAGAAACAATCAATCAATCAGATTCCAAACTCTCCACCATGGCCAAGACCAAAGAGCTGCCCAAGGATGTCAGGGACAAGATTGTAGACCTACACAAGGCTGGAATGGGCTACAAGACCATCGCCAAGCAGCTTGGTGAGAAGGTGACAACAGTTGGTGCGATTATTCCCAAATGGAAGAAACACAAAATAACTGTCAGTCTCCC
Organism: Cranoglanis bouderius; assembly: GCA_023630585.1. Classification (NCBI taxonomy): domain Eukaryota; kingdom Metazoa; phylum Chordata; class Actinopteri; order Siluriformes; family Cranoglanididae; genus Cranoglanis; species Cranoglanis bouderius. The sequence continues at coordinate 11,914,510 of CM042542.1, read as the reverse complement.
TCGGTCTGGGGCTCCATGCAAGATCTCACCTCGTGGAGTTTCAATGATCATGAGAACGGTGAGGAATCAGCCCAGAACTACACGGGAGGATCTTGTTAATGATGTCAAGGCAGCTGGGACCATAGTCACCAAGAAAACAATTGGTAACACACTGCACCGTGAAGGACTGAAATCCTGCAGTGCCCGCAAGGTCCCCCTGCTCAAGAAAGCACATGTACAGGCCCGTCTGAAGTTTGCCGGAATGATTCAGAGGAGAACTGGGTGAAAGTGTTGTGGTCAGGTGTGGTCAGATCTCTTTGGCATCAACTCAACTCGCCGTGTTTGGAGGAGGAGGAATGCTGCCTATGACCCCAAGAACACCATCCCCACCGTCAAACATGGAGGTGGGAACATTATGCTTTGGGGGTGTTTTTCTGCTAAGGGGACAGGACAACTGCACCGCATCAAAGGGACGATGGACGGGGCCATGTACCGTCAAATCTTGGGTGAGAACCTCCTTCCCTCAGCCAGGGCATTGAAAATGGGTCGTGGATGGGTATTCCAGCATGACAATGACCCAAAACACACAGCCAAGGCAACAAAGGAGTGGCTCAAGAAGAAGCACATTAAGGTCCTGGAGTGGCCTAGCCAGTCTCCAGACCTTAATCCCATAGAAAATCTGTGGAGGGAGCTGAAGGTTCGAGTTGCCAAACGTCAGCCTCGAGACCTTAATGAGTTGGAGAGGATCTGCAAAGAGGAGTGGGACAAAATCCCTCCTGAGATGTGTGCAAACCTGGTGGGCAACTACAAGAAACGTCTGACCTCTGTGATTGCCAACAAGGGTTTTGCCACCAAGTACTAAGTCGAAGGGGTCAAATACTTATTTCACTCATTAAAATACAAATAAATTTATAATTTCTTTTAAATGCATTTTTCTGGATTTTTTTGTTGTTATTCTGTCTCTCACTGTTAAAATACACCTACCATTAAAATTATAGACTGATCATTTCTTTGTCAGTGGGCAAATGTACAAAATCAGCAGGGGATCAAATACTCCCCCCCCCACTGTATACAACATTAAAACTACTTTCAGGTAACGTGAATAACGTTAATTATCTCATTGGCACCTGTCAAGGGGTGGGCTATATTAGACAGCAAGTGAACAGTCAGTTCTCAAAGTTGATGTGTTGGAAACAGGAAAAATGGGCAAGTGTAAGGATCTGAATGGCTTTGACAAGGGCCAAATTGTGATGCCTAGATGACTGGGTCAGAGCTTCTCCAAAACAGCAGGAAAAAACAGAGTAACTTACACGAGACACAAAGGGCTGGCCTTAACAAAACTAAACTCTGCTGGCATCAGGATGCACTATCGGAAGAAGGCAAGCCGGTGTGTGATGCTCTGGGCAATGTTCAGCTGGGAAGCCTTGGGTCCTGGCATTCATGTGGATGTTATTTTGACACGTACCACCTTTGCCAGATACCACAGCACACCTTCAGAGGTCTTGTGGAGTCCATGCCTCAACGGGTCAGAGCTGTTTTGACAGCACAAGGGGGACCTACACAATATTAGGCAGGTGGTTTTAATGGTCTGACGGTTTTTCCATAAAATCTCTTACACTGTCAGTATTTATCTCACTGTCTTTGTAAGATGAGAGTGCCTGCGAGGGAAGGATGTGTGCTGAGCACAAAAAAAGAAAGTCTAACTAGCGTGGCAGTGTGCAGTGATACATAGCCCAAGATAGATACTTGTTGTTTCATTTAGATCTGGTCAGCGATGTTGTTCTGTACGTTTGATAGCTGTACAAACATGCTAGGAGTGGCAGCAGAGGTAGCAATGAAACATCGACAGTAGTGGATTGCACAGCCAAATGGATTTCAGTGTAGTTGTGTCCCCTGTATGGTGAAACAGAGGTTAATGTAGTATGATTATGTAGAGTCCAGAGAGAGGGGATTGAGAAACTTTTGGGGAGTCAAAGCCAGACAGATGAGAACTTGATCAGGTAAATATATATGGATGGGTAGATGGAAATGCATTATTAATTGTTTGTTTTTTTTCCAGTGGTGAGGTAACTGCCCAATCATACACAATGACAAACCATTAAAACTGTAACAAACCTACTTAGTTGTAACAATTCCAAAATTCCTGGCATACCTTGATGGAAAAGTGACAGCACTTTTCTTGGCTTGATGGTGTTATTGTGTCGTGCTAGCATGAGTATTTTTATATGAGTTGGTGGTGATCCAGCATTCACGTTAAGATGTCTATGAGATGCCTAATGACACCAAGTTGTCCTGCAAAGGGAAGGAACATCCACAGAATAATAATATAGAACCAGAGGAAAACAACAAAAAAACACATAAGCTTTGCATGAAGAAAAACACACGTTTTGATGGTGAGAATATGTGCTTTTCTGTATTGTAGGTTGGTTTGTATCTACAGCGGCCCCTGCCATACGTTTAAAGTGCAGCGACTGTGTGAGGCCACCGAGTACCAGTTCAGCATCCAGGCTCACAGTGCAGCAGGCATGGGCCCCCTCTCTCCTCCTTATATTTTCAGCACTACCCGCTCTCCACCACCTCAGCTCAAACGTAAGCCGTGATTATCTATTTTACCTTGTTATACTTGTGTGCCTTTTTCAACTGTACATAAAAAAACAAGAAAAGGCCCCAACAAGAGCCAGTGGTGCTTGGGATTCTAGTTCATGTCCTAATTCGATAATAATAACCAATAACCATAATAATGTACAGTAGGCACCTTTATAACATGAAAGAAGAGATATAGCCAGGTGACAAAGGGGAAAAATGATATAACATGTGTTAGTAAGACAGTCCATACAGGATTTTGCAGATTTGCTACGCCTTTTTTCAAAATTTGAAAGCTACTTAAACTGACCAAATTGCAATTGCACAAAATAGTTTTGCATGGTCTTTCGCAGTGATGTTTGTTGGTAAATGAGACATTTTAGCTGTACTCATGTTCATAGCACGTGAACCAAGAGTGCTTTGGCTGAATCCGTGTTGTGATGTGATCAAAATCACAAAACCCTGGAAGGATTGGTAAGACGTTGGTCCACCATGAGCCCAACAGCTTCAATGTACCTTGGCTTAGATTGTACAAGTCTCCAAAAGATATTACTTCAGTCTGTGGTCTGAATTTGGGGGAAGAGAGACTTCTACCAATAGGATGCATGCACAATTATGTCGGTGTAATCACTGTGTTGCTAGCCCCAACCCCCCCTTCTAGTGCAACTAGTCCCTGTTGGTATCAAATATTTGGTAGTGGACCTGTAGTTAATGGACAAAAGGACAATTCCAGCTTTCTGGTGTTAAAAAACTGTTTCTTGTACTTAGCCCAGTGGGAAAAAAACTGTAGTGTATGCTTACACATACAGGTGCATCTCAATAAATTAGAATGTCGTGGAAAAGTTCATTTATTTCAGTAATTCAACTCAAATTGTGAAACTCGTGTATTAAATAAATTCAATGCACACAGCCTGAAGTAGTTTAAGTCTTTGGTTCTTTTAATTGTGATGATTTTGGCTCACATTTAACAAAAACCCACCAATTCACTATCTCAACAAATTAGAATATGGTGACATGCCAATCAGCTAATCAACTCAAAACACCTGCAAAGGTTTCCTGAGCCTTCAAAATGGTCTCTCAGTTTGGTTCACTAGGTAAGCCACAAACATTCATCGCCAAAGAAGCTGGCTGTTCACAGAGTGCTGTATCCAAGCATGTTAACAGAAAGTTGAGTGGAAGGAAAAAGTGTGGAAGGAAAAGATGCACAACCAACCGAGAGAACCGCAGCCTTATGAGGATTGTCAAGCAAAATCGATTCAAGAATTTGAGTGAACTTCACAAGGAATGGACTGAGTCTGGGGTCAAGGCATCAAGAGCCACCACACACAGACGTGTCAAGGAATTTGGCTACAGTTGTCGTATTCCTCTTGTTAAGCCACTCCTGAACCACAGACAACGTCAGAGGCGTCTTACCTGGGCTAAGGAGAAGAAGAACTGGACTGTTGCCCAGTGGTCCAAAGTCCTCTTTTCAGATGAGAGCAAGTTTTGTATTTCATTTGGAAACCAAGGTCCTAGAGTCTGGAGGAAGGGTGGAGAAGCTCATAGCCCAAGTTGCTTGAAGTCCAGTGTTAAGTTTCCACAGTCTGTGATGATTTGGGGTGCAATGTCATCTGCTGGTGTTGGTCCATTGTGTTTTTTGAAAACCAAAGTCACTGCACCCGTTTACCAAGAAATTTTAGAGCACTTCATGCTTCCTTCTGCTGACCAGCTTTTTGAAGATGCTGATTTCATTTTCCAGCAGGATTTGGCACCTGCCCACTCTGCCAAAAGCACCAAAAGTTGGTTAAATGACCATGGTGTTGGTGTGCTTGACTGGCCAGCAAACTCACCACACCTGAACCCCATAGAGAATCTATGGGGTATTGTCAAGAGGAAAATGAGAAACAAGAGACCAAAAAATGCAGATGAGCTGAAGGCCACTGTCAAAGAAACCTGGGCTTCCATACCACCTCAGCAGTGCCACAAACTGATCACCTCCATGCCACGCCGAATTGAGGCAGTAATTAAAGCAAAAGGAGCCCTTACCAAGTATTGAGTACATGTACAGTAAATGAACATACTTTCCAGAAGGCCAACAATTCACTAAAAATGTTTTTTTTATTGGTCTTATGAAGTATTCTAATTTGTTGAGATAGTGAATTGGTGGGTTTTTGTTAAACGTGAGCCAAAATCATCACAATTAAAAGAACCAAAGACTTAAACTACTTCAGTCTGTGTGCATTTAATTTATTTAATACACGAGTTTCACAATTTGAGTTGAATTACTGAAATAAAGGAACTTTTCCACGACATTCTAATTTATTGAGATGCACCTGTATTTCTGAATTTGATGCTTTTCTGCTTGTTTATAATATTTATTATGTGCTTTTCATAGCCCCAAAGGTTGAACTGATCGAGTGGAATAGGTATACAGTCACATGGGAGGCGCTTCAGGCAATGAGAGGAGACCCAATTGTTTATGCACTGCAGCTGCTGAGGGGCCGTGAAGTGGAGCAGGTATGGAAAGGAGCATCTAGCCTTAGTGTAACAAGCCCACATACATACACAGAATAAACATATTTACAGTATTGCAATCCATGTTTTTCCAACCTAATCTGTAACCACTGCATCTGTAGTCTGTGTGGGATTACCATGGACAAAAGTTCACTGTTTCCCTGTACTAAAAAGAATGGAAGACCTGTTTACTCAAAACTCACTTATAATGGAGATCTAATGGCAGTTGTTACAGTCTGAAATGTTGTTACAGCCTAACAATAAAAATCTTGGAAGAATATATTATTGATTAAATACAGTATTAAAAGAAGAAAGGCAGCCGACAATGCCACAGCTATCCATGGCTTGGAGCGCAAGAGAGCAAAATTGGCCATGCTCTCAGGGAGGGAGGGGTGGCATACTCTCTCTGTCCCCGATCAATCACAGCGACACTAGCCAATCATGGGCATCTGTGAGCTCACGTATGCAGAAGTGGGAAGATAGCACTTTCCTCCCGGTGTGTTACATCGCCCCCTGATGAGCAGCAGTTCGAAACGGTGCAGTCGGCTGGCCTCGTGTCTCGGAGGGAGCATGTGATTGCCTCCTTGGTTTTTTAGCTGTCATATGATGGGGGAGAGATGCCTGACGGGTAGGAATTTGTCATGACTAAATTAGGGAGAAAATCAATGAAAAAAGATGGATGGATTTATGAAAGTGTGCTCACATATTAATCAACTGCTGTTAGACTCTCATTATAAGTGTATACGAATAATCACACGCAATCACAGACAATCAGCATTTTCTGCTTATAGAATTATCATGAGTAACACTCCTGTGTCTTTTCTAGCTGTATAAGGGCTCTGGAACCTCATACACATGGCATAACTCCACAGTGAGTAGCATGTGTCGCCTGCGTGTGTGTGCCGGTCGCCGGAGTACGGATGGTGGAGAGCTGTGGGGTCAGTGCAGCCTCAGCACGGCCCTTCCTGCGACTGAGCCACCCAGAATCTCAAGCTCCCACAATCCCCAGCCCAAGAGGAGTTGGTCTCTCGCCGATGAGCGCTTTGCAACCGTTCTGCTCCTCGGCTTTGTCATATTGGCCATTCTGTTTGCCGTGCTCATCCAGTACTTTATCATCGAGGTGCGATGAGGGAAGAGGAGAGGGATCAGGTGGAAGAAGGGAAGCAAGAAATAAGATAGAGGAAGGAGAAAGAAAAAGTGGCATGTTGGAGCAGAGCAGGCCTCGTAGCACATAGCCGCCCTGACTAGCACAGAGCATTCTGAAATAGTCAAAGCCCAATAATTATAATAATTATTATTATTGTTATTATGATTATTATTATTATTATTATTATTATTATTATTATTATTGGCCTTTTTTTAATTACTATTAATGCATGGAGGAAAGAAATCTATATATGGCATCAGTAGGTACTTTGTTGTGTAAACTGTGACGAATGGGACTTCTGTATGCCATCTGTGTACTTTTTAGATGGTTACTTCACAGTTTTGGCCAGATTTGATTATTATTTCATATGAATTCGGATTATTTTTAAATCACAGAAACTTCTCTAGGCAAGGCCGATCACTCAGCGCTTTGGTGAGCTTGGCTGGTATTCGGTACACAGCAGCCTTATCTGAACATTAAAGGACCTCATTCTCAGTTTGGAAGTCATGAGATTCTTCTGAAACATCCACGAGGATTGTTACATCAGTGAGTTTATGTTGCTTTATAAAAATGAAGTCTTAGGGGCTGAGTGCTTTTTACTGCCTTAGAATAATATGAGGTGTTTTTTGCACGTGTATCATGTAGGCAATGTTCCATTTATTTTTATTTTTTTTCAGTGTCACAAGTGTTAAAAGGGAGACAGTGCCAAAGCTTTCATAGACATATACAAAAGAGCATACTCATAAATGACTGGAGTCTCTTGTACTCTCATTTGCAGATAAGAAATATTTTTATGTTTAATTATTCATAACATCATAACCACATTGTACACAATAATTCATTCATTTATCTGAGACATTGGGAGAGCTAGATTTTTATGTTCTGCTATCACCAGTGTGTTCTTATATGGTAGACTATACATACATTCTAGCTATGTTCATGTACATACAGATATGGCAGTATTGCTTAGATAGCCTATATGGATATGCATTTGTTATAAATGTCTCTATTTAGCTCAAACTGAGCAGTGTAGTCCCTTTCTGATTTCTGCTTTTGGTGAAGAGTTTTATTTTACAAGTTTTGTTTAACAGTATATTTTCTCAGTTACTTTGTAATGAATTCTCATAGTTATCCAAAAGTTATAGATTTGGGGGGGGGCAAATGCTAGCACACCCCATCTCCAGTGCCAGTGAAGTTGATATTTTCTTGGTTGGTGCTTAGCAATGCAGCGGAAGGAGTACCCATCCCTCCTTCCTTCCCTCCTTCCTTCCCTCCTTCTTCAAAAGACTGCACATGACACAAATGGGATTTTAAATCTTTAGCTTAAAGATTTATTTTATATTCATATCCGTACTGCAAAATCAACCTTCCCAGTTTCCTCCTGGTGCTTAATCCGGATGAACTTAATGGTTTCTGTTGTTGCTGTTGCTAGTTTTCTTTTCCCCCAGAGCTGTTATTTGACATCACATTGTTATGTAAATTAGAATAATCATTTTACGTGATTTCATATCCTCCCTTTCACAGAATAATTTCCCCCTTAGACGTAATTGATAGTGCTTGATGAAGTAGACCCAGAGTGAAGTGCCTCAATCTGAAAAGGCATCATGTTGTGAGTACATCAGTGTCATGCTAGAATCTTTGTCTTTTTTTGCCTTGCTTACCTTAAGGACTCTAAATCTTAATAATTAATTAAAGAGCAGAGTGCATTTAGTCTCTGATGCTACTGCGCAAGGCCTACTTTTGAGCTTCTCATGCAAATGCAACGCTGTGTTTCACTACCAAAAGTAGTGATAAACCTGTTTATAGAGCTGCTAGTGTTTTTTATTTACAATGGAGAAAAGCTGCTGTCTGAACTTCCTTGTTTTCAAACTTGAATAGAGCTGTACGCTGTTTGTTCTTTATACCTCTTTCGTGTCGCAAAAGCCATTCTATTGCACAGCAGATGCAGTTTTTCAGTTTGTTTTTCTTTCACTTTGTCATTTTCCTTTAGATGTATTGCTTCATCATGTTGGTCTTAGCCTTAGGGCTTTCCATATTAACCTGTATACTTTGCATTGGATCAAATTCCAAAAGAAGTCCTGGGGTATCTCAAGGTTTCTGACATATTGAATGTCTTGGATATAGAAGTAGAAGTCTAATTTACTCAGAATGCCTTTTAGAAAGCGCTACAACACACACATTCTCAGTGCATTTATTATGCCAAGGTGTTCCTGTTAAAGGAGTGATTCAGTGATTCATGGAAATGAACACTGTCACTGAGAAATTAACTTGCTGAATCACATGAGTGTGTGTAATAACAGATTATTATATAGGGAATTTCCATTTTAAAAGGTGCTGGTGGCAGGAATCTGTTGGGCCAAAAGTGTTTTTTTGTTTTTTTGTAACACTTTACATAAAGGTACACTAAAGATGTAAGATTTTGGAATTTCACCTTTTCAGACTCCTCTGGTAAAAAAAAAAAAAATGCTATTCCAAGCTACTTGCAGAACGTTTCATAATGTGGGTTGTGCTGCCATCGTCCTGACTGCGCGCATTAATCTCAGCCATCAGGCAGTTTACTGTCACTGCAACTGCAGGCGGTTTGACACTACTGCTAGCTAAAATATAGTCCTTTCTGTTTTATTTTTGCCTGATCTGTGTTCGCTGTGTAGTTGGTTATTTAATCTGTGTTTTGTTCTCCAGCCTGCCAAAAAAAAAGCTTGCCATTAACCCATTAGTCACTAGCCACCTAACATGAGTTCTCCCATATACAGGTGCATCTAAAAAAAATTTGAATATCGTGGAAAAGTTGTTTTTTTTTCCGTAATTTAATTCAAAAAGTGGAACCTTCATACATTCTAGATTCAATACACATAAAGTGAAATATTTCAAGCCTTATTTTGTTTTAATCTTGATGATTACAGCTTACCGCTCATGGAAATCAAAAATTCAGTATCTCAAAATATTTTAATGAATAATTTTTAATACAGAAATGTCGACCTTCTGAAAAGTGTTCATTTATGCATTCAATACTTGGGCGGGGCTCCTTTTGCACGAATTACTGCATCAATGGGGCGTGGCATGGAGGCGATCAGCCTGTGGCGCTGCTGAGGTGTTATGGAAGCCCAGGTTGCTTTGATAGCGGCCTTCAGCTCGTCTGTATTGTTGGGTCTGGTGTCTCTCATCTTCCTCTTCACAAAATTCAGGTCAGGTGAGTTGGCTGGCCAATCAAGCACAGTAACACCATGGTCAGCAAACCAGTTACTAGTAGTTTTGTCACTGTGGCCAGGTGCCAAGTCCTGCTGGAAAAGGAAATCAGCATCTCCATAAAGCTTGTCAGCAGATGGAAGCATGAAGTCTCTAAAATCTCCTGGTAGACGCTGCATTGACTCTCGACTTGAGAAAACACAGTGGACCAACACCAGCAGATGACATGGCAACCCAAATCATCACTGACTGTGGAAACTTCACACTGGACTTCAAGCAATTTGGAGTCTGTGCCTCTCCACTCTTCCTCCAGACTCTGGGACCTTGATTTCCAAATGAAATGCAAAATTTACTTTCATCTGAAAAGAGGACTTTGGACCACTGAGCAACAGTGTTTTGAGTAAAAAGGTGTTTTGAGTTAATTAGCTGATTAGAGTCTTCTAAGGTCCACACTGCTGTATTATAAATTCTTTATTCTAATATTTTTGAGATACTGGATTTTTCCAGTTTCTCATTTCCATGAGCTGTAAGCTGTAATCATCACGATTAAAACAAAAAAGGCTTGAAATATTGCACTTTATGTGGAATGAATCTAGAATATAGAGATGCACCTGTATGAGCTCAACAACTTCTCACTAATACAAATTCCATGAGGATAAATCAGCTGACTATCATTCACTAGCTTCCCATCAAATTAAAGAACAAATCAATGTCATCTATTTAGCAAGAAGAAAGCTAAAACTCCACCAGTCCTGAATGCTTTTCCTCTTTCAGAGCTGTGCCCAGAGTTGGCGAATTAAACGACTTGAGTTCAAAAGTTAGGTCCGTATTTACACAGGAATGATACTTGTATTCAGAGTCTGGTTAGTCAGCTGTAGTTTCCAAGGCTCTCCATTCTGATTATGTAAATCACCTACATGTAGTTATTTGCCATAATGTTATTTTGAATGTTATTTTCGATATTGTGTGCTGACAGTTAATTGTGCACACAAGTTAATGAAGCCACCAGATACTAAATTGAGATCATGAAATTGCAGTGTGTGTGCGAGATGTACGCTATCTTATCACACTTTTAATTCACTAATTGAGTTGTTGAATGAATAAAATAACGGCAATATTTTTGTCAATTTGATGAAGAAAAAATGCCCACTGTTTGAATCCTCACTACACATGAGTGACGGCCCATAGTGTAGTGTGAGACTCTTTCACTCGCTCATTCCCATTCACTTTATTTATTTACACTCTCATGTGTTCTCACTCTTGCTCTCTCCTGATTGGGTGTGGATCCTGCCAATCATCGTGTAGTCAGACTTCTTTCATGCCTGAAGTGGGGCATAATGACGTTCTATGTATCTGATCTGGTGTATGACATACAGTACTGTGCAAAGGTCTTAGGCACATGCAAAGAAATGCTGTAGAGCAAAGATGCCTTCAAAATAATGAAATTAAATGTTTCTACATTTTAAAAAAAATACAGTAAAGAGCAGTAAACATTAGTAAACGAAACAAAGTCGATATTTGGTGTGACAAAATCTATAACAAAGTTTATGCTAAAAAAAGAGTGCCTAAAACTTTTGCACAGTACCGTATATGTGCAAATTTCCCACCAATTCCAACCGACTCACCTGATACAGCTCTGACTGTGAATCACTATTACTATTACAGCATTGTCAGGGAGACTCACAGCAGCCAAGAAATGTCATATTATAGCGTATTTTTTTTTCTCCCGTGACTCAATAGTCATGTTTTTTTAACCATACACCCTGTAGAGTTTTAATCTCCACTATTTGCTGCATTATTTAAAACAAATGAACCATACACTTCAGCATTAATATATCGTAAATATTGTAATCAGCACTTGTATTTACTTTATATATATATATTTCTTTTTTTTTTTGCATTACATCTGCATTATGTTTACATTCCATCTATTAGTAAAATCCCATGGCCCATTAACACCAATAGGAACTAATGCACTAATGAATCTGTTTGTGCTGGCTAATTGGCAAAATTCATTAGCGAGGATTAATGTTGGGTACCAATACTAACACCCTGATTATTAACATTTAATAACATTTTCATTTATACTGATTTATGTGGACTTTAATAAAACACTCATTTAGAGTCCCATTGGAATCTGAGAGACTAATTCCACAAAGATTTAGCTTTCTGAATTTAATTTCTACTCTGTTTCATTTTGTTTGGTGGCAGCAATAATGTAGCAAATGTTGCTTTGTTAACATGACCTGCGCTTAAAATCAGTGCTGAAGTTTATGGATTGTTAATGTTAAATATTTCAGTAAATAATGTGAGTTTGGTGCACCTTAATGTAAAGTGTTCTCTTTGTAAAAACCTACCAGTTTTGCTGCTACTATGGGAAAAAATGGACTGTTCATCCTTTAATGTAAGCCAAAAGCTAAAAGTAATTTGTATAATTTACACAAGTGTTGAGTGTTAAAACGTACAAATAAAACAATAGCGTTTATTGATGTATCTAAGGAACCGACATGGACCAAAGATATTACTGCTGCAGTATCTATAAATATGGATTAACACCACCAATGCATGTTTAAACCTCTTTAAATGGTCGATTTTATAATTATTCTAATCTGTTGATCACATCATCCAAACTGGTACTTATTCCAGGCAAACTGTGGGACTCCTAATTCACTGTGCTTGTGAAATGCACAGAGTGGCTAAATTCACACATATGAATGACTTACTAAATTATAGATTTCCAATGAAAGTGTCGGGTTTTATGCCAGATTAATGGAGAATTCGTTTTCTTTTTACCCCATACAATTTTCAAAATAAAAAGCAAAAGAGCATTTAGGTTTCTAGTCGTAGCCCTAAGGCTCAGTAACCTCTGTGCAGCTTTAAATTTGTGTGTAAGCTACTGCATTTGTAATCTCATTCAATCGCATTTCAATTTCCCGAAGATGTAACCAAAGCTGGTACAAAGACTGTTAACAGGCACCGAGGTTACTGTGCACACACTGTCTTGCTTTCATTTTACATTTTCCCATGATTTAAGAAAAAAAAGAAAAAAAGAAAAAAAAAATTGTCATAAAGCATAAGAAGCCATAAGGGACAGCCTGAATTGTCATGGTCTCTCTGTCTGTGGCTCGCTGCTAAAAAAACACTAACAAATAAAAGTAGCTTATAAAATGTTTTAAGCCCAAAGTAGTATCTCAGTGTTTTAGAATGTCATGTGTAAACTAGGGAAATAGACTAGCGACACAAACAAATTAGCAGTCAGTAGCCTATATTGTGTGCCATCATGTACATGGAATCATCTTTATGTCAATCTACCAGCTCCAAATCACCTTTTGTCATGCCAGTGTTTATACACCACATTTTTGATACTGAACATTTTTTTTATTTTGAAATACAAAAATTATACATTCCAAAAATATTTATCTGTTGTTTTTTTTAGTCACATTAAAGACTGCCATGTACCGTATGTCATAACTGACTTGTAACAATCATAGATAATATATTTAATATGTTAAATAAATTATAGTCATTCTGTGTATTAATTGTGACTTCTGGGTTTCTTTTCTTCTTCTTCTTCTTTTTCTTTAAATAAGGTAAAAGATGACTGGATACAGTTAGGGGCTTTTGGGTGAAAAAAGGAAAATGTAACTTAAAAATGGAAGAATGGTAAGATGTTAAAATGTTGCCACAAAGCTGGAAGCACAGAATTGTATAGGATGTCTTTCAATTTCATTACAATTTCCCTTCACTTTTACAAACCTGTTCCACGTTCCAGCGCCCCGGTCACCCAGAATCAGTGTCTGACCTTAATAATGCTCTTGTGGCTGAATGAGCAAATCCCCACAGCCATGTTGCAAAATCTAGCGGAAAGCCTACCCAGAAGAGTGGAGGTTATGATGACAGCAAAGGAGGACTAAATCTGGAATGGGACGTTCAAAAAACGTATAGGTGTGATGTTCAGGTGTGCACAAACCTTCGGGTCCCCCCTCAATTAAACAAATGAGACACAAATATTATACTTGGTCATTTATTTATTGAGGAAAATGACCCAATATTACATATCTGTGATTGGCAAAAGTATGTGAACCTCTAGGATTAGCAGTTAATTTGAAGATGAAATTAGAGTCAGGTGTTTTCAATCAATGGGATGACAACCAGGTGTGAGTGAGCGCCCCGTTTTATTTAAAGAACAGGGATCTATCAGAGTCTGATCTTCACAACACATGTTTGTTGAAGTTTATCATGGCAGGAACAAAAGAGATTTCTATGGACCTCAGAAAAAGAGTTGTTGATGCTCATCAAGCTGGAAAAGGTTACAAAACCATCTCTAAAGAGTTTGGACTCCATCAATCGACAGTCAGATAGATTGTGTACAAATGGAGGAAATTCAAGACCAGTGATACCCTCCCCAGGAGCGGTCGACCAACAAAGATCACTCCAAGAGCAAGGTGTGTAATTGTCCGCAAGGTCACAAAGGAGCCCAGGGTAACTTCTAAGCAAGGCCTCTCTCACGTTGGCTAATGTTAATGTTCATGAGTCCACCATCAGGAGAACACTGAACAACAATGGTGTGCATGGCAGGGTTGTAAGGAGAAAACTACTGCTCTCCAAAAAGAACATGGCTGCCCATCTGCAGTTTGCTAAAGTTCACATAGACAAGCCAGAAGGCTATTGGAAATGTTTTGTGGATTGATTTGACCAAAATAGAACTTTTTGGTTTAAATGAGAAGCGTTACGTTTGAAGATAGGAAAACACTGCATTCCAGCATAAGATCAGCTCATGAATTTGCCGTATTTATTATATCTGCGTTTATCAGGTTGTGTGGTTTAGCTTTATTTTTTATTAACATCTGTGAAACATGGTGGTGGTTGTATCATGGTTTGGGCCTGTTTTGCTGCAGCTGGTCCAGGACGACTTGACATCACTGATGGAACGATGAATTCTGAATTATACCAGCGAATTCTAAAGGAAAATGTCAGGACATCTGTTCATGAACTGAATCTCAAGAGAAAGTGGGTCATGCAGCAAGACAACGACCCTAAGCACACAAGTCATTCTACCAAAGAATGGTTAAAGAAGAATAAAGTTAATGTTTTGGAATGGCCAAGTCAAAGTCCTGATTTTAATCCAGTAGAAATGTTGTGGAAGGACCTGAAGCAAGCAGTTCATGTGAGGAAACCCACCAACATCCCAGAGCTGAAGCTGTTCTGTACTGAGGAATGGGCTAAAATTCCTCCATGTCGATGTGCAGGACTGATCAACAGTTAGCGGGAATGTTTAGTTGCAGTTATTGCTGCACAAGGGGGTCACACCAGATACTGAAAGCAAAGGTTCACATACTTCTGCCACTCACAGATATGTAATATCAGATCATTTTCCCCAATAAATAAATGACCAAGTATGATATTTTTTGTCTCCTTTGTTTAACCTTATCTGATCTGATGTTTTATGTCATATTTATGCAGAAATATAGAAAATTCTAAAGGGTTCACAAACTTTCAAGCACCACTGTAGCATGAATGGGTGGTATTTCAAATGAAAGGATCCAAATCAGTTTCGATGAGTCTGTGAACACGATCGCCTCAGATTCCTGTTCTTGGCTCACAGGAGTGGATCTTGATGTGGTCTTCTGCTGTTGTAGCCCATCTGCTGCAAGGTCCGATGTTCTGTGCATGCTGAGATGCTTTTCTGCTCACCATGGTTGAAAAGAGTGATTATTGTGATTATAGTGATTAGTTACTATATCCTTCCTGGCAACCCGAACCAGTCTGGCCATTTTCCTCTTATCTACAAGGCATATCTCCACCCACACAACTGCTTATACACCATTCTGTGTAAACTCTAGAGAATGTTGTGTGTGAAATCCCCGGTGATCAGCAGTTTATGAAATACTCAAACCAGCCTGTCCAGTACCAATATCCATGCCATGATTAAAGTCACAGAGATCACACATTTTCTTCACTCTGATGTTTGACGTGAACATCTCTTGGCCTGTATGTGCATGATTATTATTATTTATTTATTTGTGGAATCACCCTCATTACGAGCGGGCAAAGGGCGGGCTAATACAAGTTATTAGAGAATATTTATACCACATAGGCCTACTGATATTTTTTGCCTTACACTTAACCTATACTATTTGTATATTTTTGTTACACCAATGCCGCCTGACAAGCATTTATTATTATTGGTATTCAGACATTTTCTTTTCTTCGGTAAAGAAAAGTCTTTCAGTGTGGTGATTCTGCGCAGAACTGTTGCTGTCTGTATTCTGCGTTTTATCAGCGCACCCTTGAACGCACTCCGTGTTTACAATTGGTCACATGCTCTCGGGTTTTTAAGGCAATTTTTGGAGTAGTGTTTTTACAGCCGGAATAAATCATGGCTTGGGGATCTTAATAGCGTTGAGGCTTCAATAAGTTAACTGTCAATGGATGGTATTTAATAGAAAGAAGAAACCAGCAATTGAGGACCAGGTACTCGGTTATTTTCTTCCCTCTCCAGCTGAATGTCTGAGTTGCTTAGGAACAGTTTTTATGTGAAGCTCGCTAGCTAACTGAACTAACCCTTAGCAAGTTAAATACAATAACCTGCTCCTTAGGCCTCGTAATACTGTCCGTTAATAGTGCACTGTAAAGGAATTTAAAATAAAGGTTTTTAAAATAGTTTTAGTCAAATATTATTCGGCTATCAAAACGAAGACTTTTGGTTAACGATAGCTAGCTATCTGCCTCTTTTTGCTTTCCTAACTAGCTGTTTTTGTTGTTTGTTTTTATTTTTATTTTATTTATTTTTTTTGCTTATGATGTAAGTTAATTAACCTAATCACTAATGAATGTCATTTCGACCGATTCCAGGTGTCACTGGAATGTATTTCATAACTTATAAAATTTACTCTGCGTTTAATTAGCCATCTCGCTAAGCTTAGCTGTAACCTAGTTAACGTTAGCTCGTCCTAGCACTCTCATTATGGCTTCCCGAATATTTTTAGAAACCGCTTCCGACTCCATGATATAGATATAGAGTCGGGTAATTAACACTACATGAGAATAAGATCACTTTTTGTGTTTGTGTAATTGTCTCGGTGTTTGGCCAAGCTCCTGTCGCACCGCATAAAGGTTTAGCAACTTTGTCATACGACATACAACTTGTGATCATGTTGTCACGTGACTGCAGTTTCGCAAGTCAGTAGTCTGAAATGCCCACAAACCTCAAAGAGCATTATGGGTATTGCACTGTGAGGGTTTATTTGCGCATTGGATATCTTCACCAAGGGTTCACCAACCTTTCATAGTCTGGGGGTGTTTTATCTGTATTAAAAAAAAAAAATAAAAATTTCACTGACACCTTCAGTGTTGATTTTGTTTCACAAACAAACAAACAATAGGTGCGTCCCAATTCGCGTACTTCTGCCCTGTTCTGTGCCGTTGTGTAGTATAAATAGTGCGAGTAGTGTGTTCACACTGAAAATTCCAAAATAGAAAAAGTACACTACACTTTAAATACCCGGATGGTGCACTTAATTTAACCGAAAAAACGAAGTGTGGAATGTTGGACACTTCATGCACTCAACTTTCACAGCTTTAATTACGTAGCAGAGGGGGCGGGGCTATCACCCAGATAGCAAATGACATCTGGCCCACAGACCGTATGGAATGACGGCAATGACTCGACCTGAGTGTGGCTGGCTTCTGGGCCAGATGTGGGCCCAGACAAAACAAGCCTAAAACCGGCTTGTTGTGTGAGGGCCAGATACGGCCCATATGACCTTTGCCATTGCCTGAACTGAGCCACATGTACCGTAGCCGGCCCGGATGAGGCCCAGAAATGTATGCTGTCTGGGCAGACTCTGACCTTGAATGAAAAAATATCCTTATAAAATTCATACACTGCATGGTTGAGTACATAGTGCATAAGTGCATAGTGCGTCATTTGGGACACAACTAACTTCTATTCGGGCACATTAAGTATGTACAACAATATTTGTCTATTTATTTATTATAGTTACAAGATGTAGAATATCACTGACCCACTTGCGATGCCTCACACACCCCTGAGGATCCCCTGACTCCACATTGAGAACCATGTCTATGCATTTTGGTGATGAAATGGCAAAAATGAATCTTTAAACCAGTGGGAATAGGTTGAGCAAAAACATGATCCAGCAGTTGAGAAAATGTGTAGAGCGTAGTCGTGAACATGTAGAGCATATGTTATAAATAATAAATACAAAATTAAGTATATGTAGCTTTATATTCATTGGTTCCTGACTTTTCGGACGCCGTGTATAGTGAAAAGGGTGTAGTTTTGGACTCTGGTGATCTGCTCATTCTGTTTCACATGGAAAGCTTTCAGGCAGAATGAGGTTTATTTTGTTTAAGGAAAGCCAATCCGGCTCTGGCCTGTTCTTCAGATCGCAGTATTCCCACTATGCTCTTTTCTTATGTTGTAGTGTCGAAGACTGCAGGAGATCATCTCGGCGTGGTGGTGTGTTCTCCGTTGGGATTGTTTACAGTAGGCTCTGTTGCTGAAAGGGGAGATGTCAAGTACAGCCATGAAGAAAAAGGTGATTTTATAGTAAAATTTTTACTGAGAAACTTTTTTGTTGTTGTTGTTGTTGTTGTTGTGAGATTTGTGAGCAAATGCAGTAAGACTAGTTACGTTTACTTATGATGACATACAGTTTAGTGCAAAAGTTTCTACCAGGTAGGAAAATGTTCTCATTTACAGTTTGATCATTCAGAAACCCATGCTCATTTAATGGCACTGTTGAAGCCTCTTGAGTGCTGCATTCGCTGAGTTGTTCGTGTTTTCTAGGTTTTACTGATGGGAAAGAGTGGCTCAGGAAAGACCAGCATGAGATCAATCATCTTCGCCAACTACATTGCCAGAGACACTCGCCGACTGGGAGCCACAAGTAAGATGGTTTAACATGAACAACCAACCGGTTATTCTTCCTCCAGATATTTTGCACTTGTTTTTAAACTAATGTTTGGAAACATAGTCTTGTGGCTCTTGTATCAGTGGGTATGTCTCGACCAGCTCCCTAGATCAGTAGGTCGTTAGTCAGTATATCGTGTACACGAGTTCGGGCACTGGTTATTATGTTTTATATGTCATGTAAATTTGTTAGCTTAATGACACACATTTCTGTCATAATATGTCAAGCAATCATACGCAAGCTAATGGATTAAAAAAAAAAATCATTAAACACTTCAAAGTCATTAGACGCAAACAAACTATATGTAGAACGTCAAATAATGTTAAAAAACGCTAACGTAAGTTATCATTTGAAAGCTACAACAACGGTAACAGGCTACTTACATTTGTAGCCAGAAGTTGGCTAAGAGTTCGTCCCCCATTTTTTTTCGAGCGGAGATGCTTCAGAAAGCATGACGTCATTTCCTGTGAGGGAACATAGATGCTCCCTGGGTTTTGTGGTGCATCGTGGGATTTTTAGGGAGCAAACGTTCCAGTGCACTGGGAGGATTTTGCAATTGAGACAGCCCTTAAAATGGCCGACTCCCTGACCGGTGCCCTGACTACTGAACTAGGGAGCTGGTTGAGTCAACACCTTTAACCTTTTCACACAAAACCCTGTTCAGAAATCCTGGTCATTGTATCTGAATGATTTGCAGAGACTTGACAGACCCTCCAACAAGTCCACAGAACAGCTTCTATGCTCAGGATATGGCAAAGCAGCTTTTCATTGATTTTCATTCAGTACTGTTAAATGCTACTGTTTACACTCCCAGCTCGTGTTGGTCAAATCCTTTTTTGTAATCACTGCTCAGAATCAGAACAAACACATTGAGTGCTTTTTTGTTTTATGATAAAAGCAACAAGTGCACTTTCCTGAAATATATTTCTCTTTCACATGTATCTCAATCACAAGTAAAAAAATAAATAAATAAATTTTTAATACCAACTGTCAAAACTGACATAGCAATTGCTGTTTAATGATTTATTTTGCATTTAACTGAACATTGTTTTCTTGTCATGGTATAATTTAACGTGTTATACCACAGCAGGGTTAAACTCTTGAATCTCTGGTCAGAAGACATGGATTAATTTTATGTAACAGCACGTTACTGTTTCTATAGTAACAGCTTATCCACAGGGACATAATGGAAGTGTGATAAAGACGTGGTGGTGTTTGACAAAGAAAAACGTAATGTCATCGATCTAGCAAAGTTTTCTGAGTCACCTTTTTGTGACATTTATGGAAGGAGTCTCTGATGTCTGCACCGAATGCCTTAGAGTCAGTAAGTTTCCCGATTCTTCAGGAGTTGTGTTTTTGTTTGGGTGTTTTTTTTTTTTTTGTTTGTTTTTTTTTATAAATCTATTTATTCAAGTTTTACTGACTTCAAGAGAGAGGAAAAAAGACAGACTGGCTGCTTTATAGCTGCTATAACATAAGTGATAACAGGAACTAACTTTTCTTGTAGATGTTCCATGATTAAATGTAAATACAGTGGGTATAGAAAAGAATCACCCCTCTTTAAAATAATCACATTTTGTTGCTTTTCAGCCTGAAATGAAGATGGACACAGTTTTTGTTTTATCCAGCTGTGTTTACTCAGTGCAACTTATAACATCCAAGTGAAAGATATAACACCAACATAAAAAAATAAAAATAAATTAAAAAAAACAGAATCACTGAGTTGGAAAAAGGATCACCCCCTTGCTTTAATTTGCCTTATTTTTTTTTATTACAGCCTTTAGTCTGTTGGGATATGTCTCTACTAACTTTGCGCATCTAGACTTTGCGATATTTGCCCACTCTTCTTTGCAGAACTGCTCAAGTTCAGTTAAATTTGATGGTGACCGTTTGTGGACTGCAGTCTTCAAGTCATTCCACAGATTTTCAATGGGGTTTAAGTCTGGGCTCTGACTAGGCCATGCAAGGACATTCACCTTTTTCTCCTTCAACCACTGTGTGGTCAGTTTTGCTGTGTGCTTTGGGTCATTGTCATGTTGGAAGGTAAACCTTCTTCCCATTGACAACTTTCTGGCAGAGGGCAGCAGATTTTCCTCAAGAATTTGATGGTATTTTGCCCCATCCATTTTCCTTCTATCCTGACAAGTGCTCCGGTCCCTGCTGCAGAGAATCAGGGGGTTGATCCTTTTTCCAGCTTAGTGATTCTGTTTTTTTCTAATAAATTTTTTGACATGTTGGTGTTATATCTTTCACTTGGATGTTATAAGCTGCACTGAGTAAATACAGCTGGATGAAACAAAAACTGTGTCCATCTTCATTTCAGGCTGAAAAGCAACAAAAAGTGACGTTCTTTAATAAATAAACAAGTACAACTCAAGACCAATAGCGTCGCCTCCTCCGCCAACAAATCTAGTCTTTCTTGTTACTTATTTGTATGCCAGAAACCCTCTTAAAATATACCTCTAACAGGAAGGAAGCTATTGAAGAAATGATAATACCATATAAATCCTCTAAACATTCAACCACTCGTTCTTGAGATATTGCATTGACGAGAAGCTTGGACTCACGGATGGACAACCCGAAAACCTAAACATTGTAATGATTAGCAGATCCCTGTGGTGTAAGTGATAATAATACAGTGCAAAAAGTAATTCACTTCATGGTGGTGTGTTGGATCATTTTCATATAATGGCAGGGACTGTCGTGTTATTCCTTACAATAATAAAATGGCAAATTATGTAAATAGATCTGTCTTTATACCCTGAACACAGAAGAACTGTGTTCTTAAAGCACTGTTTTTTTTACACATAAGTGTTAAAGAAAAAGAAAAAAAAAGAAAAAAAAGGTCAAAACCTGTTTCAGTTTTGTCTGTTTGCCAGAATTCAGGCGCAGTGATATTCGGCAGGTTTTCCCAGACTGCCACATATTTTTGTATCTTATGCCTTTAAGAACGAGGACAGAGTCAGGTGCTCATGGTGTGACAAGCTGATTTGTTAACATTTATCAGCATCTGTGGAGTTTTCAGTTTTGAAGCAGGTTCAGGTACAACTTTAGGATGTTTGCATTATCACAAATTCTAATCCGTTACCAACCAAAGCACTGGAGCTATGTTTATTTTCCCTGCAGTTGATGTGGAGCACTCCCATGTGCGCTTTCTGGGCAATCTGGTGCTGAACCTGTGGGACTGTGGAGGGTGAGTGCACAGCCTCGCTGCTGTCCATTATTTCAAGATCATGTGAAGACTACATAGAAAAGTTGTTAAGACAAATGACCTGAAAAAAACATAAATACGTTCAGGACATACTTACACACACAACTTTTAGGTCCTGAAAGAAAATATCTTTTTCCCAGAACAAATCTCTGATCCCCCTTTTGCCATTCTATTATACGTACCAAACAGGGACACATGAGTGGACATTATGAGTGGACAGCAGAGTGCTCTTCAGTAGTAGTGCAGTGAATGTCGGCTGAAGTTTCTTTTTCGTTAAAAGGTCCTTTTTCAGGTGGCTTTATTGCACAGTATCATAATACCTTAATGTAGTCTTTCAGATTCATTATTTGTTTACTCACAGTAATGTTTTATTGTTTGCTGATAATTAGCTTGATTTGACATTACTTACAATACCCACAAACCACCACTTTCAAGTTAGATCAAATCCCAGATTATGTGATTATTATGATTATATATTTATGATTTTATATATATATATATAATATATATATTAGTACATATATTAGTACATGTGTAGTATTTAGGGTTTAACATGATAGCAGTGTAGTGGACTATGTGCCTAATAGAAATCCATAGGAGCTTTAGCCACAGAAAAGACATGATGCGTGATATTTTTTGTTAAATCTTATCTTCATTAGACAGAGTTAGCACTTGAACCTCTTTCTATTTCCTTGAAGAATAAACTACATTTAGATTTGTTTGGACCCCTCACCGTCATTACTGCATAACGGTTCGTCCAATGAGGTAGACAATCAACAGCACTACTGTGTGTTATCAAATTGCAGTGTAAAATATATTAAAGGCTGTTTAAAAATAAATAAATAAATGTAATAATAGTAAATCAGTTTACACATGAGTTAGTACAGGCTTGAAAACAAAAGTTATTTTTAAACCTGTTAAGAGAACTTCTACTTTCGTGATGTGAAATGGACGCAGGTACATGACCAGAGTACGGATGTGCAGTACTGTGCAAAAGTTTTAGGCACCCAATTTTTTTTTTTTTTTTTTTTTTTTTTTTTTAGTACAAACTTTATTATAGATTTTTTTTATTATTTTATGACTTCTACATTATCAAGTCAGTACAAAAAACATTTTAGATTCCCAAACATTAGTTTTCTAGCACTGGGTTATGCTGCAAAAATAAGAAGCGAGTGCGAAAGTCAAAGTGTCCAGAAGAACTGTGTCTGGTTCTGCAAGATGCTCAATAAAACTTACAGCTCATTTCCTTATAAAACTGCACTAATTGTACCTGGAGACTACTATTTTTATTTTTATTATCACACCAAATATTGACTTTGTTTCATTTACGACTGTTTACTGCTCTTTACGGTATTTTTTTTTTTTTTTTTTAATGTAGAAACATTTAATTTCATTATTTTGAAGGCATCTTTGCTCTACAGCATTTCTTTGCATGTGCATAAAACTTTTGCACACTACTGTATTTGGATCTTCTGCTGGAAAAGATATATAATATTAGATGCTGAATATTATCAGTGTGTAGCTGCACAGTTTCTATTTATTTACTTACAGATTTTTTTCTCTTTAGGCAGGATACCTTCATGGAGAACTACTTCACCAGTCAGAGAGATAACATCTTTCGGAACGTGGAGGTGCTGATCTATGTGTTCGATGTGGAGAGCCGTGAGTTGGAGAAGGACATGCATTACTACCAGTCCTGTCTGGAAGCCATCCTTCAGAATTCACCTGACGCGAAAGTCTTCTGCTTGGTGCACAAAATGGACCTGGTTCAGGAAGATCAGAGAGACTTGGTTAGAAAATTGTCTCTATAAATTTGTAAAAAAATATATATATATAATATTATTATTATTATTATATTAGTAAAATTGTGTTAATACTTTTAATGTATAAAAACATGTAACACTGAAAAGGAGGATTTTTTTTTTTAATGTAAAAATTTAAACTCTACGAATATTTCTTGAAGATTCAAATAAGTAAACTTCTAAAAATTAATATCTAAGCTGGTTTGTATTAGTTTGTAACTGTTATTAAAGAGAAACTATAAATATTATGTTTAAATTATTGAAAAAATAAATACCAGCATTATATAAGAAAAGTGTAATTTGACATTGTGTTAATTAAAAAATTAAATTTATCACAGTTTTATTATTGTATCATCATATTGCCCAGTCCTAGCTATTTATCATGTCTTTATCAAGTTTTTGTCCCTCTCTTCCTCAATAAACCAGTGCATTGTAGCAATGCAGCTTTCTGAGCATGTTTGCTTATTAATACTCCTCGATATGTGTTAATACAGATCTTTAAAGAACGTGAAGAAGACCTGAAGAGACTTTCCCGCCCGCTGTTATGTACCTGCTTCAGAACCTCCATATGGGATGAGACACTTTATAAGGTGACGCCGGTTTGATTTCAGTGTGCAGTTCATGAATCAGTTGAAAGTTGAAGGATCGTGTGCACTGTAGTTAATGAATGTGATTGAAGTTTGATCAGTATAACATTAAACACCATGTCAGCTTGTACATAAATGGAATCTTAAACAAATGAAGGAAAACAACGGAGCACGTTTTTGAACATACATGCAACTGGTTTGGGATCTGTGAGTGGAAAGGAAATAAAAGCTCTGTTTTAATGACTATGATGGAACACATTTGCTGAATGTAAATGCCTTTACTAAGCAGTGTGAATAGTTGGACTTTACTATGAATATAAATGAATGTGCTAAATGTTTTTTGGTTTTTGTTTTTGTTTTTTTTTTAAATAATAAGTTCTCTAGATCTGTCAGATCAGCTTTTTATCATATCAAAGTCTTACAGTATGCTGGAG
Source organism: Cranoglanis bouderius (assembly GCA_023630585.1). Taxonomy (NCBI): domain Eukaryota; kingdom Metazoa; phylum Chordata; class Actinopteri; order Siluriformes; family Cranoglanididae; genus Cranoglanis; species Cranoglanis bouderius. The sequence continues at coordinate 11,890,149 of CM042542.1, read as the reverse complement.
CACAAACATCATCACATCAACAAATCAATAACTACTAAAAGTTAATCTATTGCTCCATTACATACCTTTTCCTGTAATGACTGTATTGAGTGTTATTTTGCTGGATGACTTGCTGCTTGCTTGCAGGTCTGCTGATTTCCTGTGCAGATATCTGTGAGCATGTGTAATTAGACTGAGATGTCCACTGCGTTGTGTCATTGTGACGTGTGTGTGTGTGTGTGTGTGTGTGTGTGTGTGTGTAGGCATGGTCCAGCATTGTCTATCAGCTGATCCCAAATGTGCAGCAGCTCGAGTCCAACTTGCGCAATTTTGCCCAGATCATTGAGGCGGATGAGGTCCTGCTTTTTGAAAGAGCCACCTTTCTGGTAAGCATGACCATAAATCAACTCCCTGTTCTGCTTTTCATCATGGCTTACTCTGTACTGCTTTCAAGTCCACTTTTACAGCTTACGTAGATGAAGCCTTAGACATAGTAGGGAAATATGGGCTTATAAAGATGCATCTATTTCTAAATCTGATGAGCAAATGGTGACTTGACGCCCCCGCCCTGTGTGTGTGGAGTTTGCATGTTCTCCCAGTGCTTCAGGGTTTCCTCCAGGTACTCCGGTTTCCTCCCCCCAGTCCAAAGACATGTGTTGTAGGCTGATGGGCATTTCCAAACTGTCCGTAGTGTGTGAATGGGTGTGTGAGTGTGTGAGCTGTCCTGTGATGGGTTGGCATGGTGTGTGATGGTCGCCTTGTGCCCCAAGTCACCCGGGATAGGCTCCGGGCTCCCCCATGACCCTGTGTAGGATGAGCAGTACAGAAAATGGATGGATGGTAAGGAGAGGTATGCTGCAGCAACAGTTCAGTTAAGAGGGATAACCCTGCATACAAGTGACAAAGCAACAGACAGCGATTGATTTTCAATGTATGGAGTCAGAAATATCTGGCGATAAGAGACGTGTCTATAACATAAGTGACAGGCCAGCATGGAACTGCATTCTTTCATTCAAATTTCTCTCCTACATTTGTCCTTACTTCTCAGGTGATCTCCCACTATCAGTGCAAGGAGCAGCGAGACGCTCACCGCTTTGAGAAGATCAGCAACATTATTAAACAGTTTAAGCTGAGCTGCAGGTGACCGTTTGGGTTCTTTTCATTCTCATTTGCTTTGACTGAAGCTTATGAAGAATGTGATGGTTTTGACACCGAACCCGTTTCGTTTTTGTCTGTCATCCCACAGTAAATTAGCTGCTTCCTTCCAGAGCATGGAAGTGCGCAACTCCAACTTTGCTGCTTTCATTGACGTGTTCACCTCCAACACCTACGTCATGGTGATCATGTCCGACCCTTCCATACGTAAGTAAAACTCTGCTGTGGTTATCATAGGCTTCACTCAGGCTGTTTCCTGTTCCTGTTCCTGATGGTTAGGGTTGCAGCAAATATAGAATTCTGCCTTTTGTATTTTTAGTTACTCTTTCTTTTCTCTGTCTCTTCCACCCTTTCCTTCCTGATTATCTTCTGCATCTAGCCTCTGCCGCTACCCTCATCAACATCCGTAATGCCAGGAAGCATTTTGAGAAGCTGGAGAGGGTGGACGGCCCCAAGCACAGCTTGCACATGCGCATGCGTTAGACATCTCTCCTCAGGTAAGACGATCGGCATACGGCCAGAGGTTTTGAGAATTTGTTTGTTTTGTTTTTTTTAGTTTCTGATCCACAATCCGTACTTTTCTGTGGACCAGGAAGTATAGGCAGAGGTGCTAAGATTTACAATTTAGTTGTCACTTTTGTTAGTTGTTATTTTTTCCTACAGTGATATGGGAGACACTGGAAAACTAGGTTTTCTCTGCTTTTTTCAGCAGTGCTCAGACCAGTGCTCAGGCAAATAATATTCTCCCACTGGAAAAGCCAGTTCAGTGAAATGATGCAGCACTTAAAAAAAGACACCATTGCAGATGCTTTCAGTTTCTGCTGAATTTGTCCAGGTGAACTTTAACCTGTCAGTTCATGATCCTTGGTCTTATAAGCCAGTAGAAAAAACGGCAAGTATTTTTTGCATAAACAGTTTGATGATAAAAGCACAGAGTAAAATGTGCTATGTCGTTTGTTTGATGTTTTATTTATGATCTTGCTTTATGCCATTAAAAAAGTGTAGACTCCAGGGTCTGTTATTTGCTTACTTATAAGGAGCTGTGCCATCCATTGATGTACACTAGGGTTTTCATTATAAAATAGTTTTTTTTTTTTCCTCTCAGCCTGCTAGTGTTTTCTTCTTAGTCATGTTAGAAATGTTGCAATAATGTATTTTTTCAAAAGGGCTGTGGCATGAAAAATTCTGTGGAATTTTTCCATTCACATCTGGTGAACACTGGGATTCAAATCAAAGTTTGTGTCGTCTTTTATTTAAAAACAAATGTATTGTAACGGTCACACTCAAAGAACTTCTGGAAAATCATTCCAAAACTCTTTCGTTCTTTAAAAAGGCTGTGGAAGTTGAGTGGAAATGTTCCTGTTGTCTGTACCTTATAATTAGCAAAGATATTGAGTACTTTGACAAGAAAAAAAAAACAGCATCATCCCAGGGAGTTGTTCTTTCATTGCACAAAGTCCAGTATACGTCAGCAAAATTTTATAAATTAATAAAAGATTCATAATTTTTATTTTTAAAAAAGCAAGTAAAGATCATATTACTTATGTTATCTACACTGGCTGCTACCAAGTTACACATACAGACTACAGAGACCTGTATTATGATGTTTAAAACTGAATTGTTTAGCTCTGGCTTATCTTACTGATCATCTAAAGCAGTATATCCCATCTTGAGAACTTTGCTTAGCTGAGGCAGGCCCACTGTTAAACACGAGGATTACTCGCAGCTCAGCAGGAGGATGTATTCTCTCGTATAGTGTTCCACATAAGTGTAGAAAAACACTACAGGTGCATCTCAAAAAATTAGAATATCGTGGAAAAGTTCATTATTTCCTGTAATTTAATTCAAAAAGTGGAACCTTCATATATTCTAGATTCATTACACATCAAGTGAAATATTTCAAGCCTTTTTTGTTTTAATCTTGATGATTACAGCTTACAGCTCATGGAAATCAAAAATCCAGTATCTCAAAATATTAGAATAAACAATTTATAACAAAGAAATGCCGATCTTCTGAAAAGTATGTTAATTTATGCACTCAATACTTGGTCACGGCTCCTTTTGCACGAATTACTGCATCAATTCGGCGTGGCATGGAGGCAGTCAGCCTGTGGCACTGCTGAGGTGTTATGGAAACCCAGGTTGCTTTGATAGCGGCCTTCAGCTCGTCTGTATTGTTGGGTCTGCTGTCTCTCATCTTCCTCTTCACAAAATTCAGGTCAGGTGAGTCGGCTGGCCAATCAAGCACAGTAATACCATGGTCAGCAAACCAGTTACTAGTAGTTTTGGCACAGCATCTCAATAAAGCTTGTCAGCAGATGGAAGCATGAAGTCTCTAAAATCTCCTGGTAGACGCTGCATCGACTCTCGACTCACTGTGAAAACACAGTGGACCGACACCAGCAGATGACACGGCACCCCAAATCATCACTGACTGTGGAAACTTCACACTGGACTTCAAGCAACTTTGATTCTGTCCCTTTCCACTCTTCCTCCAGACTCTGGGACCTTGATTTCCAAAAGTATTTTGAGTTAATTAGCTGATTAGAGTCTTCTCAGGTCCACATTGTTGTATTATAAATTCTTTATTCGAATATTTTTAAGATACTGGATTTTTGATTTCCATGAGCTGTAAGCCGTAATCATCAAGATTAAAACAAAAAAAGGCTTGCACTTTATGTGTAATGAATCTAGAATATATGACAGTTCCACTTTTTTAAAATTAATTTACGGAAAAAAACGAACTTTTCCACGATATTCAAATTTTTCGAGATGCACCTGTATAGCACTAAAGGGCTTTTTGATTCCGGATTAAAAATGTACATATTTACCATGGCCTGTTCATAGTTTTTGGGTTTTCATTCACTGCTTTCTATTAATTCAGTAATAGCTATAGATTGTTTATATGCTTTATCATGTAAAGCTCTAGTAGATTTGGAAAAATGGGGGGAGGCCAGAGGCTTGCTATCTTGCAGCTGGATTTTCTGTCCTTGTAATTATTCCACCAAATACAACCTTTCGTTGATATTTTAGTCGTGGACCTAAAAGACATAACATGTTTTATCATTGTGTGCCAGAGGGTACTCCTCAGTACATGCCTGATCACTTGTTCTCTCTTTTCTTCCTGTGATCCGCTAGAGGGCCTGCGTGCCAGGGAAATGGCACCCTGGGGAATTCCTCATATCTGCTGACTTCACTGCATGCAGGGTGTTTTTCTAGAGACTCTTGCCATTTTTAGATGAGAATCTTTTTGTCACACCTTTTCCTTGGAAGACCTGAACATCAGGCTGGTCAGGATTGATGAGGAACTGGGTGTAATCATGAAAATCTTGGTAAACGAGTGGATTGTTAAGCCATAAAAAAAATAAATAAATACATTTTTAAGGATGATGCACATTTAAATGTCCCCTAACAAATGATCAGTGCCATACAGTGAGCTAAGTTATTTAGACTCACACAAATAATGGATCGATCATATCGATCATGTCCCCATCTCCACCTCCCTTTGTGTTGACTTGTGTGTGTTTTGCATTGTATAAGTGCTGCCTGTGCTGCAGCTTGCAACAATATGGTTTCTTTCAAAAATGTTGTCTGAAGATAAGGTAAATGAAGCAAAGGTTCACATCCCTCCTTTTCTATACAAAACATGTTTGTTATTTCCCTATTTATTACCTTGGTGATGGCAACGCATATAAAAGCAAAGCAAATAAAATCAAAGAAAGTATTACTTTTCTGAAGAGTTTTCTCTGGTTTTCCTTCTATGTATGACTCAAAAATATCTTTCTAAGTGGGCCTGGGGTCACATCTTGCTGGAAGACTCAACATGGAGGAACTGTTTATTATTACCCTTTCAGTGTGTGTGTGTGTATGTATGTATCTCTCTCTCTCTCTCTCTCTCTCTCTCTCTCTCTATATCTATATATATATATATATATATATATATCACTGGTCACTTTAATAGGAACACCTGTACACCTGCTCATTTATGCAGTTATCCAATCAGCCAATCATGTAGCAGCAGCACAATACATACAATCATGCAGATACAGGTCAAGAGCTTCGGTTAATGTTCACATCAAACAGAATGAAGAAAACGTGTGATCTCTGTGATACCTTTGATCATGGTATGGATATTGGTGCCAGATGGGCTGCTTTGAGTATTATAGAAACTGCTGATTGCCTGGGATTTTCACACACAGCAGTCTTTAGAGTTTACACAGAATAGTGTGAAAAACAAACAAATAAAAAAAAAAAACATCCGGTGTGCAGAGGGTCTGCAGGCTGAAACAGCTTGTTGATGAAAAAGATCAGTGGAGAATGACCAGACTTGTTTGAGCTGACCGGAAGTCTATATTGACTCAAATAATCACTCTTTACAACCGTGTTGAGCAGAAAAGCATCTCAGCATGCACAACACGCATGAAGACCACATCAGGGTCCACTCCTGTCAGCCAAGAACAAGAATCTGAGGCTGTCATGGGCACAGGCTGACCCAAACCGGACAGCTGAAGACTGGAAAAAGACCAGGTGATTTGTTTGGGTGAGTCTGTGCCCATGATCGCCTCAGATTCCTGTTCCTAACTGACAGGAGTGTAACCCAGTGTGGTCTTCTGCTGTTGTAGCCCATCCACCGCAAGGTTTGATGTTCTGTGCATGCTGAAATGCTTTTCTGCTCGCCACGGTTGTAAAGAGTCATTATTTGAGTAAGTGTATTCGGTGTTCCTAATGAAGTGGACGGTGAGTGTATAGCAATTGGCTAGCCAAAGCTAACAGGCAGTCACAAACCAGCTAAACAAGCCTGCTAATAATAAGCAGTTTAACAAGCCAGGAAGCTAGCTGCCCTTAGCTTATGGACAGAGAAGCTTATTCTCCACTTCAAAACAGATAAGAAAACATGCGGGACAAAGACCACATTCATGAGGAAACCTGCACATTCATTCAGCATGAGAATATGCAGGTTGCTCGGGCTGTACAATACATTTCCCTCCAGAAACACGTCACAGCAGGACCATCCATAATCGCCAGATTTTGCTCCGCCATGGAGAAGAAATCCAGTGTGACCACAGCTTAAGTAAGAGCTCATTAATTCGAATTGTCCTAGGGCCAAATTCTCACAGAACACATGTTGTTTGCCCTAATCTCAGCCATTTTCTACTAAGCTACAACTTGCTGCTCTTGCACACACTGCCAAAAAGTGAATACAGTCACGCCAATTAAAGACGTGAATAGAAAATACTATCTGATCGTAGGGACCACATGACCCTTTCCCTTTCTGTGACAGTCACATGAGCTCTTTAATGTGCTCCGTACCACACACATGAAAAAAGACACTTTTTCTTTATTAGTTAGTGGTTAAAATACTGTGTAAAAGTCGTAGGCACTAACACTAATACTAAAAAAGATTTTAGATTTCCAAACATTACTTCTCCAACCAAAAATAAATGTTACAGAAAATTGTTTGGATGTCAGTATAGAAGGTAACAGATCATTTTTCAGACCTAAAAAAAAAAGACAGAAGTAAGTGTGACAGTCTCCAGAAGAGCTGTGGCACATTCTCCAAGATGCTCAGGAAAACTTACAAGCCAATTTCCTTTTAAAACTGTACAAAGTGTCCCAGAGACCACTGATGCATTTTTAAAGACGAACAGTTGTCACCAAAAATGGACTTTGTTTAGTTTAGTGCTGTTTACTGCTCTTTATAATGGATTTATTATTTTTTTTAATATAGTAATGTTTAATTTGATCATTTTAATGATATATTTGCTTTACAGCATTTCTTTACATGTGATTAAGTCTTTTGCACAATACCGTATGTAGTTATATACTCACCATCCACTTTAATAGGAACACCTGCTAATTTATGCAGTTCTCTGATCAGCCAATCATGTGGCAGCAGCACAACACTTAAAATCATGCAGATACAGGTCAAGAGCTTCAGTTAAACATCTTAATGAAGGAAAAGCGTGATCTCTGTGACTTTGAATGACATGGTTGTTGGTAGATGGGCTGGGTTCACTGAAAAAAATGATGTGTTGGATTTACTTGGAAGTAATTAAGTAAAAGATAACCCTTGTTATGTGTTTGTGTCGCTCATTTACATTAACACAAGGTAATTCATGAAGTTGAATAAAACTGCTCTGCTCACTGCACTGAACATTCAATATCTTAAAATAAACAACACAGACAATTAGCACAAAATAAAGCATTTTTTTTTACTTTATTTTTGGACAGTGGTTACAATACTACCCAGATAGCAAATGACATCTGGCCCACAGACCGTATGGAATGACGGCAATGACTCGACCTGAGTGTGGCTGGCTTCTGGGCCAGATGTGGGCCCAGACAAAACAAGCCTAAAACCGGCTTGTTGTCTGAGGGCCAGATACGGCCCATATGACCTTTGCCATTGCCTGAACTGAGCCACATGTGCCATAGTTGGCCCAGATGAGGCCCAGAAATGTATGCTGTCTGGGTATCATTTAAAAAAACATGAATAATGAATTGAGTACGGCTCAATAAGAAAAAAATATCACTTCATTCAACAAAAGTTTACAAAAGGTTTTCAGACAGTTAGTACAAAAATAAAGCATTTTGTTTGACAGATTGCAATGCTACATGCTACAAACACTCACACAAACGCGATGCTTGCAAACTTTTTTTTTTTTTTACCAAGTACTAACATTCGTAGCAATTAAAACATTCTGTTTAAAAAGTACCCCCTTGAGCACTAGCGCAATAAATGAGTGTTAATGGATGTTAAAAAGTAAAACTCTAATATTTTACTTCATTTATTTAAAGATTACCTGACAAAGTTTTCACCGTCTTCACCAAGTTGTGCTTCAGAAAACGGCTCCTTCACGTGTTTTTCCGAATATTTGCATATCACGTGGCTCACGGTCATACTTCACATTTTAAGTTGTGTTTACTTAACCTTAACCTAACTGTAACTGTAGTTCACGTGACTCACGTTTTTTTGTTCACTTCATGCATACTCTTAATTTCACCTGGTAATTGACATTTTTGTGTTGAAAACACTAATGTATGTTAAGTGAGCTAAAATGTTTTTTAAAAAATGAACGTTTTTGAGTTTAATCTATTTATATTTATACGTAATGGTTGTTGAGCCAACGAATCATTTTTTTTTTCAGTGTTGAGTATTTCAGAAACTGCTGATCGCCTGGGAATTTCACACACAACAGTCTAAATCCAAGGCAGTGTGTGTGTCCACACACTGAATGAAACCAGACCACTGAGGTCTTATCAAAATATATATTTATTGTTTTAAACTTGTATAGAGTAAAATGTGCAGAAAATCAATGAATAAAACAGACCAGTGAGCAGACATTTCAGCCCATAGCTTTCTTCAGTGCTCACCTAACAAACAACAGTTCATCCCTTTTATCGACATATAATTGAGGATTGAGACCAGCTGAGCTTCATTAAGAGGAACTCCTAAAAGTTACAGAGCTCAGTTTCAGAAAATATTAATACATCACAAAAGCACAAAACTACACCATAAAATACAAAAAAATAAATAATGCAAAAAAAAAATAAATAAATCAAAGAAAACATGAAAAATCCATCTCTCCATTCAAGCCATTAGGGGTTAAAAAGTTTACCTCAAAGATCCAAAAAGCCTCTCTTTGCAATAATTTCTTGGCTTGATCCCCCCTGTCCTATGAGGAAGAACCCTCTCAGTGCCCAGGAACCTGAAATCTAAAAAAGAATGTTTGGCTAATTCAAAATATTGGAAGACAGGAGATGTGTGATCTCGTCTCCTGATAGCACTCATATGTTCGATAATTCTTGTATGTAACGCACGTTTTGTTTTGCCAATGTACAACAAAGAGCATGGACACATTATATACAGTACTGTGCAAAAGTTTTAGGCAGGTGTGAAAAAATGCTGTAAAGTAAGAATGCTTAAAAATAGACATGTTAATAGTTTATATTTAATATTTACCAAAATGCAAAGTGAGTGACCAGAAGAAAAATCTACATCAAATCAATATTTGGTGTGACCACCCTTTACCTTCAAAACAGCATCAATTCTTCTAGGTACACTTGCACAGAGTGAGGGATTTTGTAGGCTTATAGTCAGGTCACAGGTGTATGGTGAAACAGAAACAGCAGTGTAGGAGTAATAAAACTGGGTGAGGAACAGCCAAACTCAGCTAACAAAGTGAGGTTGCTGAAGACAGTTTACTGTCAGAAGTCATACACCATGGCAAGACTGAGTACAGCAACAAGACAGAAGGTAGTTCTCTCTTCCGATTGTGAAGGGAAGTAAGCCTGATGTGTCTTTCATCTGCTGCAGTAAGTTTCCTTGGTCGACCACTGCGTCTACGGTCCTCAACGTTGCCCGTTTAATTGTGCTTCTTCAAAAGAGCTTGGACAGCACATCTGGAAACCCCTGTCTGCCTTGAAATTTCTGCCTGGGAGAGACCTTGCTGGTGCAGTATGACTACCTTCTGTCTTGTTGCTTGTGCTCAGTCTTGCCATGGTGTATGACTTTTGACAGTAAAGTTTGGCTGTTCCTCACCCAGTTTTATTCCTGCTACACAGCTGTTTCTGTTTCAGTTAATGATTGTGTTTGAACCTACATATTGAATTGATGATCATTAGCACCTGTTTGGTATAATTGTTTAATCATACACCTGACTATATGCCTACAAAATCCCAGATATACAGTTGTAATCAAAATTATTCAACCCCCATTGCAAATCAGGTTTATTGTCAAAATTTTCAGACTTTCAGCTGTTTGCAATGATCAAATCAAACAAAAGCCATTGAAATAGTTCAACACAAAGAATGCTTCAAGTGGTTTCCCCAAATTCGACTGAAAATGCAACTTATAATGACTTCTCCAGTCTCAAAATTATTCAACCCCTTCATGGCAAGCATATTTAGTATTTAGTACTTAGATGGTTGAAGAACAAACTTTATCAAGTGCAGTGTCCAACCAATTGATAGGGTATCCACATGACCTGAAATCACTATGTAGAATCTGAGCTTTAGCTTCAAAATCATCTATAGTGGAACAAATACAATAAAGTCTAGTGAACTGACTATACGGTAAACCTCATTTCAGAGTGGTAGGATGAGCGCTCCGCATGTAGGAGACTGTACACAACAGTCTCTAATGCTTACACAGAATGGTGCGAAAAACAAAAACATCCTGTGTGGGGAGGGTCTGCAGGCTGAAACTCCTTGCTGATGAGAGAGACCAGAGGTACAGGTGTTCCTATTAAAGTGCATGGTGAGTGTACATTTCAGTAGGTTTTGGTTATATGACAGTAATGAATACTCTTCAGGCCTCCGCCTGATAAACTCACCTCTCAGTTGTTGGCTGAGTAACTTTGCAAAAGCACTAACAACAGTGTGTGTGTGTGACGTTTTAATCGGACCAGACATGACTAGGAAAGATACAGTGGGGGAAAAAAGTATTTGATCCCTGCTGATTTTGTACGTTTGCCCACTGACAAAGAAATGATCAGTCTATAATTTTAATGGTAGGTGTATTTTAACAGTGAGAGACAGAATAACAACAAAAAAATCCAGAAAAACACATTTCAAAAAAAGTTATAAATTGATTTGCATTTCAATGAGTGAAATAAGTATTTGATCCCCTATCAATCAGCAAGATTTCTGGCTCCCAGGTGTCTTTTACACAGGTAACGAGCTGAGATTAGGAGAACTCTCTTAAAGGGAGTGCTCCTAATCTCAGTTTGTTACCTGTATAAAAGACACCTGTCCACAGAAACAATCAATCAATCAGATTCCAAACTCTCCACCATGGCCAAGACCAAAGAGCTGCCCAAGGATGTCAGGGACAAGACTGTAGACCTACACAAGGCTGGAATGGGCTACAAGACCATCGCCAAGCAGCTTGGTGAGAAGGTGACAACAGTTGGTGCGATTATTCGCAAATGGAAGAAACACAAAATAACTGTCAGTCTCCCTCGGTCTGGGGCTCCATGCAAGATCTCACCTCGTGGAGTTTCAATGATCATGAGAACGGTGAGGAATCAGCCCAGAACTACACGGGGGGATCTTGTTAATGATGTCTCAGTCCAGTGTCATTAACTGATGTTTTGTTCGCTGGAATTCAGATTAAGTGCCAATATCAGATATTTTGCATGGATTAAGGTCATCAGCCTTATAAATTCTCATTTGTGTAACATAAATCTGCAGAAAGACTTGGCTGTATTCCCAGTAAGATGCACTGTGATTATATAGAGAATAAATCATCTTTTTGGTAAGTAAATGTTTCGTCATGTGGACTGAGCCGCTAGTTCTGACCAGGGAAATGCACCGTACAATAAAGGTTTGTTCCCTGTACATTGTTAAGCTTTGCACTCAAACAAAACTGTACACTGAAAAAAGAAAGAATACAAGCATGTACTTTTAGAGCACAGCATATGCATAATATAAAGTCTAATCAAAGAACAAAATTTGAAATGTTTTGCCTTTGACATATCAGAACCCACAGCATGGTGGTACAGTGGGTAGTATTGCTGCCTCACAGCTCCAGTGCCCTGGGTTTGAGCTTCAGCTTGTTACTGTCTGTACAAGTTTTGCGTGTTCTCCTCGTGTTCATGTGAGTTTCCTCCCACTGTCCAAAAACGTGCAGGTAGGTGAATTGGGTATGGTTGGTTAAATTGCCCATAGGACTGATGTCTCAGGGTGAATTCTCCTGAATTGCATCCAGTGATTCCGGGATTGGCTTCAGACCCACTGTGATCCTGACCATGATGAAGAGATTACTGAAGATGAATGAATGTATGAAATAATGAATGAATGAATGAAAATGCACTGAAATGGTTCTCTCCATGTTCATGTGGGTTTCCACTGGGTTGTCCGGTTTTCTCCTGCCTCCCAAAAACAGATGTGTATTGACTACAATAAACTGTGTGGATCGTTGACCCATTCAGGATGTATTTCCATTTCACACCAAGTGTTCCTGGGATCCACCTCCGCCCTGACCAGGATAAAGTTGTTACGGATGATTGAAGGAAAGAATAAATGTAAATGAAATAAAGAAAGAAAAATAAAAGCGTACGCTATTTGTGGTTCAGATGTATGTGTGCACGTGTTTTTATTCCAAGCAGATCTGAAAAATCTCAATTCTAATGTAGGAATTAGATTTCATACGAATGATATAAGAAAAACTATTTGTAGTGTCTTATAATAGTGTGCAGTTTAAATTTGGTCTTTTTTATTGGGAGATATGGAGGCTCTCCAATCTACAGTATATTGCATCCACAGCTGTTATCCCGCTTCTCTTTGAAGTCAAGACCGAGCAGTCATTCACTGCATGTGATCCAGACGCACCCCTACTATCTACACACACACACACACACACACACACACACACACACACACACATGCTTCAGCTAACTCACATGGTTTCTCAGCACTAATGAACAGCAGGTCTAAAATGACTGAGCAGTTTCCTGTTACTGTCCCCAGGGCCTGCTTTTCAGTTTGCCTTTATCCAGATCAAATCATTTGTTCTTAATCAGATGAGGATCTTTGTCTGTGTTTGTTTGCAGTATTGTGTGCATTCCACAGAAGAAGAAAAAAACTTCCTGGAAGAGAGAAAGAACAAAAATGGAATTCACACTAGCGGTCAAGAGGAAGTGAATGAAGAACACACACTTCCATTCCTCATCATTAGAGATTCATTGTTACTAATGTTATGTCTGTTTATTTCTGATTTCAAAAAATATGAAATTTTGTCAGTTTTCCACTCTTGGATGTTTCTCAGTAGATTTTCAACTTGCATCTGTATTCATCCTGAATTCCCATTTCAGTTTATTAAAAACTCCTGATGACTGGATGTATGTTTCTGTCTGCAGGTTTCCCGTCTACTTTCATTTGTTCTTTTTAAATTTAAAGGGATGTTTTAGAACAGGGCAGGGTGGCATAGTGGTTAGCACATTTGTCTTGCACCTCCAAGGTTGGGGGTTTGACTCCTGCCTCTGCCCTATGTGTGTGGAGTTTGCATGTTCTCCTCATGCTTCCGGGTACTCCAGTTTCCTCCCCCAGTCCAAAGACATGCATTGTAGCCTGATTGGCATTTCCAAACTACCTGTATTGTGTGTTTGTGATGGGTTGGCACCCCGTCTAGGGTGTCCCCTGCATCGTTCCCTGGGATAGGCTCCAGGCTCCCTGCGGCCCAGTGTAGGATAAGTGGTACAGAAAATGGATGGATGGGATACTTCAGAGGTATTGAACCTGATGTCTATCAACCACATCTTTATATACGTATCTGATTACATGAACAAGGGTTGATAGTTTCCCTGTGATGAATAATCACATTTTTACTATATATATTTTTAACAGTAGACAATCTAGCTATTTACAAGCTATCCATCAGCTAAGGGGTGAGGAGATATATATATATATATATCAATTCATTTACTTCATAACATTTAACTGGACATACTGCACTTCAACCATTGTGCCAGCATGAATGCAGTCATGAAAGTATGACATAAATGAATGCCAGTGATGAGATTTTTCTGCTTCCACTTCAAATTCAAAACTGTTTTCTGTAATGTGGCTGAAAGTCTTAAGAATGAAAAGATGCATACTCATGACTAAGTGCTTAACCAGCATGAAGGGAGAAGTTTTTGTCTTTATGTGTATTTCTCTTGCTTGGAAGTGATGACGCATATCCAGCTGTGGAAAAAGAAAGGACCCACAGTCTAGCAAATCCCTCTGGTGGAAACATTATCTTGTCTCAATCTCCTGGCAAATTATATCAAGCAACATTATATCTTGTAAAGCAATGATTGCATTTAGGAGTGTGTGTCATAGGAAGCACTGATGTAGGCTTTCATAGCATCACAAAGGCCATCTTTTGTGGCATAATTTCAAGGACTGGTTTTATGATTAGCACTAGTGTTATGACCCGCAGGATCCATCCTTACCTGAACGCAGTCCAAAGATTAATGCTGTCTGTGTTTGATAGAGTTCAGATTGCAGGGTTGATGAGAATGATATTTCAGTTGTTTTGGAAATATGCAGATAACAGTGGACTGTACAAGGCACATGATTTTTTATTTTATTTATTTATTTATTTTTTTTACACACTTGCACACTTTTCAAAATGTTTATATGACTCCTACATTGAGTTTAGAGGGTTACTTAGCTATTCTGATTCAGGGGTTTTAATGCCAATAAGCAAGAAATACCTTGCTAGTCTGTTTATCATGTTACAAAGCTAGAAACCAGCTAGTTAAATACAGCTGTTGATCCAAAACATTCAGTTTAAATATTCATTAGTTCTATCATGTTTTTAGTAAATGTGTTTTTGGTTTACCTGATGCATTGGGACAGCCAAAATTGGGACAGGGATTAATTTAAGTGGACAAATGGCGTTTCCTCATTTTGATAGCAAAAAGTCAGTTTGTGCTGCACATCCCTGAATGTGCGGCCGTTTGTCAAACCACAGAGTATAAAGGAATTTTATTACAATTACAGAATACCATTTGTTATGTAAGGAATAACAAACAGCAGGCTGTGTGCTTATATGGAAGTCGATTATTTTCATATACTGTAACTGCACAGTCTGGAGTGTGTTATTCCACTTATACTACAGATTTGCCTTAATGTTTATTTTATTAATGAGTGATTAATGTGTGCGCATTTGAATGGTTTATATGAATGGGTTTATTTGAATGGGTTATATAACCTTAACCCTAACTCTAACCCTGGATTTAATGTTGTGGAACATCTAAGAGACAGGTTAGTTCCTGTTAGTACTTATGTTATAAGTATCACCAGCATACAGTCTCTCTCTCTCTCTCTCTCTCTCTCAAAAAAAATAATAAATAAAAATACGCTTGTCATTGTCAAGAAACCAGAACATATAAACTCCTTTGTTCTGAAGACTTTCCTGTGTTGGGAAACTTTGCAAAACAATGTGACTGTTATGACTTACACTGTGACTCCTTCCATAAAAGTTAAATGTCTCCTAAAAAGAAAAGCTCTTCCTCATTGTTAAGAGACACATATTTTAACCATTTAGCAAACTGAAGAAGTTTGAGTTTGTTTTTGGATGGGAGTAGAGGCTTTTTTCTTGAGACCTTTCCCAGCAACTTATGGTGATGTACAGTTGCAATCAAAATTATTCAACCCCCATTGCAAATCAGGTTTATTGTCAAAATTTACAGACTTTCAGCTGTTTGCAATGAACAAATCAAACAAAAGCAATTGAAATAGTTCAACGAATGCTTCAAGCGGTTTCCCCAAATTCAACTGAAAATGCAACTTATAATGACTTCTCCAGTCTCAAAATTATTCAACCCCCTGAATAGAATCCCTCACAACAGCACAAATATACAAAACAGGTGTTGTCTCAAGCACACTGGATGCAACTAATCAAGGGCTTCATTAGTTGCACCAGGTGTGCTTGAGCCGGAACACATGAAATTCCTGAACTGGCTAGGGGCAGAAAATACATGAAATACCTGGACGGGGCAGAAAAAGGAAGCTATCAACGGTTGCAACCAGATTTCTGAGAAGGCAGGTTGTGAAAAACCCTCGAGTGACTGCAAAAGACCTGCAGCAGGACTTGGTGGCAACAGGCACTGAGGTTTCAGTGAGCACAGTATGGCGCATAATAAACGCAGAAGGTTTCCATGCCAGATCTCCAAGACGTACACCACTACTGACCCGAAAGCACAAGAAAAGTCGGCTCAAAATCATATAAATAAGCCACAGAAGTTTTGGGATTTTGTTCTTTGGAGCAATGAAACAAAACTGGAACGTTTCGGCACGATGGATCAGTGGTACGTCTGGAGAAAGAAGAATGAAGAAAGAACATGTAACACTTTGACCCAGATAACACTCGTTAAATCTATGGAATGAAAGAGCTTGAAGGCGAAAAGTCTGTATTCCACACGTGTAATGGCAGGTACACAGGAACGCGCTTCTCTCATACATGAGGGATTAACTCTTTCTCAGCGTTACAAATAAAAGTAAAAGCAAAATTATAACAAGAAGGGAGAGCACGTGTATCATCTACCGTGGTTCTCATCACACCCACACTTAGTCCTTCTACGTCATCACCGCACAGCGCGCGTTATGAGTGAAGTGTTCAGTCTCTTAAAGGGCACACCGCACAATAATGTGATGCATGTAAATACATAGTTTTGGCCGTTACAAACACTCTGTCCACAGTCAAGCATGGTGGTGGCTTGGTGATGCTCTGGGGCTGCTTTGCATCCTCTGGCACTGGAAACCTGCAGCGTGTGGAAGGCAAGATGGATTCATTGAAGTATCAGAAAATCCTAGGAGAAAACGTCATGCCGTCTGTGAGGAAGCTGAAGCTTGGGCGTCATTGGACCTTCAAACAGGACAATGATCCCAAGCATACCTCAAATTCCACCAAGGCTTGGTTGCAAAAGAAGTCCTGGAAGATTCTACAGGGCCATCACAGTCACCTGACTTTTTGATTTGAAGAAGGCAGTTGCAGCACGTAAACCCAAGAATATTACTGAACTGGAGGCCATTGCTCATGAGGAATGGGCTAAGATTCAGACCAGAAGCTGGTGTCTGGCTTTGCATCTCATATGCAGAAGGTCATAACAGCAAAAGGGTGCTCTACTAAGTACTAAAAATGCTTGTCATGAAGGGGTTGAATAATTTTGAAACTGGAGAAGTCATTTTCAGTTGAATTTGGGGAAACCACTTGAAGCATTCGTTGTGTTGAACTATTTCAATTGCTTTTGTTTGATTTGTTCATTGCAAACAGCTGAAAGTCTGTAAATTTTGACAATAAACCTGATTTGCAATGGGGGTTGAATAATTTTGATTGCAACTGTAGGTGACTTCGGATTGTAGTTTTGGAGACTTTCTGACCCCAAGACGCAACTAACTTCTGCAATTCTCCAGCTGTGATCCTTGGAGATTTTTTGGCCACTCGAACCATCCTCTTCACAGTGTGTTGAGACAATATAGACACACGTCCAATTCCAGGTTGATTCATAACATTTCCAGGTGACTAGAACTTCTTAATCCATAGGGATGAATTCATAGGGGTGACAATAATTGTTGCACACCTATATTTAACAAAGAAATATATATACACGCATATATATATATATATATATATATATATATATATATATATATATATATATATATATATATATATATATATATATATATGTGTGTATATATATATATATATATATATATATATATATATATATATATATATATATATATATATATATATATATATATATATATATATATATATATATATATATTGGATAAACCTGTGTTGTGTTTGCACAGGGCTGGAAATGCTGGTCACCAACTTTTAATATTTATGTCATGCCAAAGATTACAATAAAATTCCCATTATTTTGAAGGAGATAGAGAAGCTTTTAGGCTTCAAGATCTGGTTGTTTCAAGGAGTGCCTTGGATTCTTGGATAACTTTTTAACCCAGCAAAAAAGTACATTTGAATGTAAAAAAAAAAGTATGTTCAACTAATGATGGTGTACTGTTTAAAACTTGGTACAGCATGCCCTAAATACTAAGTGAGTCTATGTTGGTTATCCTTATTAGTTGAAAAGTGTGCATCCCTGTTGATAAGCTCTAGTTATTTATTTGAATCTGTCACATTCATGTGTCTGATGACTGAAAACAGTCAATATACAGTATTTACTTTTTTAAGTCATATTTGTGGCATGAAAAATTCAAACAGGCTCAAACTCTTAAGCAGTTTGCTATGAGTCAAATGATCACAAGACCTACAACAGAAAATATTGACCTCATATACAGCTGGAGAACAGTATAAAATATATCAAAGGATGTAGGGAAAACATTGCCTAGGCTGAAAACCATCATTAAAAATAAATAACCCACCAAGTATAAGTGGGTAAAAATACAAAACAGTTGACCTGAAGGCTATTGGAATAAAAACCCAAATTTATATGACAATCAGGCATATAATTTCGCTCTCAATTTATTAATATCTTGACATACAGGTGCATCTCAATAAATAAGAATGTTGTGGAAAAGTTCATTTATTTCAGTAATTCAACTCAAATTGTGAAACTCGTGTATTAAATAAATTCAATGCACACAGACTGAAGTAGTTTAAGTCTTTGTTTCTTTTAATTGTGATGATTTTGTCTCACATTTAACAAAAACCCACCAATTCACTATCTCAACAAATTAGAATATGGTGACCTGCCAATCAGCTAATCAACTCAAAACACCTGCAAAGGTTTCCTGAGCCTTCAAAATGGTCTCTCAGTTTGGTTCACTAGGCTACACAATCATGAGGAAGACTGCTGATCTGACAGTTGTCCAGAAGACAATCACTGACACCCTTCACAAGGAGGGTAAGCCACAAACATTCATTGCCAAAGAAGCTGGCTGTTCACAGAGTGCTGTATCCAAGCATGTTAACAGAAAGTTGAGTGGAAGGAAAAAGTGTGGAAGAAAAAGATGCACAACCAACCGAGAGAACCGCAGCCTTATGAGGATTGTCAAGCAAAATCGATTCAAGAATTTGAGTGAACTTCACAAGCAATGGACTGAGGCTGGGGTCAAGGCATCAAGAGCCACCACACACAGACGTGTCAAGGAATTTGGCTACAGTTGTCGTATTCCTCTTGTTAAGCCACTCCTGAACCACAGACAACGTCAGAGGCGTCTTACCTGGGCTAAGGAGAAGAAGAACTGGACTGTTGCCCAGTGGTCCAAAGTCCTCTTTTCAGATGAGAGCAAGTTTTGTATTTCATTTGGAAACCAAGGTCCTAGAGTCTGGAGGAAGGGTGGAGAAGCTCATAGCCCAAGTTGCTTGAAGTCCAGTGTTAAGTTTCCACAGTCTGTGATGATTTGGGGTGCAATGTCATCTGCTGGTGTTGGTCCATTGTGTTTTTTGAAAACCAAAGTCACTGCACCCGTTTGCCAAGAAATTTTGGAGCACTTCATGCTTCCTTCTGCTGACCAGCTTTTTGAAGATGCTGATTTCATTTTCCAGCAGGATTTGGCACCTGCCCACACTGCCAAAAGCACCAAAAGTTGGTTAAATGACCATGGTGTTGGTGTGCTTGACTGGCCAGCAAACTCACCACACCTGAACCCCATAGAGAATCTATGGGGTATTGTCAAGAGGAAAATGAGAAACAAGAGACCAAAAAATGCAGATGAGCTGAAGGCCACTGTCAAAGAAACCTGGGCTTCCATACCACCTCAGCAGTGCCACAAACTGATCACCTCCATGCCACGCCGAATTGAGGCAGTAATTAAAGCAAAAGGAGCCCCTACCAAGTATTGAGTACATGTACAGTAAATGAACATACTTTCCAGAAGGCCAACAATTCACTAAAAATGTTTTTTTTATTGGTCTTATGAAGTATTCTAATTTGTTGAGATAGTGAATTGGTGGGTTTTTGTTAAATGTGAGCCAAAATCATCACAATTAAAAGAACCAAAGACTTAAACTACTTCAGTCTGTGTGCATTGAATTTATTTAATACACGAGTTTCACAATTTGAGTTGAATTACTGAAATAAATGAACTTTTCCACATACAGTATACAGAATACAGTAATGCAGCTGTAATGCAAAAGTTTTTTTTTTTTATTATTATTTTATTTTATTAATGCCACATGTAAGACACATCCAATTGTTTGGCTGGTCCAGAGAATCAGGAATCCCACTTGGGAATTGAACCCAAGTGCATGTCGCATGGAATTTCCTGTCGGGATTCACAGTGTAAAGGAGAAAACAGGCAAACAGAGACACTAGGAAATCTTCAGCTCAGCACCTAACTAGTCCTGCACCATTTGACTCACAGACATGAATCACACCTCAAATCGCACACTCTTATTGAGAAATCAGTAGCAGGACACAACAGTCCATAAACTGAGTGTAATCACCAAACTACTGCAGCCATGTCATACGTCAAAATGATCAGCTCAGAGAGGAGAATTGCATTATGGGTAATGGCGATACCCTCAACTCAATGTGCAGAATCGCATCACTGATCATATGGCGTCACATGCATGTCGGCACAAAACTGACTGTAACCACAAAACTACTGGTACATAGACATATGACATATCAAAACGCTTGTCTGACTGAGGAGAATTGCAGTATGGGTATTTTAGTGACATCACATGCATGCAAACAGACTGTCATAAAACCTATTATATTAAAAACTTGAGTTAAATACAATTACTACAATTATTATATTAAAATCTTGAGTTAAATACAATTAAATACAATTGCTACTGATATAGGTCAAATTAGTTATGCTTCAACAAATGCATACACACATGCAGCTCACCCTACTGATCGGCATGTTGTCAAATTTTGCACAGGCAAGCACCAGTCACATTTTCTTCAGAAAAAGTAAATTCTAGTTACACCTTAAAATTGAGTGTTTATCACTTTAGTTTTCTGTAGGACTTTGGGGGCTGAATCCTCTGTTATTGATCCCATTTAATATGGACCCTCCCTCTGTGAGAAGAAATCCAAAATCCAAAGAAAGCCAGAAATTCAAAAAGTACAAAACAACAGCTCCATTAGAAGTTCTAAGGGGCATCTCAGGGGTGCCTAGAGAGAAATACACAAGCACCCCTCATCACAACACTCACCAACAAAATGCAAGCGGGCCATTATGTCCAATTCCGACTCCTACTAGAGAGTCACATTTCAGAGAGGGGTCAACATACAGCTGGAGCCCAAGAGCAACCAACAACAATACATTTTGGTGAAGGGGCATGAACAATGAAATGCTGTTGACACAAGTCCTTTCTCACAAAAGGGGTATGCTTAGGGGTGGCTGCATCCCTCACTGGCTGGGGAGCAGTCTGGTGCAAAAGTGGTGCAGGGGGCATATGGGATCACAATGGTGGGGTTGGAACACAGTCAACCTTTTCAAACTAAGACTGGTTAACCCGCAAGTTCTTCCTACCAGTGCTAAGACACCAACACATCCTGATGTGTTTGGAGAACATGGTAATGATCATGTACTCCACATAGAAACTCCTCAAGTGAGCTCACCCATGACTAGCCTTACTGAGAGCAATTCACCTGCCCAGTCAGCACAACAGAGTGACATACGCATTATCTAGACTGCACATACAGTACTTTCAGGAGAGTTGCATCAGATGCAGCAAATTTGGGAAAATTTTGGCCAGGAACACAAGTGCATCTCTTTGCTGATGCCGAGTCGACTGTTGAGAAATAAATGGCCTTCTGGGTCAGGACGCATTATCTCACAACTGGCCTTTTGGCCTTCTATATGCATTTCTGCCTCTTTCTCTGATCCTGCCCACATTGTACAGGATCAGCTGTCAAATGATAGAGTTCTGCTTTTCACCCCAAGGTGGCCAGAGAATCTCTGGTTCCCACTCTTAATCTCACTAGGGAGGGGAACACCCTGGCGACTTCCACACTGAACGGATGTGTGGTTACAGATGCACAGAGAGATGTGGAATCCTTGGCCAGATTATCTGCGGGTGTGGGTTTGGCCCTTCGGAGCGGTGAACAACCTGATGGCTTCGATGCAGCATTTCAAGAAATGATACTGAAGTCTAGAGTTCCTAATATGGCAAAAATTGGCCCACTGTATGAAGGAATTCATCCATGACATGCCATTTTATAAGGAGTGTTTCAACTTTACGGGCACTACGGTGAAGTACAACTACCTGAGCATTACCATTTATCTTCTCCATGTTGTAGAAGGTCAACATGTCGCAATATACCTTAGGGATGTCAATAATTTTGGCACGTACAGTATATTTTTGAGAGAAAATATTATTCGAACTCAATCCAATGATTTTACACAAATTCACAAGCGCAAGTGAAGATCTCATTTAAATAATGACTATAAGCAAATCTGGCATTAGCAACATACTGTATATCAGAGGGCATGAGGTCCATCCCATTGGACAACAGTTGTAACAAAACCTTGTAACAAAAAACAATTGGAGAAATACAGTATTTCATCAGTAAGCCAGTTAACCCTGGTTATTTGTTAATAAATTACATTTCTGGTCATTTATTACTAAATTAATCTTCTCGCTGATCAATCATGGTATAGTTTGGGTTTTTTTTTTAAAATAAGAGAACGTAAATTGTCATTTATAAAATATTATTGAATATGTTTTCAATGTTTTTAGTAAAACCAAAGAGCATATAAAACTTTTAGACCCAATAAATGCCCTACAATTTATTTTGCAAAAATTCAGTGATCACTGACAGTATTTTATTGATTATTGCTCAGTATTTTATTCTCATACATTGAATATGCATTTGAAGTAAGGATATGAATAGGTTATGTATGTGATTTAATTAATAAGGTAACATCAATGTGTATTTTTCTTAGCATATCTGTTAGCATCAAAAGTTTAAATAGCAATTCGAAATTGCAAAATGCAATTTTTGTATTTATAACAATCTATAAAACTGTCCAGTTATAAGCCAGTGTTCAAGAAAAAAACTAATTAAGAGATTTAGAGAACACGATTGTAGCTTGCTGTAGTTCTGGCATTGGTAAAATTGAACTGAAGCTAGCATTAGCAAGAGGATTTACCTCTAAATTTTCTAGCCTCTAAACTGGAAAATGTCTCTGCAGTCTAACAGCTCACAAGGCAAGGCTCACGTGACTTTACAGTTCATCCCTACGCAGCATCTCCTGTTGTAAGCATTATTGAATGTTGGTATATAAAGACAAGACAAAGAATTAAACTTATTTAAAATATCCCAGAGGCATCTCTAGCTCCTGCAAATGTAGTTGGTGATCATTATGGTTATAGCCCAAGTCAAGAGTCCACTCTTTCCCTCGGGGTGTAGAAAAAAAGGAACTTGGGACTTTGCCCACCGGGAAGCCCCTCTGATAATTGGAAAGGCCATTTATTGTCCGTGATAAGGGCTGTGTGACTAAGGCTTTCAGCAAAAGAACAAAAGCCAACTATTTTCCAGTTTAACAGCAGAGGCTCATGTGCCTTTCTGCGTAGATGGGAAGATTTTACATCCTGTGACTCTGGGCAAAGTGTTTTCTGTGCCCAGAGCTAATGTACTTGGTTAAGAAAACCCACAAGTGAACACACACCTTTTGTGAATTGTCAATGAATTTTGCTTTGCAAAAGTTGCCTCTCTTCAGTCATGACATTTAGGGGATATATAGCACATGTATACAGTGACTAATTCATCAGAAATCAGAAGCAATCTATAAAGGTCTTTAAGCAATCGTTAATCATTAATCATTTATTGAGAAACAGATCTTGCATTGGTTTCCTTTAATTAAAAGATATCATTTTATTAGCCATTCAGCAGTGTGAAGCCCAGTTCCATTTGAACTGCTCTGATCCCTAGGGCACATTCCACATGTTCTCTTATGACCTCTGACACAGAGTTGTCTTGCTATGTTTTGTCACAGTTTATCTTTCACTAGCACTATGTAGCATCTGACAGCAAAGTCAGGCCAAACAGCCGGAATCAGTTATCCTGGTACAGAACTGTACCAGGGGCAGGCATCATTCATGGGGGTCCTGTCACAGAGAATAAGCTCCTGCTGAGAGATGAGATACTCAGACTCATGTATTGCCAGGACATCCTCTTGGAACTTGTATTCTCATGAACACACAGCTAGCTTTCTTTACTTTTCTTTAATGTATACAAAATTCTTGTCCAAATTGGACACAGATTTGTTGCTTGTAATTTGATATTGCCATATTGTAATTATGAAAGAAGATACACATTTGTGATATTTCCTTGTGAAATTGGTAAAGTCATTGCTCAAACATGTAATTTGGTGCTAGAGGTGGATAGGTAATGTAGAATGATGGACAAAAAACAAGTACTAGATTCAAGTCACTGAATCCATTAAATTGGATTTGTTTTATTGTTTTGAAGGTATGTTTATCACTGTTGGACTGTGGACACACTATACAATAATGTTGTATTGCACACTATATAATAATGTTGAATTTGAGACCTAACCCTGTATTTAAAGCATTGTTACTTTAATGTTATATCACAGTTATGGTCCTATTGATAATTCAAGATGAGCTCAAAAGGTATAAATTCACATAAATTGTTTGAAAAATAAGTTCAGAGCGTAAATCAGGGAAATCATTTTCTTCAAATCAGTGATGTAGTTATAATTATTAACTAGGTTAAATGCACTCATTGTTAGAAAATTGGCTGTAAATTCCATAAAGATGGCCTAGTTACAGTTGTTTTGCTTTCTTCCTCACAGTCTGTCCATTGTATTCTGTCCTCCCATCACATGATACCTGGTCACCCAGTCATCAAAACAGCTATGAAAGGTTTTTCACAATAGTACATAAGTGAAATCTTTGGAAGATGGTGATGGAATATTAAAGAATTTCTTCATTATACTGCAACAAAAATCCATATGTTCTATATACAAAGTATATTTTACACTGCGCATCTGTCCCCAACTGATTAACCCCCATCTTTCAGTCAGATCAGATTAGTTGCTAATCTGTTATCTCTTATAACATTAGTATCTCTTATCAGTAATCTGAACAAAATGTGTTTTATGTTGCCTTTCAGTATTTCCCACAGATCTGAGAAATACCTGGGGTGTGGTTAGAGGACTAGAGGATATATGGACATTACAAATAACAGTGACTAAGACTATTTGATTTAATGCCCTATGTCTCATCCCCTGCAAATCCTGGACATACAGTGGGTATAGAAAAGAATCACCCCCCTTTAAAATAATCACATTTTGTTGCCTGAAATGAAGACGGACACAGTTTTTGTTTTATCCAGCTGTATTTACTCAGTGCAACTTATAACATCCAAGTGAAAGATATCACACTCCTTCACCCACTGTGTGGTCAGTTTTGCTGTGTGCTTTGGGTCATTGTCATGTTGGAAGGTAAACCTTCTTCCCATTGACAACTTTCTGGCAGAGGGCAGCAGATTTTCTTCAAGAATTTGACAGAATTTCGCCCCATTTATTTTCCTTCTATCTTGACAAGTGCTCCAGTCCCTGCTGCAGAGAAACACCCCCATAACAGGATATTACCACCTCCATGCTTTACTGTAGGAATGGTGTTATTTGGACGGTGAGCTGTATTGGATTTCCGCCAGACATATCGTTTGGTGTTGATCCCAAATAATTAAATTTTAGTCTCATCTGACCATAACACCTTTTTCCATGTGGCCTCAGAATCTTCAAAGTGCGTTTTGGCAAAGCTCAGTCATGGGTGGCTTTTTTCTTCCAACCCTCCCATACAAGCCACATTTGTGGAGAATTTGTGATATTGTTGTCCCATGCACACAATGACCACTCTTTGTCATAAATTCCTGCAACTGCTTCAGAGTTGCTGTAGGCCTCTTGGTAGCCTCTCTGACCAGTTTCCTCCTGGCTCTTTCATCCAGTTTGGAGAGACGTCCTGATCCAGGGAGGGTCTGTGTTGTACCAAATACCTTCCACTTCTTAATAATAGACTTCACTGTGCTTCTAGGCATTGATCAAGCCTTTGAAGTTTTTTTGTATCCATTTGCTGACTTGTGCCTGTCCACAACTTTATCCCGGAGATCTTTTGACAGTGCCTTGCCACCCATAGATGATTGTTTGCTTCAGTTGCACTACAAAATGCTCCAGGAAAGCTCTTTTCATGCTGAGCTAATCAAAATGAACACAGTTGATCACAGCTGAAAGTCAAATGGCTTTGTGTGCCATTGAGAAGGTGATTAGCTACACCTGATTGAGTTTACAAATCATTTTTAGGAGGAGGGTGATCCTTTTTCCAGCTCAGTGATGTATTTATTTATTTTTTTTTATTTTCTGACATGTTGGTGTTATATCTTTCACTTGGATGTTATAAGTTGCACTGAGTAAATACAGCTGGATAAAACAAAAACTGTGTCCGTCTTCATTTCAGGCTGAAAAGCAACAAAATGTGATTATTTTAAAGGGGGGTGATTCTTTTCTATACCCACTGTATGACTGATCCAGATGTCACAAAGTTGGAAGCAAACAATTGTATAGAGTGTCTTTGTATGCTTTAGAATTAAGGTTTCACTTCCTTCACTGGAACTAAGAAGTCCAAACATGTTCCTGCATGACAATTCCCCTGTGCACATAGTGAGCTCCATGAAGACATGATTTACCAAAGTTTTTTATTTTATTTTATTTTTAAAATTTATTTATTTATTTATTTATTTATTTGCCTCTCTGCTAATTAATTTCATTGCCATATAATATACTTTCTGAGAAAATTCAAGTCTGTGTCCCAAATCACACAAAGCACACTAAGTATTAAGCCTAGACTGTAATGACACCAGTGGTGTAGTGACATACTATTTAGTATACAGTTGTTTGGGGTGCTGACCAAGTATTTATGACTTGTGATTGCTTAGTAATAGAAAAGTATTATGCAAAATAAGTCTTTATTATGCACATAAGTATCAAAGTTATTGGGTACCAAATTAAAAAATAGACTTAAACCTCTCAAAATCTTTTCAATATTGTTAGCCGGTTAGCGCCTACTGTCATTGCCTCATCAAGCAGTAGTGCCTATGCATCACCAATCTGACACAGTGTAACTGTGCTCATTCAGAGGGATAATAAACAGCACACATCCCACAAAATAAATGTCAGCTAATGTCAGATATCTATCTCGATAATGTATATGAGGACTGCTTGAAGGAAAAAGATTACACCGCTGATATCTCAAAGCACACTGCATGCAGTGGACCACGGGTTGAATATAGGTCTTTCCCTAAGACTTCGAAGCTGTTAGAGGCAGCTATTTCTAGCTAGCCATGGAATATTATAGTGTAGAGAACAAAATGTTAATAAAAGTAAAGTTTAAGAAAGTACTAAAATACATGAATAAATATCAATCAAATATCAATATGGGTTCAAATCTTTTTTCCTTATAGTATACTATTGAACTCTTTCACTCACTCCCTTCTGTTTATCTCATGCTCTTACTCTGTCTCCACTGACTGGCTGCTGACTTTCACCTGTCACCATGTAGTCAGACTTCTTTCATGCCTGAAGTTGTGGCGTGATGCCATTTGATGCACCTGAGCTGGAGTATGACATAATTTCCTACCAATTCTGACCTGACACCCCTGACACAGCACTGACTCTGAATTATTACAGGATTGTCAGGGCAACTCACAAAACCTGGTTGCCTCTGCCATGAAGTTACTTGTAGGTGGAGCTTTCAACAATCTCAAAGATATGTTCAAATCAGCACACAGCACACAAATGAATATGGGGACACACCACGGTCTATAAATTTGAACCCTACCAAATATCAGGACTGAACTGAAGACTTGCACAAACCTAAGAACATAAAGGGGCTTGAAATATTCTACATGGAGAAAAGTCAAGAACCCTCTACAGATGTCTTCAGCCTTATTATAGATTACAAGATGAGGCAGTACAGTAACCTACAGTTGTAGGTGGGGGTGGAAGAAAATATCGATGCATCGATGCATGGGCATAGAATCCGCGGGGGATGCGGGGGACGTGTCTTATAAAAAATGTGAATTCGTCCCCTGCACTTTTTCTCTGGCCATGGCCAATTTGTGCATCTTTGATTTCTATACGTGTACGTGTCTGTAAGTCTTTACGTGACCTGACGTTGCCATGACAATTGGTCACTCACTTCACGTGACACGCCCATGCTCACACCCACGCTGAGCGCTCAGAGGTCGCAATGAGCTCTACTTTTTTACTATGTCGAGCAGTGTGAGCTCTTTTGTCATGTGGTATTCGTGTTGCACAACGATGAATCATTTGCTACATATTTCTTTTTAAACGCTGCCTATTTCCATTGATGAATAATTAGCAAGATTTGATGGTAATTTTAGCCTATCCACAGTCCCGCACAAACACGCACTTATTTTCAAACTCTTTTGTAACGTCTTTTATTTTTACTACAGTTGTGTCATTTGAGTTTTTCACATTAGAATAAGATGGTGAATTGTTAATGTTGAATTGGGATTTGTATGGATTACACATGTCTGGATCAGGCAGCTTTGCATGTTGCATAATGGTTTCTTTTACTATGTTGATGCTAAATATTAATAGAAATATTATAGAATAGAACACATTTTCATTTTATAAATACAATGACTGAATCATAACAGGCTGCTATGATAACCTAAATCATTATGCAGCAGTTTAAGTTAGTAGTAGGTTAGTAGTATAGGGGGGAAAAAGTGTAACCGTGCCATTTTTACATTACTGTATATAATTCAATAGAAAAGGGAGAGAACTGAAACAAAATCATCCATAATATGCAAGTTTATATTATATACTGTGTGCTATGTATATGCAGTACAATGTACACTAAACACGATTTGCAATATTTAAATAATACAGTGCGATATACAGTATAACTTACAGAATCATAAATTGCATATTAAGCCAATTAAGGGCAAAAAGAGATAAAAACCCATCAATTAGACAAAGGTCAGAAAAAAAGAATACCCTTGACAGAGAGCAGAGAGTTAAAATGCCAGAACACTTAATGTTTCACTGTTAAAATTGGAAGAATATGTAGTAAATGTGTATAGGGAAGATGAGGATATTTTCCAGAGGTAACAAAAATGTAGCCTTGAAGAAGAGAATCAGATTTACAATCTTGGAAACTCTCACTGCTCTCAAAATGATTAGATGTTTGAAGAATGTTTGAATATGGTCATTTATCTTAATCCTCAGTGTGTCTTTTCCCCAATTCCAGGTGTCCTTTGTTCCCTGTAGATGAAAAAGAATAAAGTTGTAGTTATTGTATTTGAATTATTTTTATATTGAATATGTAGAAGAAAATAATACTTGCTGACGTAGTCTTTGCTTTTCCTTTCCTGTCCTTTTCTGTCCTGAGGTCAGCCACTTCCTCTAGCACTTATTTTCTCACAGAACTGTAGCCGCTCATGGAGAGTACAGGAGAAAGGAAGTGCCTGGCTATCCTGAGTCCCTCTCATTTTCTTTCATATTGTTGCTGGACAGGAAAATTGACCTTTTCATCCCCTTCCCCATGAGGCCTCTCCATGTGGTTATAAACAAATAGTAGGGATGTGTACAACTGAAATGCTCAGTGCTTGACATTATAGGTGTAGGCTGACTACAGGAAGGTCTTTAAACCTAATATTCTATTTACCCATTAGCAATGAATGAAACTGTTTTGCATCAGCATCTCAATTATTGTTGGTGCACACATCATTTAAGGAAATATACAAATGCATTACATGTTTCACCTGAAGGTGGATATAGGTGCACAGGTGTGAATATAAATTCATATTATTATTATTAGTAGTAGTAGTAGTAGTACAACCCCAATTCCAAAAGAAGTTGGGACGCTGTGTAAAATGTAAATAAAAACAGAATGGAATGATTTGCAAATCTCATAAACCCATATGTTATTCACAGTAGAACATAGAAAACACATCAAATGTTTAAACTGTATGTTTTTGTACTGTAGATGATGAGATATTCAAAGTCTTTGCAATTTTACGTTGAGGAACATTATTCTGAAATTGTGCCACAATTTGTAGACGGAGTTTGTTGCAGATTGGTGAACCTCTGCCCATCTTTACTTCTGAGAGACTCTGCCTCTCTAAGATACTCTTTTTCTACCCAATCATGTTACTGACCTGTTGCCAATTAACCTAATTAATTGGAAATGTTCCTCCATCTGTTTCTTTTTAGTAACACTTAATTTTCCAGCCTTTTGTTGTCCCCGTCCCAACTTTTTTGAGACGTGTTGCGGCCATCAAATTCAAAATGACCTTATCTTTTCATAAAATGGTACATTTCCTCAGTTTAAACATTTGATATGTTTTCTATGTTCTATTGTAAATAACATATGGGTTTATGAGATTTGCAAATCATTGCATTCTGTTTTTATTTACATTTTACACAGCGTCCCAACTTTTTTGGAATTGGGGTTGTAGTAGTAGTGTGACAGATCAAATGGCCATAAAATTGATTTTTATTTTTTTTAATAATGGTATAATGATAGTAATCGAAATATATAAATAAGCCATGTACATATACACTATTTGCTGGAAAAAATATTTATTTGGGGCTTGAAGAATGGTCAGTTTAACAATGTAAATAATTCTAGCCAGCTATCTCATAGGAAAAATACTGACTGACCAAACTAACGTAGTTACACTGAAACAAGATAAGTTAAATCAGCAGAAGGGTAGCCTTATGTATTCAACAGTGCTACACAAATAACCTAAAGTATATATGTTCATTGGTGTGGCAAATGAATCAACCATTTGATTTAATTAGATCTACCACTGAATTAACGGCACTAAAAGATTGCATTGAGCAAGTTATGTTAGTTGTGGTGGCTCAGAGGTTAAGGTTTTGAGTTGTAGGTCAGGACATTGTGTGTTCAAATCCCAGCATCACCTACTTACCATGGTTGGGTCCTTGAGCAAGACCCATAACCTTCTGCTCAGTTGTATCCTGCTTCAGCCAAATGAGCAAATGTATTGGATTGTGTGTTATTTTGTTATGTTGGATATTACAGTTGTTTACTGTAAATATGTTTTACAGTACTTTATTGTTTATTTTACAGTACTTTACTGGCAACCTAGTTTGCCAGAAAATGACTGTAAAAACTACAGTACTTTTTTTTTTTTACAGTGTATCTTTTTTGGCCATTCTCTTGAAGGGTGCCAATAATAATGGCGTTAACAATATTTTGTTGAAGCAATCACTGGAGCACTGGTTTGAAAAGTTTGAAAGATTTAAAGATTGAAAGATTTAAACTGACATTTCTACGTTATATCCAGATGTGAAAACATTGTTTGCATGTGACGTTGCCTGTTTATTGACTTAAGCTTGGCCTCAGTTTGTCTGGTGAAACACCCTAGCGGCAGTGAAAACATGTGTTGAGACAGATGTTTACTTTTGTTTATGCATTTTTGTTTCACACAGAGCTATGGTTTATTTTGAGACACTGAAAAGGATGGCAGCCTTCCTGATCGGTTCCACTGAACATAACGTCAATATAATGGATCATTTGTTTGAAGAAAAGAAATACAGTATCTCACAAAAGTGAGTACACCCCTCACATTTTTGTAAATATTTTATTATATCTTTTCATGGGACAACACTGAAGGAATGACACTTTACTACAATGTAAAGTAGTGAGTGTACAGCTTGTATAACAGTGTAAATTTGTTGTCCCCTCAAAATAACTCAACACACAGCCATTAATGTCTAAACCGCTGGCAACAAAAGTGAGTACACCCCTAAGTGAAAATGTCCAAATTGGGCCCAAAGTGTCAATATTTTGTGTGGCCACCATTATTTTCCAGCACTGCCTTAACCCTGTTGGGCATGGAGTTCACCAGAGCTTCACAGGTTGCCACTGGAGTCCTCTTCCACTCCTCCATGACGACATCACAGAGCTGGTGGATGTTAGAGACCTTGTGCTCCTCCACCTTCCGTTTGAGGATGCCCCACAGATGCTCAATAGGGTTTAGGTCTGGAGACATGCTTGGCCAGTCCATCACCTTTACCCTCAGCTTCTTTAGCAAGGCAGTGGTCATCTTGGAGGTGTGTTTGGGGTCATTATCATGTTGGAATATCCAGTTTCCCAAGGGAGGGGATCATGCTCTGCTTCAGTATGTCACAGTACATGTTGGCATTCGTGGTTCCCTCAATGAACTGTAGCTCCCCAGTGCTGGCAGCACTCATGCAGCCCCAGACCATGACACTCCCACCACCATGCTTGACTGTAGGCAAGATACACTTGTTTTTGTACTCCTCACCTGGTTGCCGCCACACACTCTTGACACCATCTGAACCAAATAAATTTATCTTGGTCTCCTCAGACCACAGGACATGGTTCCAGTAATCCATGTCCTTAGTCTGCTTGTCTTCAGCAAACTGTTTGTGGGCTTTCTTGTGCATCATCTTTAGAAGAAGCTTCCTTCTGGGATGACAGCTATGCAGACCAATTTGATGCAGTGTGTGGCGTATGGTCTGAGCACTGACAGGCTGACCCCCCACCCCTTCAACCTCTGCAGCAATGCTGGCAGCACTCATACGTCTATTCTGCAAAGCCAAGCTCTGGATATGATGCTGAGCACATGCACTCAACTTCTTTAATCGACCATGGAGAGGCCTGTTCTGAGTGGAACCTGTCCTGTTAAACCGCTGTATGGTCTTGGCCACCGTTCTGCAGCTCAGTTTCAGGGTGTTGGCAATCTTCTTATAGCCTAGGCCATCTTTATGTAGAGCAACAATTCTTTTTTTCAGATCCTCAGAGAGTTCTTTGCCATGAGGTGCCATGTTGAACTTCCAGTGACCAGTATGAGAGAGTGTGAGAGCGATAACACCAAACTTAACACACCTGCTCCCCATTCACACCTGAGACCTTGTAACACTAACGAGTCACATGACACCGGGGAGGGAAAATGGCTAATTGGGCTCAATTTGGACATTTTCACTTAGGGGTGTACTCACTTTTGTTGCCAGCGGTTTAGACATTAATGGCTGTGTGTTGAGTTATTTTGAGGGGACAGCAAATTTACACTGTTATACAAGCTGTACACTCACTACTTTACATTGTAGCAAAGTGTCATTTCTTCAGTGTTGTCCCATGAAAAGATATAATAAAATATTTACAAAAATGTGAGGGGTGTACTCACTTTTGTGAGATACTGTATAACCGTTTTCAATCTTTCCAGTCCTTAAATATGATAAGGTGCTCAAGAATTGCTTACTGTACCAGCATTTGTAAATGTCTTGGGTGCATGTGAAATACATGTGAATCTTATCTGAATCAGACCTTTACTGACGCACATAACGTGCGAGCTTTAGTGTTTGTTTGTTTGTTTCCTGAATAAAATCTGTCAATAAAGCAGCATGGGTGACCGGCTCAGTGGTGTTGCAGTAGCACAGAGAAGCCAGCTTCATGAACTTCCAGTGTTCCTGTGCACTGCTGTTCCTGCACACCATAAAAGCTTCACAGAGTATAACTGGGTGTTTTTTTGTTTTTTGTTTATTTTAAAAGAAATGGTCTTTCTTGCATAGGGCTAACTCAGCCTATTTTAATTCTGAACCTATGTAGAACCTTCTAAATACTAAGGTTACGAGATGTTGTGGTGGGCTCTGAACAGGGTGTGCTCTGATTGGATGAATGTACCCTCTTGCAAAATGAGCTACTGTGGTTTTATTGGAATATGTGCCCATTCAAAAACCATGGGCATTAATACGGAGATGTCCACTCTTCTGGGAAGGCTTTCCCTAGATTTTGGAGTGTGGCTGTGGGAATTTGTCCATTCAGCCAGAAGAGCATTAGTGAGGTCAGGCTCTGATGTCGGCTGAAGAGACCTGGCATGCGGTCACCATTCCAATTCATCCTAAAGGAGTTGAGGTCAGGGCTCTTTGCAGGCCAAGTTCTTCTACTCCAACCTTGGCAAACTATGTCTTCATGGAGCTTGCTTTGTGCACAGGGGCATCATCATGCTGGAATAGGTCTGGGCCTCTTTTGAAGGCAAATCTTAATGCTACAGCATACAAAGAAATTCTAGACAATTATGTACTTCTAACAGTTTGGAGAAGTGATGGTGTGATGGTCAGGTGTCCATATATTTTTGGCTGTACAGTATAGTGTATGTTTTTGTGCCAGTTATATGCTTGATTGCTTATCTCTGATGACTTTCATTTCATTCAGAAGAAAAAGCATAATACAGTCAAAACATTCCAATGTGAACATATCCATGTAAACCCATGTTATTCACAGTAGAACATAGAAAACATATCAAGAGTTTAAACTGAGTAAATGTAAACGCCGCCGTCTTCTCTGGGCCAAAGCTCATTTAAAATGGACTGAGGCAAAGTGGAAAACTGTTCTGTGGTCAGACGAATCAAAATTTGAAATTCTTTTTGGAAACCATGGACGCAGCATCCTCTGGACTAAAGAGGACTAAAGAGGAGAGGGACCATCCGGCTTGTTAGCAGCGCTCAGTTCAAAAGCCTGCATCTCTGATGGTATGGGGGTGCATTAGTGTCTATGGAATGGGCAGCTTGCACATCTGGAAAGGCACCATCAATGCTGAAAGGTATATACAGGTTTTAGAGCAACATATGCTTCCATCCAGACGACGTCTTTTTCAGGGAAGGCCTTGCATATATTTTAACAAGACAATGCTAAACCACATACTGCATCTATTACAACAGCATGGCTTCATAGTAGAAGAGTCTGGGTGCTGAACTGGCCTGCCTGCAGTCTAGATCTTTCATCAATTGAATACATTTGGCGCATCATGAAATGAAAAATATGACAAAGAAGACCCAGGACTGTTGAGCAGCTAGAATCCTGTATCAGACATGAATGGGACAACATTCCTCTCCCAAAACTCCAGGAACTGGTCTCGTCAGTTCCTAGACATATACAGACTGTTGTTAAAAGAAGAGGGGATGCTACACAGTGGCAAACATGGCCTTGTCCCAACTTTTTTGAGACATGTTGCGGCCATCAAATTCAAAATGACCTTATTTTTTCCTTAAAATGGTACATTTCCTCAGTTTAAACATTTGATATGTTTTCTATGTTCTATTGTGAATAAAATATGAGTTTATGAGATTTGCAAATCATTGCATTCTGTTTTTATTTACATTTTACAGAGCGTCCCAACTTTTTTGGAATTGGGGTTGTACATAGTTGTGATCTAACATGACTTCCTGAAAAGGAAGGATTTCCTGAAAAATAAAAAATATATATTGTTTTTGACTCCAAACTTCCAACTGCTTAGCTGGAGACAGGAGGTAAAGACAAAGCAGAAACCAACTACTTGACATTAAACAAAATATTTCCTTTTCTGAACATAAGCCAAAGCTGAAGTTTGACTAAAATTTGGTCTCAGTTTGAGCATAATGCTTATTTTCTGCATGTAACTGATTGCACTGATCTCAGCCTCTTGGCTCCTAGTAATATTGTTCTCTGCTGGCCAGCAGAATGTCTATTGTCAGTTATAAATCTGAGATATAGGCAAGTTTTGGGGCTGCTGATCCAGAGGAAGGAAATGACTAAAACAGTGGAGCACAACACTAGTCCTGGAAGGTCACACCATGGTAATTAATGACTTAAGTAATGAATTGAGTTGGGTGTGTCAGGATACATTCAGGAAACAATAGAGCTCCATTATAGGAGTGTTGGAAACAAGTTAGAAAAGTTTTTTGTCTGTCCTTTTTTTGCTTTTTATGATATGAACTCATTCTGTTGTTCCATCTGGAAACAAATCCTGGTACACATTCAAGATCTTCATATGCCAGCATGTCTTCCTTTCTCATACGCAGTTTGACAGAGCTTGATACATAGATCAAGATAGAAAACACTTTCTTTGTCCCTTTTTTATTTGAACACTCCATTTATTCATTCATTCACCTTCAGTAACTGCTTATTCATGGTCCGGATTGTTGTGGATCTGGAGTATATCTTGGGAGCATTCACATCTAGGACCAATTTATATTAGTCAATACACATACTTGCATGTTTTTACGAGGTGGGAGAAAATTAGAGAACCTGGAGGACACCTGTGAGGTGTCAGCTACTGCACCAAATATCATTACAAATTCAAAATTCGTGATAAATTAGTGATTTTTTTTTTTTTTTTTTTAAATTTATTAAGTAATTAAAGACTGCAGGTATTACACCCAACACACATTGTTGCACTTTATTGTATGTGCTTCTCAAAGAAGATCCTTTGTTATTAAATTAGTACTTGTGGGTCTGATTTGTTCCTTTTAATCATGTACAATAGGCTACATTATGTCTTACATTCTTAATATTTTGCCAGCTCTCCTGCAAATTTTTTTATAAATTTTAAAATGTGCCTGTATTTATAAGGTGCTATTTACTATTGCTATTGAAATCAGGTGTCCCATTTATTGGCCTGATAACATTAACTTTAAACTGATTCATTATATCACCTAATGAAGACATGCAGGCCGATCAGGCAACAGCTTTGGTCTAAAAGTGAGTACTTAACATATATAACATACTGTTCCTTTGATTAAACATTGATAATTATTTACTTATGTCTCTTGGCAAACAATACATTTAAGGCACTAAAATGAATCTACAGTCAGGACTCAAAGTTTAAAGGCTTAAAGATTTTTCAAATATTTAACCATTTGTGGTTTATCAAAACAAATAATAATGGATCTCTGATTACAGAACAGAGTTTTGCCTCATGTTTACACACTGACTAACAAAGTACATCTAATATGTCTAGAGAGTGAGCTTTGTTTCTGCTGTTGTAAACTGATAAATGACTGATAAACTGTTAATGTTGTGAACTGATAAATGATAGTTCTGATGTGTGCTTTCTATTAATAGTGTAACACTACTAATGTTTCCAACAATGCATATTGTTGTGTCATGTTGATGCCTTTGAGGTCAATGTAGCACCGGACATAGAGGTAACCTGGGTTCCTTTCTCCCAGCTGTCCACGTGCAGAATTAAAGATAAACCCTAATGCCTGGCTTGCCTAAGGCTTCATCTCACTATATTTAGCAAGTCGTCAAGCTATTTTGAGGCACTTTCTGTGAATTTTACACCCTCTCTCCAGCCCAAAGACAGGCTGCCTTTGTTGGAAACAGCCCATGCTCATTTTAAAGCTATTTAGGAGTCATGTGCTGTCATTGGGTGTTGTTTTCTTTTCCCAAATTGTCATGGAGTTGTTACATCCAAAGCAGGCAGCAGTGTCACTGTCAGGAATAGTCTCAGCCCAAGTGAAGCTTTTTACGATTATATATTACAGTTTATATACAGTTGTATGAATTAAACCTTTAGATAGAGGAAATTTTTGCTGTTTGTCTATAATGTTTACTAAGAGTATTGACTTTTCCCCTGCGTGTGTGTGTGTCTGTGTGTGTGTGTGTGTGTGTGTGTGTGTGTGTGTGTGTGTGTGTGTGTGTGTGTGTGTGTGTGTCTGTGTGTGTGTGTGGTGCTCACAAGATGTGAACAAGACGAGTTGTTACTTACTCAATGGTTCTAATTTGTAACCAAATTTGTAAGAGTGATGTTCTGGATCTCAAAAGGAGGTGAATTGTAGCTGGAATTTCATACTAGTGATCAGCTCTACCAAAAAAGAACAAAAATATTTGCTGTATATATTTTTTGTATACAAATAAGTATTTACATATACATCTATTATTTAATATGTAAGTATGCATGCATAATTATTTGTTTATTCAACACAGGAGTAAGTGTGTGTCCCAGAGTTAGTTATAAAATAAATTTCAAATTCAACTGACAGGTATCAAATTTTCCAAAAGGTGGAAAAAAAACAGGATAAGTATGGAATTTATACGTTTATTCAGCTCTCGTGAATATATTTTACATAACCTTTTTTGTGTACTTTTTGCAGGAGAGATCTATAAAACTGGCAGTAAAGTCGAACATATTTCACACACCATCCTTAAAAATCAGCATAACAGCTAAAAATTACATTATCATATTATCATCGTCTCCTATCTATGTTAAGACCCTAGCAGTCCGTGATATAATGTACATCCAAGGAGTCCCTAATTGTATTGTTGTTGGGTTTTTTTTTTTAATTAAATTTTTTTTATATATATAACATGACAGTGGTGGAGATTACTGTTATCTAGTTTCAAAAGTGTTGGTTATTATGTAGTCATGCTGTTAATCCATCTAAATGAGTGGAAAGTATACATTTGGGAATAACATATAGGAATAACAAACTCTAATGGCTTGAATGGATTCATATGAATAAGCTATATTCTTTGTAATTTTACGTTGAGGAACATTATTCTGAAATTGTGCCACAGTTTGTAGACGCAGTTTTTCGCAGACTGGTGAACCTCTGCCCATCTTTACTTCTGAGAGACTCTGCCTCTCTAAGATACTCTTTTTATACCCAATCATGTTACTGACCTGTTGCCAATTAACCTCCAACTGTTTCTTTTTAGTAACACTTACTTTTCCAGCCTTCTGTTGCCCCCGTTGTTGCGGCCATCAAATTTAAAATTACCTTATTTTTTTCTTAAAATGGTACATTTACTCAGTTTAAACATTTGAGTTCTATTGTGAATAACGTATGGGTTTATGAGATTTGTAAATCATTGCATTCTGTTTTTATTTACATTTTACACAGCGTTTATACATATAATTACATACAGTAGTGTGCAAAAGTTTTAGGCACATGCAAAGAAATGCTGTAGAGCAAAGATGCCTTCAAAATAATGAAATTAAATGTTTCTACATTTAAAAAATATATTATAAAGAGCAGTAAATGAAACAAAGTGAATATTTGGTGTGTCAAAAAAATTTTAAAAGTAGTCTCCGGTACAATTAGTGCAGTTTTATAAGGAAATGAGCTGGTAAGTTTTATTGAGCATCTTGCAGAACCAGACACAGTTCTTCTGGACACTTTGACTTTCGCACTCGCTTCTTATTTTTGTAGCAAAACCCAGCAGCCTTCATTGTGTTTTTTGTCTGAAAAGTGTCTCTTATGTAATATGCTGCTTTCTTTAATGACATACAAACATTTTTCTGTAACATTTAATTTTGTGCTAGAAAACTAATGTTTGGGAATCTAAAATGTTTTTTGTACCGACTCGATAATGTAGAAGTCATCAAATAATATATTGTATATATTGTTTCTAAAAATGAAATCTGCCCTGTAATAATATATGGGGTGCTAATAAACACTTTGGAATTGATTCCTAGCTGTAGAAAGTGTTAGAAGCCCTGGTATAGAGGGATGGATATGGAAATGAGTGTGAAGATATGAATAGGTGAGACCGACGGGAGGGCAAGAAGCTCTTCACACTGACTGAGCGCGTATATAACTGCAGCACCAACACACACACTGAAACACACACTGAAACACACACACACACACACAGGCGCGCGCGCGCACACACACTGAACCACTGCAGCACTCAGAGAGGGATCAGTGCGTGTCAGTAACGCTCGGTGGATGAGATGTGCGGTAAGAGAGAACACAGCGACTGATCACTGAACTCTTCATACATTTTTGGATAAACAGAAGAGCGCACTGCTTCAGGAGCGGAGATCAGAAGTCACTTAAAGGAAAGGTAAATATGTGTTCATACGTTCAGAACTGATCTTTATATAAGACTGATAGAATAAATACAACAACAACAACAACAAGCACAGTGACGCAACAATAGTATGACGTCCATAAGTGTTTACATAGAGAAAAAAAAAAAGTTCTCATCAACTTTCTGCATTCATGTATAATTCATATTCTATAGACTATTGGAATAACAGTAGAATTTAGACAAGTTGATTATTTAGACGCTGATTGTTTCCTAAGTGGAGATTTCTGTTGAGAAAACAAATAAAGCATCTTCTACAAACTGCTGCAATCTTCAGTGCTTACTGTTTAAACCTAGTGTAAAAGTAAGACTTCTTTATCCTATTTGACCTGTAAACAGAATGCTTTTTTTTTTTTTTAATGGACAGTATAGGCTGCATTATCACCCATTTTAAAAGTAGGCAAATAAGACAAGGCTTGTCAGAGATTTTTGCAGCCAGAGACAAATTTAACTGTAAAATACATTCCATGGAAACCTTCAGTACAGATTTAACTTATGAACATATATCAACTATTCAACAAGTCAACCGGCTAATATGAGCTTACTAATATATGCCAGAACTTGTCAATTAATTAAAAATAAATAAATAAATAAACAACAATAATTAATAGTGACGGTATGTTGTGGTTTCCAGCACTGTAACAAAAAAAAAAGAAAAGAAAAAGGAAAAGAAAATCAAGGCTACGCTTCACAAACCCCACTTTGCAAACCACTTCTATAAGAAACACACAAGAACAGTGATATGACCTCAGTTATTAAACTTTTGAAATAATTAGGTGAAGTGTTAAATGAAGGTGAATATTTAATTTCTATCACTTTATTAAATGAGACACCCTTCGTTGTTTTACTGCAAGATTGATGCACATTTCTTTTCTTTTTTTTTTAAATGATAACTTTCACTGTGCTGTTGTAGTCATGTGTGAGCACACTGTCTCTAAAAGTTCACATGTGGTGATACAAAAGAAGGATTTATGCAATATTGCCCTGAGGGTACTATAGGATGACTTGATGAAATGATACATGTGAGCAATGCAGCTGTTGTATTATGTTTCTTTCCCGAAACATCTTGAATTTTGGTGTCCATACTAATCTGTGTAATGTCTGCTGAAGGTTACGCCCCTTGCCCTCCACCTCTGTTGCTGAGCTTCATACTCAGTGCCATTGTGGGGGTCGTTACACTGACTCCTTTGTATTGTGTTGTTACATTTCTGTTTTTGGCCAGTTATGAAATTAGTAGTAGTTTAATAATATTCAGTGGCTTCGCTTACCATAATTTTAGAGATAACCAGTTTGAACTTTTATACGACTGGGGGTGAAGTACAGTGTCTTCCATTGGACCTGAATTCGTTTCTTCGTTTTATTCCTAATCAAATCTTAATTTCAGTTCTTAATGTTAATCCATTTTTGTGTGTATTCTTCGATATTGTGAAGCACAATGCATGCTTTTTGGTTAAATAACTTACATAACATGTCATATTATCACACAGTATCATATCGTGATAAGACCAGAGGCACATCCAAATTCTTACAATTGCCTTATGTTCAGCATTATTCCACAATTACACATTTGGCTTGCCAGTTTCAAGTTCTCACATATGCTTTAGTGGTCGATCAATCAAGCTATTCATACTGAGGGGGCGCACATGACTTCTAATGCCCCTAAGACTAGAAAGAGAAAGGACCTTTCTGTCTATAGTCCCACCCCAGCTCTCCCAGCTCTCAGCAACTAATATAATAATATATAGTGGCTGGAGGGGGAGCTTTTATGGGAAATGAAAGGGCAGAGTATGAAAAACTGTCACACTATGGCCACCTCCGAGAACTTTGGATATCTTTGTATATAAGCAAATGCCAACGAAAAAAATATCATTCTCAGTAGTCAAAAAATAGTGGCATTGAAGAAGCCCGGATATTACAAACTATATGTATGAACAAACTACTGAACTGAATGACGTGAGTCCAGTATCTCGTTTGGAAGCTGTCTGCTATGTGTATGTTTACAGATAAGATACGAAGGTGATCTGTTGCATGCTTTTATTTTGTTTTGTGTAAGGTAGGATGTACTATGACTCGGAGAGCTCCAGCTGAAACGCATTCAGATCCTCCTAAGGCAAACACTCTTTTGCACACTTCTCTCAGCAAAGATCTTGTACATGTGTAAGGTCATGAGCTGTTCTGTTGGACTGTCTAACACAATGTGTTTTGGCACAGGTGCTTCACAAATTTCCGAAGGAAACTCATAAACCCTCGTCCAGAGAGAATGAAGCCCATGTGGCTGTTGATTCTGCTCCTGACAGGCTGCTGTTGGGCTTCCCGTTTCAGTCGTGACACAACCCAAGCTGCACTCGGCCGTGTTCCCAGTCAGGAGGTAGAGAGCACAGCCTGGAATGGCTCCAATCCAGAGCAGTCTGGGTCAAGAAACTTGCCCCGCATCCCATTCCCACCTATGTGCGTCAGACCCAGTGAGATCAAGCACACGTTTAAGTACATCAACACCGTCGTATCCTGCTTGATTTTTGTGGTGGGCATCATTGGAAATTCAACACTGTTGCGTATCATCTACAAGAACAAGTGCATGAGGAATGGGCCAAATGTGCTCATTGGCAGCTTAGCTTTAGGAGATCTTCTGTACATCCTCATTGCCATCCCTATCAACGTGTTTAAGGTAGGATGCACATTGCGCAAGCGCTGTAAGACAAAAAAAAAAAAAAAAAGTCATGCCACCCTTATATTAGTGGCATCCAGTTTATAAATATTAATTGCAGTCTCATGTGAGGAGGTCAAGAAGAAACGAATATGAGTTAGTATAGGCCACAACCTTTGTGAAAAACGTCAAGTGTAATACACAAAAGGAGTTGGATTTAAGGTAGACCCTTTCTAAGGCAGTTCACAGAGTACAATTTTTTGGCTTAAGGTTGGGTGGACATACAGTAAATGGGTGCAGATCTCATACTAGTTTTACCTCTGGAATGATAAATTGGTTCATTGTGTATAGGAAGTTTGGACAGCAATTGAACTTATAGCTCAGCCAAGTAGTGTGCTTTAATAGGAAATGGGAACCAGATATCTCTGACATCATCTGGAAAATTATGACACTTATCACAGCATTTTAGGGCAGCCAAGTTTTCACAAAAACCTGAAATACCAAATATGTATTTCAGCTTAGTGATAGGTCAGTGATAGGTCTTTTATTCATTTATAATTAATAGAAGACATTCAACAGCATTATGGTATAATAATCTAATAACTCCTCTAAAAATAAAGTTTGTATGGTTTGAGAATAGTCACTACATACAGTTTGTACCTCAGTGTATCACTACAAATCAAGCTTAGCTACTTGCACATGGAAGCAAGAATATTTGAATGAAATTGTAATAAATGTTCGTGTTAATTCATGTTGTTCACGTAATAGGAAACTACACAAAACAAGCTTTGTGGTTTAACACACATACCACTCACTGTTAAGACAACAATCGAATCATTTCAAACATCTGGAAAAACAACTAACTTAATAGAAAGATGAAGCAACTGCTCATCTCCATACTAAGAAAACTGTAGAAAGGCTCAGAAGAACGAGTTCAAGAACTTAACAGCTTTAGACTTTACTTGCAAGATACAGTTGCAATTCAGT
Source organism: Cranoglanis bouderius (assembly GCA_023630585.1). Taxonomy (NCBI): domain Eukaryota; kingdom Metazoa; phylum Chordata; class Actinopteri; order Siluriformes; family Cranoglanididae; genus Cranoglanis; species Cranoglanis bouderius. The sequence continues at coordinate 11,847,274 of CM042542.1, read as the reverse complement.
TTTTGAAGGAAATAAAGAAAAAACAAAAGAATGTGCATGTATTTTTTATTTATTTAATGTAGCTCTGTAATCTGTCTGAGGTCAAATGCATATTTACTGGCCAATTTTCTTGTACTGGTCATTGAAGAACATTATTTTCTCTCCAGCTGCTGGCAGAAGACTGGCCATTTGGTGTGTGCATCTGCAAGCTCATGCCGTTCATCCAGAAAGCCTCAGTGGGCATCACAGTTCTTAGCTTGTGTGCCCTCAGTATTGACAGGTTAGTAAGAAAAGCCCCATACAAATGAACACATGAAAGCTAGAGGTATTTTGATATTTTGAAATATTTTGTCTGATTTATCAACAAAATATAAATGAATAATATATATTAAATATAAATGAATAAACATAATCAGAAAAACTGAGACATCTTGGACAATGGTAAGTCGAAGGACAACATAGTAAAGATAAAGAGAAGCAAAGGACAACAACTCAAATTTAAGAGTCACAACTTGGGACCTTCAAATCATCACAGTATCAATCTGAAATATTCACGTATTCCTTCATGCAACTATCAGCTTCAGTTAATGTTCACATCAAATATCAGAATGGGGGGGAAAGTGTAATTACAGTGACTCTGAATGTGGCATGGTTGTTGGTGCTAGTTGGGCTGGTTTGAGTATTTCAGAAACCGCTGATCTATGATTTTCCAAAATGTCCAGAAAAAAAACCCATCACCTGGTATTTTTCCAATATTCAACTGTCTGATAATCATGTGTCCACTGTAGCATCAGATTCCTGTTCTTGGCTTACAGGAGTGGAACCCAATTTTGTCTTCAGCCCATCTGTCTCAAGGTTTGACATGTTGTGTATTCTGCTCACCATGTTTAAAAAGAGTGGTTATTTGAGTTACCAACACCTTCCTGTCAGCTCAAACCAGTCTGGTCATTCTCCTCCATAGAACTGGCATTCACTGGATATTTTTTGTTTTTCGCACCATTCTGTGTAAACTCTAGAGACTGTGTGTAATAATCCCAGGAGATCAGCAGTTTCTGAAACACTCACACCAGCCATGGTCAAATCAAACCAACAACCATGCCACAGTTAAAGTCACTATGATCACATTTTTTTCATAATTCTGATGTTCAATGTGAACATTAACTGAAGCTCTTGACCTGTGTCAAGAGCTGTAATCCTGTAAGTGTATGGTGAGTGTATGAAAAAAAAAATCACAATGCACATAGGGAATTCTTTCTGCAAATAATTTGATCAAAGATGCCAACAAATTATTATTAAACCATACATTGCTATCTGATCAGATATCACGCCGTGACCTCATGGAGCCGAGTGAAGGGGATGGGGATTCCATTATGGAAAGCTGTGGAAGTAACACTCATCTGGCTACTGTCAGTGCTCCTAGCAGTGCCTGAGGCTTTGGCCTTTGACATAATGGAGACATATTACAGAGGCCAGAAACTGCGGGTGTGCTTGCTTCATCCTGTACAGACCACACAGTTCCTGCAGGTATTACCACATTCCCCCTGCATTCAATCACAAATAAGACTTTATATCTTTAACCACAAGTTCATGTATAGACAGATTCTAAGGGTAGCTTTTTTGTCCATATTCAATGGAGCCATAATTATCTTGGCAACATAGTCGTAGTTTACAGAAGATCTGATTTCTGACTTTCAAAACATAGAATCTGAAACTTGAGACTGCATTTTACCAGATTCTTCAAATGTACTGAACATTTTGAATCTCTTCCCCTAAAGTTTTATCAGGATATAAAGGACTGGTGGCTGTTTGGCTTTTACTTCTGTTTACCGCTGGCCTGCACTGGTGTCTTCTATACCCTTATGTCATGCGAGATGCTGAAAAGGAAGAAAGGAATGCGCATTGCCCTCAATGATCATATGAAGCAGGTACTGGCACCTTTTGAGTCCTTTGGAATGTAATTAGAAACGCTAAATTTAGCCACCCATGTCATATTTTCATATGATCTTTTATGCTTTGTGTGTTGCCTCTTCTTCAAGAGACGGGAAGTGGCTAAAACTGTATTCTGCCTCGTGGTGGTCTTTGCTCTCTGCTGGCTGCCCCTGCACGTCAGCCGCATCCTGAAAAAGACTATCTACAATCCGAATGACCCTAACCGCTGTGAGCTTCTAAGGTAGTGACTTTCTCCATTACTTGATTTTCCACCAGCTTACAGCCCAAATTTAACTGTGAATGGCACAGCTGAATACTTATCATCAGTAGTGACTTTGGATAAATAGTGTGTCATCAGCAGATCTTCCGTAAGGGCATTTGCAGTGCAGTTCAATTACGTTCAATGCAGTCCCACAGCTGACTTCCTGTTTACTTCTCCCTCAACTTTCCCCTGTTAACCCTGTCTGCATTGCTAGCTTCCTTCTTGTGATGGACTACATCGGCATCAATATGGCCTCCCTCAACTCATGCATCAACCCTGTGGCTCTCTACTTTGTCAGTCAGAAGTTCAAAAATTGTTTCAAGGTATGGAAACGGACCTTGCATTGCATTTGATATGGCTAAGCAGTTGATTAAGCTCTAATTGTGTCTATTGCTTCTAATCCCTTAGTCATGCCTCTGTTGCTGGTGCCAGAGGAATTCTCCAGCCATTGAGCAGGGCTCAGGAGTCCGCTGGAAAGGGTCAAGTCTTGGTAATGGTCTGGATCGGTCCAGCTCGCGGTCTAGTCAGAAGTTCAGTTCCTCCTAAATACTCCATGATACCTGAGGTTCCTGGGCTTAGCAGCGACTAGGTTCGCCCTCAGTACCACATCTTTGATTCTCATCATTCCTGAGGACTCAAATTCCCATTGATTCTCATCGGACTTCCACTTCAAAACTACAGTGTGGGCCAGGACAGCTGAGCAGAGTCACAAAATCACTTCTGTTTAAGAACATTTCCAGCACAAAGAACACATTTACAGGTTAAATCAAGTGTTTAAGTTATCTAAGTCGCTTGTGGCCCATGCAGGCTGGATCCTGGATGGCTCCACTTTAGGGGACTTTAGTGGCCCATGATGAGACTGAAATACTGAGACTGTGCGCTGGAGTGAGTGTGAAGCTCCATGAGTTTCTGGTGTCCATCTTTACTTTACACAAAACTTAGGAACTTCCATAAAACAAAGTGTTGCTGTTGGAACAGCACTGACAACATGTAATTTTACTTGCCAATTTGTAGCAATAATGAGTCATAAAAGAAAGTACTGTGTAAAACTATTTGTAACACTGAAATAAATGGCGCAAGCTGTATTATTATAGTATTTCAGGAAGTTACAGCACAGATCTGTCATGAACATGACTCGCTGCACTGTTCACCTGCATCAACATCTCATCTATATGGCAGTGTATCTGATTTGTCTACTACTAAAGGAATTGTGTAAACTACTGGATATAAGCAAAGTACATGTTTCCAAGTTCTTTCAAACACGGGAGTCCAGTGAAATGATCAAAAGTGAAACCATCAAAATATTATGATGTTGATTTGGAGTAAAATACCACTGGCACCTCCTAAGTGAAAAGATGATAATACTGATAATATATTATGGAGCATTCTTATTTCTGTATATAATGGAACTTTGATGTTGCCTCTAGTCATAGTGATGGTATTGAATAAGAAAGCTAATTAATCATACTTATTATATATATATATATATATATATTCTTCTACATTTCCATTGCAACAACTCATTTCAAATTGAAGATGCACTGTTTTAATACTTGCATTTACGATTTTTGAACTGTAGGACAGGAAAGGTTCATTTGCTTCTAGAAGCAGTTTCTTTCTTTTGTGCCAACTTTACCTAGGTGAACTTTGACCTGTGAATTCATGAATCTCTGTGTTGTGAGACAAAAAGAAAAAAAAAGTGGGTGGGACTGTGGTCGGTTTGGTCAGATAAAAATGGCAGAGCTGCTTTTTATGTAGTAGTCACACTGAACTTTAACCTGGCTCATTTCTTATTGCACATCTGGAAAAAAAAAATAGGTAGCTAGCTAATGTTATCCCTACAGTCTTTCCAAAATCACATGCCATCAGGACTGCAATCAGTTAATCAGCAGATTTTGAAGCATGAGCGAGAAAAAAAGTGTAGTAGTGGCCCAATAGCCATCAGAACGCCTGTGACTTGACGGTATCATGTGATCAGTTGGTTTATGTCCTGCCAAAAATAAATTTAAATAAATTCACTGTATGCAAAAATTTGGAAATGTGAATGCGTTTCTGTATCGACAGACAGCACAGGTTGACTGTGATGTGTATCGCTTTAATATATTCTTATGAGCTATCATATATTTCATAATTTTCTTTTGTGTATTATTTCATTTTTCAAACTTAATAAGGAATATATATTTTTTTATTCCATACATGTTTCCATCTCCGTACTGAACTACTAATACTAGTGTGAATTAACATGACATTTATGTCTTCATTGTTAAACTGTTCCATACTATTTTCAGATATTTGATGTATTTACTTTTTCCATTGTGTAAATTTTCATTCCTCCTAGAAGGGTTTTATTTTTCATTATTAACAATGCTTTTATATTGCACCTACTTATTGTCAAATATGCTGCAATAAATGCTATTTTATCACACTGATGTAGCCAGTGTTCGCAATGCAGTAGTTTGTTTAGAAGAGAATGTTGTCAGAACCTGGTACGGTTTGACTTTTTGTGCACAAATCCTCAAATTCAGGTCAAATTTGTGAGCATACCCACGGCAATCACATCAAGCGAAGTTAATATTCACAGTATCTTTATGGAGAAAAAGATTTTTATTAAAAAATAATAATAATAATAATAATAATAATAATAATAATAAAAAAAAAAAACATCTGGTGTAGCTCATATAACAATCCTCTTGGTCTGGATTATTCCATGGCCTCTCCTTGCTGTTCTCTGAAGTCTTTCACTTGTGCCTGTCGAATCAAGCATTCAGCAGTTAGCATTCGGCGAATTAGCATTCGGGACACTAAGAGCATTTATGAGCTCTGCTCATTACACACAAACACGCACAGACCTTTGTTCATCAAAGTTGCATCATACTCATTTTATAATTGGACTTGACTGTATTTGCAAATCCATTCATTTGAAATTATTCATTAAAATTTGTACATCATATCTGTGTGATGATACAGTGATGATACAGTGTTCAAGCATACCATTTTAACTAAATGGTAAAGAAGTGAAATGAGTATTAATAATTATAGCAAATATAGTAAGTAATATAAACAGTAGAAATAAAAATGGCAAACAAAGTGCTGCAACAGCAAAATGTTCACTCTATTCTTGGGAGACTATACATTCAAATCCTGACAAGCCATATATGTGGTCAGGAGTCCAGAACGAATAACTGGCTCTGTGCTAAGGGTGGGAGGGATGGTATTTCTCTCCCCTGTCAAATAGGTGTGACACAAACCAATTGTGGGTGTCTGTGAGCTCATGTATGCGGAAGAGGGCAGAAAGCATGTGTTAACCTTTACCCACTAGGTTGTTAGCTGTGTGTGATAGGGAAGATCTGGCTAGTCGGTGGGAAATGGCAAAATACAAAATAAAAAAAATAAAATTGTATCATTAACATTATTGGCATTTGTTATCATACTAAAATGCCATGACATGTTGCTTTTCAGTGTTAATTTGTTTTTTCCTTTGCTTTTTTTTTATATTATTTGTTCAGAATGGAAACCTGGCTCACCTTTATACATAAATGGATCTCTAATTAAATATTCAGTTCAATCTTACTCATCTGAGTTTTTATATTTTAAAGAACTAGCTATAACTAGAGTTCAGGTGAGTTTGGAAAACAGTTGCAGAATCTGCTAATCTGTTAATAATTAAAATAATAATAAAGAGGGATCATTAAAATTGCATTTTTTTTAAATTTAGTACTGCCCTGAATAAACTAATTCATATAACATATGATTATAGTCCACAAGACAGTTATTATTTTGTTTAAAGATCTTGGAAAGAGGTTAAATATACAGAAGATGCTGGAATAATAAACGTTTTATTTCTATAGCACCTTTCCACAGCTCAAGGACACTTTACAAACAATTTACATTCAACTAATAGACATAGGAGAAGAACAGGAACACACACAAAAAAAACACCAATGAGAAATATTTCAACTGTTAGGAGAAGAGAAAGTACTGAAGAAATAAATGTGTTTTAAGTTATGATTTAAAAGTCCAGATAGAGGTAACATTTCTGAGGTTCTGGGGGAGTGAATTCCAAAGTTTAGGAGCCATGACAGCAAATGATCTACCGTCCATGGTGGAGAAGCAGAAACGTGGTACAATGAGTAGTCCTGAATCAAAGGATCTAAGAGTCCATGTTGGGATGTAGGGATGAAGGAGCTCTGACAGATACATGGATAGATTGGGGGGGGGGTTTAAAGGTCAGCAGAAGGATTTTGTACTTAATCCTAGAAACTACAGGTAGCCAGTGCAGACTATGTAATATGGGTATAATGTGAGTGGACCTAGAGGAGCGAGTGAGAACTCTGACTGTTGAATTTTGAATATATTGTAATCTAGTTATGGCCTTTGATGGTAGACCAATGAAAAGAGCATTGCAATAATCAAGATGGGCTGTGATAAATGCATGGACAAGAGTTTCTGTATCTTTAAGACTAAGAATGTGACAGAGGCGAGCTATGTCACGGAGGTGATAAGAGGCGGTTTTAACAACAGAGCTAATGTGTGGTTCGAATGAAAGGAAGGGATCAAAAGTAATTCCAAGGTTCCTAGCAGTTTTAGACGGTTTGAGATTAATACCGTCAATATCTACACGGGAATCAGATTTTCTCGAAATTGGTGTATGGGGGCCAATAAGCATTACTTCAGTTTTGGCAGAGTTTAATTTTAGAAAATTGCAAGTCATCCATTGTTTTATGTCAGTAATACAGGCAGTTAAGAGCTGAGGTGAATGGGATGAGTGAGCGCTAGTGGTGAGGTAGATCTGTGTGTCATCGGCATGTGAGTGATAACGAAGACCATGATCCTGAATGATGTGACCAAGGGATAGCATGTAGACAACTAAAAAGCAACGGGCCAAGGACAGAACCCTGAGGAACACCTTGTATAAGGGGGCCAGTGGAGAATTTGTGTTTTTGTGTGTGTGTGTGTGTGTGTGTGTGTGTGTGTGTGTGTGTATATATATATATATATATATATATATATATATACATATATATATATATATATATATATATATATATATATATATATATATATATATATATATATATATATATGAAATACTGTCTGTGAGATAAGATTAAAACCAGGAGAGCGCAGTGCCAGAGATACCAATGGCTGAAAGCCTGGATAGGAGTATGGAGTGAGAAATGGTGTCAAAAGCAGAGCCATGATCCAAAAGAATGAGAATAATAAGGGCCCCAGAGTCAGCAGAGAGAAGATCATTTACAACTCTAAGGAGAGCAGTTTCAGTACTGTGGAAAGGAAAACCTGATTGAAAGGGGTCACAGAGATTATTGGAAGACAAGTGTGACTGCAACTGACTGTCAACAACCCTTTCCAATAGTTTGGCTATGAGAGGAAGGTCAGATATAGGTCTGTAACTGGACAGTTCAACCGAGTCTAAACCAGGTTTTTTAAGAATTGGTGTTACCGCTGCAGTTTTTAATTCTTGCAGAACAAAGGCAGAAGTAACAGACCTATTTATCAGGTGGGAAATAGGAACAGAAATAACAGATAGACATGTTCTGAGAAGAGAAGTAGGAGCTGGATAAAGCTGGCAGGATTACGGATTAGATTTCAGGATAAATTCTACAACAGAGGATGTGCAATTGGAAATGAAACTGGAGAGACTGTGAGAAGGGGTAATGAGAGGAAGTTCATGTATGAGAGTTCCAGAGGTGTAGGTGGAAAGTTGTGAGTAGAGAGACATAACTTATGGAAGAAGCAAAAAAAAAAGAATGACAGAGAGCATCAATACCAGATATATTGGGTGACAGTGGCTGGGTGGGTTTGTACACAGTAGCAAAAAGTGTTTTGGGCTTGCAGCTGGCATTACTAATGATAGCAGAAAAATAAGCTGACCTGATGTTATTTAGAGCAGTCATGTATCTAAGCAGGTGTTCAGTATAAGCTAAAGAATGTACGGCTAGGCCAGTTTTCCTATATAGACGCTCAAGGCGTCGCCTGATCATTTTCATCTTCCGAAGCTCAGAAGTGAACCAGGGAGAGTTGTGAGAGGAGGGGATCAGCCTTGACTTGGTGGGGGCATGTTCTTCTAAAACTTGAGAAATGGCAAGGTTATAGCTGGACAAGATCTCAGCTGGGCTAGAAAGTTTAACAGAGTCAAGAATAGAAGAAGCATAAACAGTGGAAGAGAAAGATATTGGGTCAATCCCTTTCCGATTACGATATGAGCATTTTTGTTTTGATTTTTTGTAGGGGAATAGTGACGCTGAAGTCAATTCAGAGATACCAGACTGTGAGCCAGTAATGAACATTGTTTAGCCCAAATGAACAGATCAGATCAAGTGTGTGACCACGAGAGTAGGTGGGAAAGTTCACATGTTGTTTGAGGTTAAAGCATTCCAGTATTGACTGGAAGTTCCTTGGTTTTAACAGAATCAATGTCCACATGGATGTTGAAGTCACCAAGTAGTATTACAGGTGAAAATGCGCAAGCAACAGTAAGTAGTTCACAATGTTCTGAGAAAAAGTCTGGATTACATTTTGGAGGTCGATAGATTAATATTATTAAAAGCAGTGTTGGACCAACCACTTTAAATGCCAAATATTCAAATGATATCATGGTAGTCAGCGCTAACTATTTTAAGTTTGTTGCTGTAAACTACAGTAAGCCCTCCACCCCTACCTTGAATTCAGGGCTTGGACAAGTAACTATAACCACATAGAGTAACCAAATTGAGGTGTAAATAATCATATGGTATTTACTAAGTTTCTGTAAGTAGCTGCATATCCAGACTTTTGTCAGTAATTAAATCATTTAGCAGCGAGGCTTTCTCCATCAAGGAGTGGCAATTTAATAGTGCCAACTTGCTGCTATGGTGATCAGATGCTGTGATACCATCACAATACTGGTTGTCTTTAAGTAGATATCTCAGTGAACCAAAGTTTCTCGCGTGCACAACACGTTTGTGATGCACAAACAAAAACCGTTTTGGGAGCGATGAATATACCTCGCGCAGCAAACAATTCCAAGTATCCGACAGTACTCGTACTTTATAGAGTCTAAGCATGGATGTGAGTTCAGCACTCTGAGATGTGATTGCAGGTAGCTTATGGCCATGATGCAATTATTGCTGGCAAGTATACAAAGAGCAAGAACAACCAAAAGTTTCGAGGATGGTACTGGAGCGTGAAGAATCACTGAGTTGGAAAAAGGATCACCCCCTATTTTGTTGAACCACCTTTTGCTTTAATTACAGCCTTTAGTCTGTTGGGATATGTCTCTACTAACTTTGCACATCTAGACTTTGCAATATTTGCCCACTCTTCTTTGCAGAACTGCTCAAGTTCAGTTAAATTTGATGGTGACCGTTTGTGGACTGCAGTCTTCAAGTCACTTCACAGATTTTCAATGGGGTTCAAGTCTGGGCTCTGACTAGGCCATGCAAGGACATTCACCTTTTTCTCCTTCAACCACTGTGTGGTCAGTTTTGCTGTGTGCTTTGGGTCATTGTCATGTTGGAAGATAAACCTTCTTCCCATTGACAACTCTCTGGCAGAGGGCAGCAGATTTTCCTCAAGAATTTGACGGTATTTTGCCCCATCCATTTTCCTTCTATCCTGACAAGTGCTCCGGTCCCTGCTGCAGAGAAACACCCCCATAACAGGATATTACCACCTCCATGCTTTGGTGAGCTGTATTGGATTTCCGCCAGACATATCATTTGGTGTTGAGGCCAAATAATTCAATTTTAGTCTCATCTGACCAGAACACCTTTTTCCATGTTGCCTCAGAATCTTCAAGGTGCGTTTTGGCAAAGCTCAGTCGTGGGTGGCTTTTTTCTTGCAACCCTCCCGTACAAGCCACATTTGTGGAGAATTTGTGATATTGTTGTCACATGCACACAGTGACCACTCACATGCACACAATGACCACAATTCCTGCAACTGCTTCAGAGTTGCTGTAGGCCTCTTGGTAGCCTCTCTTCCTCCTGGCTCTTTTATCCAGTTTGGAGCGACATCCTGATCCAGGGAGGGTCTGTGTTGTACCAAATACCTTCCATTTCTTAATAATAGACTTCACTGTGTTTCTAAGCATTGATAAAGCCTTTGAATTTTTTTTGTATCCATCTCCTGTATCCATCTCCTGTCCACAACTGGATCCCGGAGATCTTTTGATGCCTTGAAACCCATAGTTGATTGTTTGCTTCAGTTGCACTATAAAATGCTCCAGGAAAGCTCTTTTCATGCTGAGCTAATCAAAATGACCACAGCTGATCACAGTTGAAAGTCAAATGGCTTTGTGTGCCATTGAGAAGATGATTAGCTACACCTTATTGAGTTTACAAGTCATTATTAGGAGGGGGTGATCCTTTTTCCAACTCCATGATTCTGTTTTTTTTATTTTTTTCTGACTAAATACAGCTGAATAAAACAAAAACTGTGTCCGTCTTCATTTCAGGCTGAAAAGCAACAAAATGTGGTTATTTTAAAGGGGGTGATTCTTTTCTATACCCACTGTACATGCCGATTAAGGACAGTGGTGAATTCCCATGGTAAATAAAATGGTTCTGCATCTAACAGTCACAAACTCCACCAGCAATGAGCAGTAACTAGAGACTAGCACCGAGTCCTTGCACCATTTTGTGTTGATGTAAACATAAAAGCCACCACTGCGAGCCTTACCGCACAGAGCTGCATTTCTGTCGGCACGAAATGAGGCGAGCTCGTCTAGCTGAATGATAGGTCCCACAAATCGCACCGTAAGTTAACCAAAAAAATAAGTAGACAAGAGAGGAAACAGAGTTCTAGAACTTATTACAGTAGACACAGAAGAGAAACAGACCAGAGACAGGTAACGCCGGTGTGAAGCAGTAGCCACATGTGCACAGCGTACTCATACCAGAAGGGCATGATGGAGAGAATGCTGTAATAATATGTAGGACTTGGAGGATTTTTCTGAAGAACAGTGGGCAATTTAACTGCTCAAGACAAACAAGGGAGTCATGAACAACTATCACAAAACATAAAACATGATCAAACATCGTTGATCATCCAGGTAACAACACACAGTATTAAGAATCAAGCATATGCAAACTTTTGAACTGGTTCATATGTAATATGAACATACTATATATACATACTATATGTAAACATCTGTTATGTGAAATAGCTTATTCAGGGCAGTACTAAATAAAAAACAAAATGCAATTTTAATGATCTCTCTTATTTTTAAAAATTATTAATATTTTGCAGATTTTCCAAGGGGTATGTACAGTGCATCTGGAAAGTATTCACAGCGCTTCACTTTTTCCACATTTTGTTATGTTACAGCCTTATTCCAAAATTGATTAAATTCATTATTTTCCTCAAAATTCTACAAACTATACCCCATAATGACAACGTGAAAGAAGTGTGTTTGAAATCTTTGCAAATTTATTAAAAATAAAAAAAGAAAAAATCACATGTACATAAGTATTCACAGACCATGAGAAACAAAAATTGAACTCTTTGGCCTAAATAGCAAGCGTCATGTCTGGAGGAAACCAGGCACCGCTCATCACCTGGCCAATACCATCCCTACAGTGAAGCATGGTTGTGGCAGCATCATGCAGTGGGGATGTTTTTCAGCGGCAGGTACTGGGAGACTAGTCAGGATCGAGGGAAAGATGAATGCTGCAATGTACAGAGACATCCTTGATGAAAACCTGCTCCAGAGCGCTCTGGACCTCAGACTGGGGCGAAGGTTCGTCTTCCAACAGGACAACGACCCTAAGCACACATCCAAGATAACAAAGGAGTGGCTATGGGACAACTCTGTGAATGTCCTTGAGTGGCCCAGCCAGAGCCCAGACTTGAACCCGATTGAACATCTCTGGAGAGATCTGAAAATGGCTGTACACCGACTCTCCCCATATAACCTGATGGAGCTTGAGAGGTCCTGGAAAGATGAATGGGAGAAACTGCCCAAAAATAGGTGTGCCAAGCTTGTAGCATCATACTCAAAAAGACTTGAGGCTGTAATTGGTGCCAAAGGTACTTCAACAAAGTATTGAGCAAATTCTGTGAATACTTATGTACATGTGATTTTTTCGTTTTTTATTTTTAATAAATTTGCAAAGATTTCAAACACACTTCTTTCACGTTGTCATTATGGGGTATAGTTTGTAGAATTTTGAGGAAAATAATGAATTTAATCAATTTTGGAATAAGGCTGTAACATAACAAAATGTGGAAAAAGTGAAGCGCTGTGAATACTTTCCAGATGCACTGTAAATCTATGAGCATAACTGTGTGTGTGTGTGTGTGTGTGTGTGTATACACACACAGTACTGCAAACGTTTTTGGCACATGCAAAGAAATGCTGTAGAGAAACGATGCCTTCAAAAATAATGAAATTAAATGTTTCTACATTTTTAAAAAATACTGTAAAGAACAGTAAACAGTAGTAAATGAAAGTCAATATTTGGTGTGACAAAAAAATACAAATAAAAATAGTAGTCTCTGGTATAACTTGTGTAGTTTTTATAAGGAAATTAGCTGGTGAGTTTTAGTGAGCTTTTTTTTTTTACACTACATGGCTAATCCTGCACGGATATCTGAGATAATCTTTGGGCCACTCCCAAAACTACACACCTCTGCTTCCACAGGGAGTGGGTAAAAGAAACCAAAGGAACAGCTGTGTTTGCAGCTTGCCAATACTAACAGGAAGTCCAGGAAAAGAGGTTGAGAGGTTTATCTGGGTGTTAGCAGGTGACAGGGGGCTGAGGAAGGTGTGTGATATGAGAGTTTGTGTGTTTGGGTTCAGTCTCACCTCGAATGTGTGCAGGACATGTTTACAGACATCGGTGAGGTCGTTCAAGCCCTTGCGCAGAGGTTCGGTTGCTGGGAGACCTCCTGGGAATATTAAGGAAAAATACAGACACTGAAAATACACAGGAGGCCAAGTAACAACAAGAACAACAAGAACAAAAAAGTGCCATAACATTAAAACCACTGACAGCTGAAGTAAATAACATTGATTATCTCGTTACAATGGTACCTGTAAAGGAGTGGTATATGTTACACAGCAAGTGAACAGTCAGTTCTCCAAGTGTTGGAAGCAGGAAAAATGGGCAAGTGTAAGGATCTGAGCGACTTTGACAAGGGCCAAATTGTGATGGCTAGACGACTGGGTCAGAGCTTCTCTAAAACGGCAGATCTTGTGAGGTGTTCCCGGTATGGAGTGGTTAGTATCTACCAAAAGTGGTCGAAGTAAGGACGAATCCATTGGAGGAATCCAATCAAGCATCTGCGGGATGTACTGGAAAAACAAGTCTGATCCATGAAGTAGAGACAAGCGAATGAATGAAACAGTTGGGAGTTATGACAGCATGTCTCAGGCCCTTTACTTCAAGTAGGCAGATTGAAGTCAGCAGTGGAGCAACATTGGAATATTTCTAGGGGATCAGTGTTGAGGGACTTGGCTACAATTTTCCATTTTCCATTCCCATTTCCCATTAAAGTTTAAATTGTAACATGGGACAAGATTCAGATGAAGCGTTCTGCTTTAATCAAACTCTGAAAAGAGTTTACACGTCTTGAATCAAGCTTTTAAATGAATTTTTTCCATTAGACTAGGTGATTCTGTATAATATTCCTCACTTGAACTCACAACAAAAACACCAAGATCCTCAATTTTAGTCAATGTGCCACTGTTTTATTTGAATAAACCACACATTTACATGCGTCATGTCGCAGTACAGTTTACTACTCCCGCACTTGGCTGATGGACAGCTAAGATCCTCTTTCTGTTCTAAAAGGCAAAGCTTTGTGCTTTCTGAAATTTCAGTCAGCTCCAAAAAGCAGTTCTGCTAGTTAAGGATTCACCCATAATTGTGTGTAGTCTAATCCGTGACTACTAAAATTATATTGTATTTAGAAATATAAAATAAAGAATTTCCTACACTCGACCACTGACGCTGCTCTTTAGTCTGCCTTGATTGAAGTTAGTAACACTTTGGTATACTTTGGTATGAAAACTGTTTCTTTAGTTCTCACCCATAATTGGATATGGGAGGTTCTTGTGCAACTTTTAGGTCAGGAACTCAAATGAAGACACCAATATTACATATCCATTACAGATTCCTGTTATCATTATTAACATTCTCTTCCCCTGATCTGATTGTAGTTCTGTTGTTTGTTACAATAACAAGGAATTTTGATTATTATGGAATCGTGAGTTAGAAACAAGTGTCTATCATATCTCATCTCTTCTATCCACAAAATTAAAACAGAACTGATTCTGTGCACGCTGTTGATCAGTTTCAGTAGACTTGTATGAAGGCATGAGGAATTTGTGTAGAAGTGGCAGAGCTCCTCCACCAGTTGTATACACACAAACCACCGGACTCCAATTAGCTTCTGGGCCAAAAAATTCCATAAAAGTCAAAAACTCTTGTCATGTGTTCCAGGTTGTTGAGCCAAGAGGAGTAACAATGCATGAACTGACCCTGCTGATAAGTCTTATTGAATTCTGGTTCTGGCTAATGACATTAAGTGACCTTCAGGGCATTTTACAGCAGGATTTTTTGTCTTTTGTATGTATATGTGTCAGGCAGTAATGCTGTGGACTGGGAGACGACACACACAGATGTCCGTTGAAAGTCCCTTCCTGGGAGCCTGCTCCAATGCAGCTGAAGAGATGCTTTTGTTCTGTGTCTAGCCTCATTCAGTACAAGAATAATCTAATTAACATGAAATAAACTCATCTCATGCCAAAGAAAGTTAGAGTTAAGGAGGGAAAAAAGTACTTCAAGGTCTCTCACTGTCACCCTTAATGAAATGTGAGCAACTACATAAAGTAAGAACAAATTAAGGGTGGAATGATATGAGAAGGAAAAAAAAATAAAACATTAGCATCACAATCCATTGTTCCATTTTTTGGTATCACATTAACTGATTACAGAGGGTGATATTCATCCCTGAACAATGCAACTAAAGAGCAATGCAACTAAGTGCAAACTAGTGCACTCTCAGTGCCAGTCCCAAGCCCGGATAAAATGGGAGGCTTGCATCAGGAAGGGCATCCTGTGTAAAACCTGTGCCAAATCAAATACGCGGATCATAAACTGGATTTCCATAATGGATGGGTGATCCGCTGTGGCGAGCCCCAACGGGAGCAGCCGGAAGTAGAAGTAGAAGAAGAAAAGGTGGGCGATCCAGTTTTTAGAATATTCTCAAGGAAGTCCAAATCTCACCTCGTGTCTGAATGCGGAAGTTGATCTTGCTCTCAGATGGGTGTGTGATGCTGTAGCCACAGAACTCCACTTCAGGACTGTGGGGGGGGGGAAAAAACCCAAAAAGTCACCAGCAAGTCACATCAACCTGTTGAGCTAAACTGATTTTCTACATTAGTATGACTAAATCATTACAGGTTCTTTCATGCCTGTTGTATACCTAATTTGTGGTGACTATATCCATTTACTGTGTTCTACTTGTACTATTCATCCATCTATTTGCTCTGTCTGTCCAGAAAGTTTACTGCGGTGTACTTCAGTAATAAAAGTGCAGTGTGGAATGATTAAATTTATTCCTAAATCCATGATTACCCAGTAATCATTAAAAAAAAAAAAAAAAAAAAAAACCACACACACACACATCAGACATCAGAGAAATCTTTGATTTGCAATACTGCCATGCATTTGATCTCACTAGTGTCTTCATTTTAGGCCTCTGTTCATATCTGTTCCATGCCAGTCTGCTCTGTCCACTGTGTTTTGATTGCCTTAACGCTATTCTCCTTGTAGCATTTTTGGCTTTGACCACTAAAAATGAACACATTTACACTAGTCACAGAAACTGAAAACACTCTGCAAAAAAAAAACCCAGAGCAATCTATGTTTGATTATTAGGGAATTGCATCAAAACACATAAATTTGATGGACAGGTAGTCATGATGAGATTCTGCTCCGGACTTCCTTTCGTTCCAGGCCACCGGGTCATACTTTTGGAAATAGATGAGTTTCCCCGTGTGCTTGTTTCTTTGCTGAGTACCAATAACAATGTCGTCCCTTGTGTTGATACTGCTCCCTACTGAGAATGAGAATCGCTTAAAGTTTTTCAACCAATTCTCTATGGAGGACAAAAACGGCTCAAACACACGAAAGCTTTATTGATGTGCAATGAAGTAAAGTTTACTGTGTAAAGGTAGAGGGTAAGCTCCGTGCTGCCACTTTGAAAATGTCTAAAGTTCTTCTACACCCCTTGTGTAGAAGGTGCTGCTTTAACCTTTATTAATCAATGGGATAACCTGTATTTAGACAGCAGAGCTCTATTATAGTGATGGTCAGGAAAAAAAAGCAGTCTTTTATGGGCTACTCCCGTATGGTCACAAGTAAAGGGATGACGAGGCACTCTGGAAATGAGCACATGGGAAAACTCCACTAGTTCCATCCCAGCAAATACACTTAGTCAAAGAACCACACTTAGATACATAATTTTTTGTGTGGGGGCAAAAACATTACTGGTCCTTTTTATAATTTGCTTCTTACTACTTATTATTAGTCAGTGATAAACTTACTAATGAGTATTCTGCCAGGCATTTTTTTCCCCTTTTTCCTTACATGGCCACATAGTTTTGATCATGCAGAATAATGGGAGACTACAATTAATTTGCAGCTAATTTTACATACATACATACATTATATATATATATATATATATATATATATATATATATATATATATATATATATATATATATATATATACACATACATACATATATACATACATATCTATATACATACATATATACACACACACACACACACACACATACATACATACATACATAGATGCATACATATATATATATATATATATATATATATATATATATATATATATATATATATATATATATATATATATATATATATATATATATATATATATATATATACAGTGAGGGGAAAAAGTATTTGATCCCCTGCTGATTTTGTGCGTTTGCCCACTGACAAAGAAATGATCAGTCTATAATTTTAATGGTAGGTGTATTTTAACAGTGAGAGACAGAATAACAACAAAAAAATCCAGAAAAACACATTTCAAAAAAGTTATAAATTGATTTGCATTTTAATGAGGGAAATAAGTATTTGACCCCTTCGATTTAGTACTTGGTGGCAAAACCCTTGTTGGCAATCACAGAGGTCAGACGTTTCTTATAGTTGGCCACCAGGTTTGCACACATCTCAGGAGGGATTTTGTCCCACTCCTCTTTGCAGATCCTCTCCAAGTCATTAAGGTCATTTTCAATGCCCTGGCTGAGGGAAGGAGGTTCTCACCCAAGATTTGACGGTACATGGCCCCGTCCATCGTCCCTTTGATGCGGTGCAGTTGTCCTGTCCCCTTAGCAGAAAAACACCCCCAAAGCATAATGTTCCCACCTCCATGTTTGACGGTGTGGATGGTGTTATGACTTGGGGTCATAGGCAGCATTCCTCCTCCTCCAAACACGGCGAGTTGAGTTGATGCCAAAGAGATCTGACCACACCTGACCACAACACTTTCACCCAGTTCTCCTCTGAATCATTCAGGCAAACTTTAGACGGGCCTGTACATGTGCTTTCTTGAGCAGGGGGACCTTGCGGGCGCTGCAGGATTTCAGTCCTTCACGGCGTAGTGTGTTACCAATTGTTTTCTTGGTGTCTATGGTCCCAGCTGCCTTGAGATCATTAACAAGATCCTCCCGTGTAGTTCTGGGCTGATTCCTCACCGTTCTCATGATCATTGAAACTCCACGAGGTGAGATCTTGCATGGAGCCCCAGACCGAGGGAGACTGACAGTTATTTTGTGTTTCTTCCATTTGCGAATAATCACACCAACTGTTGTCACCTTCTCACCAAGCTGCTTGGCGATGGTCTTGTAGCCCATTCCAGCCTTGTGTAGGTCTACAATCTTGTCCCTGACATCCTTGGACAGCTCTTTGGTCTTGGCCATGGTGGAGAGTTTGGAATCTGATTGATTGATTGCTTCTGTGGACAGGTGTCTTTTATACAGGTAACAAACTGAGATTAGGAGTACTCCCTTTAAGAGAGTGCTCTAATCTCAGCTCATTACCTGTGTAAAAGACACCTGGGAGCCAGAAATCTTGCTGATTGATAGGGGATCAAATATTTATTTCACTCATTAAAATGCAAATCAATTTATAACTTTTTTGAAATGCATTTTTCTGGATTTTTTTGTTGTTATTCTGTCTCTCACTGTTAAAATACACTTACCATTAAAATTATAGACTGATCATTTCTTTGTCAGTGGGCAAACGCACAAAATCAGCAGGGGATCAAATACTTTTTTCCCCTCACTGTGTGTGTGTGTGTGTGTGTGTGTGTATATATATATATATATATATATATAAATTGAATCTACCTTTTGGTAACCAATTTATCTTTCCACAAACCGTTGTGTACTATCTTTGATTTCTACTTCTACATCCATAGGCCTGGAAAATGGAATTATTGTTTATTTCCATGAAAACAACCCATGTTTTTATGAACCTTAACAAATAGGAACAATCTCTTACTTCTTCATGACCATGTATCTGAGCGAATTGCCCAGTGTGTGGTCCTCATCATGCAGGACGAACGTCACACAGCCTTCATCAGCGCCATCCGCTTGGACCTATTTACAAATACAGAACACAGTCACAGCAGCTTTGAGTACATTTGACATGCTTCCCTCTAGGAGGAGACACAAAGTACCTATAGCTACACAGGAATTCTTTCACGCAACAAGCTGTTGTCTTGATTATTCTTAAACAAAGATCTGACATGATTTATCTTGGTTTATTTTTTTTTTTAATCAAACAACCTGCTTTCACACCGATTAGTGCATTATTTATGTTGTATTTAACTATTTTGTTTGTGTATGTATTTGTGTTTAACTAGTTAAGCTACACTATATGGCTAGACATTTGTGGACACCGGACCATCACACCCATATGTGGGTCTTCCCCAAACTGTTGGCACAAAGTTGGAAGCAGACAATTGCATAGGATGTCTTTGTATGCTGTAGAATTATGATTTCCATTACAAGGTCCATGAAGACATGCTTTGCCAAGGTTGGAGTGGAAGAACTCGAGTGTCCTGCACAGATCTCTGACCTCAACCCTATTGAACACTTTTGGGATGAACTGGAATGCTGACCTCACCCAACATCAGTGCCTGACCTCACTAATACTCTTACAGCTGAATGAGCACAGATTTTCACAGCCATGCTCCAAAATCTAGTGGAAAGCCTTCCCAGAAGAGTGGAGGTTATTATTACAGCAAAGGGCGACTAAATCTGGAATGGGAAGTTCAAAAAGTGTTATGTTCAGATGGCCACATACTTTTGGACATACAGTCAGGTCCATAAGTATTTGGACAGTGACACAATTTTTGCAATTTTGCTTCTGTACACCACCACAATGGATTTGAAATGAAGCAATTAAGATGTGATTGAAGTGTAGACTTTCAGCTTTAATTCAAGGGGCTTAATAAAAACATTGCATTAACTGTTTAGGAATTACAGCCATTTTTACAGAGTCCCTCCATTTTCACAGGCTCAAAAGTAACTGGACAAAATAACAATGATTAATATAATGATTATTTTTAATACTTAGATGCAAATCCATTGCAGTCAATGACTGCCTGAAGTCTGGAACCCATGGACATCACCAGATGCTGAGTTTCCTCCCTTGAGACGCTTTGCGAGGCCTTTACCGCAGCCGCCTTCGGTTGCTGCTTGTTTTTGGGTCTTTCTGCCTTCAGTTTTTTTAAGTGAAAAGCAGCTCAATTGGGTTGAGGTCAGATAACTGATTCTGCCATTTAAGAACATTCCATTTCTTTGCCTCAAGAAGCTCGTGTTGCTTTTGCGGTATGTTTTGGATCATTATCCAGCTGTACTTTGAAGAGCCGTCCTATCAGTTTTGCAGCATTTGACTGAATCTGAGCAGAAAGTGTAGCTCTATACACTTAAGAATTCATCCTGCTACTTCTATCAGCAGTCACATCATCAATAAAAACCAGAGACCCAGTTCCATTGGCAGCCGTACACGCCCATGCCATAACACTTCCTCCACATGTTTGACAGATGATGTGGTATGCTTTGGATCATGAGCCCTTCATTTCCTTCTTCATACTCTTCTCTTCCCATCATTCTGGTACAAGTTAGTCTTGCATCAAAGCTGGTCAGGCTTTTTTTAAGAGTTGGTTTTTTTTGTTTGTTTTTTTTAAGCAAAGTCTAATCTGGCCTTTCTGTTCTTGAATGTTACCAGTGGTTTGCATCTTGAGGTAAACCCACTGCATTTACATTCATGAAGGTGTCTCTTGATTGCAGACCTTGACAGTGATATGTCTACCTCCTTTAGGGTGTTCTAGACTTGGTTAGATGTTGTGAAGGGTTTTTTCTTCACCAGGGAAAGAATTCTGCTATCATCCACTTAAGTTGTCTTTGGTGGTCTTCCAGGCCTTTTGGTGTTGCTGAGCTCGCCAGTGCATTCCTTCTTTTTAAGAATGTAACGAATTGTTGATTTGGCCACTCCTAAAGTTTCTGCTCTCTCTCTGATAGGTTTTCTTTTTTTTTCAGCCTAATGATGGCCTCCTTCACTTGCGTCTACGCCTCTTTGGACCGCATATTGAGAGTTTCTATAAACAGCTACCAACCGCAAATTCAACACTTGGGATCATCTCCAGACTTTTTATCTCCTTAATCTCCTCAATGGTCATGAAATAACGAGGAACGAGCCTGTGAAAATGGAACAACTATGTAAAAAATGGCAGTAATTCCTAAACGGTTAATGCAATATTTTTTGTTAAACCACTCGAATTAAAGCCGAAAGTCTACACGTCAATCACATCTTACTTCACTTGAAATCCATTGTGATGCTACAGAGGCAAAATTACGAAAATGGTTTCACTGTCCAAATACTTACGGACCCACCTAAAGCTACTACTGCTTCTCATCAGGGAAGAAAAGAAAAAGAAAAGAAAAAAAGTGGACAGTGCACACCAACAAGAGACAACAGCAGCAGCTACTACAAACCAAAATGACATTCACAACATTAAAAGCTTATATTAAAGACATCATCTCAGTTATTTAGCCAGGAATTGATTTCAAGTTAATCTTGTCATTAGTCTCGTCACCGCGACATCGTGATAATATTGTAATCCTCAATTAAAGTGATATAGCTACAGTATAGGAATAATTGCATTTCAGCACATGCTCTCCAGTGATTATAATGACCTGAGACTTAAACTGTAAGCCAAAATACCAGATGCTTAATAACTAATAAAAGCTACTCCAAATCACTGAGGAGAATCAGCTGTTAATAGAAGGCAGGAAAGGTGGAGAGGTCAGAAAAGTCAGGGAAATCCACTGATCATAAGATATTTTCTGTTCTGGGACGGAAAGATCTGTTGACACAGGACAGGAGGGGTATTATTTTTTTTTTTTCCCCCAGATAGCCTTTAAGAATGACTTTGACAAAAGAGGAACATATTAAATCATTCTCATGGCTGGATTGGGACTCTGTCGCAAGGTTGGAATGGACTTTAACAGGAAACATGGCAAGCACATCACACACAGCACGGTTTCCAAACCGGGAGCCAAAGTTGGGTGGCAATCATGTAGAGGATGTTTTGTAAATAAACTTACGTTTTGCTAAAAACTGTTAATTTCCCTTACATATGTATGTATGTATGTATGTATGTATGTATGTATGTATGTGCGTTCTACAGTATCAATAATGCAAATACGATGTGATATTGGTTAGGGAACCAATTTGGCAGACACTCTTGTTCAGACTGACTTACGGAAGTTAGTCCAAATTCTGATACACAATAAATAAATACATAAGCAAATATTTATTTATTACAGAGAGCTACTGACCCTTTTTTTTTTTTTAGATTGCTTCAGTCAAAGCAAAGATGAATTTCATAATGGGAAAAACAGGTGTTCTGGTTTGTAACATTATTTACAATTTAAGCCTGAGAC
The DNA here is from genome assembly GCA_023630585.1 of Cranoglanis bouderius. Taxonomy (NCBI): domain Eukaryota; kingdom Metazoa; phylum Chordata; class Actinopteri; order Siluriformes; family Cranoglanididae; genus Cranoglanis; species Cranoglanis bouderius. Next base: position 11,825,093 of record CM042542.1, on the reverse strand, counting down.
ATGCTTTCAGCAAAACCTTTTTTTTTTTTTTTACTCTACAATAGAATCGAATATTATACAACCCCACGAAGCAGCAGTATACAGTGCATACTTTCTAGTAAAGTACTATACAAGCAAGGTTTTGGATGCAGCCATACACTATCAGTGCCCTCTAGTGAAGAAAGATTGAAATCGCAGGAATTTGAATTATTGTCTCCTCTTTTTCATACACCTACTATTAAAATCATACTGTGTTTGACTGAACTTGGAAGTGGGAAGACGGAGCTACGTGGAAAAACAAGGACTTGCTCTGTCTGAGCATTTAGAGCTCATAAACCAGCAACAAGCTAGCCATCTAACACTAGTGCAGTGAGTGATAAGTAACTTTAACCATTGCATATGGAAGGAGTCTCCAGTGTCAGCGCTTTGTAATGGTCTGTAGGTTTTCCACCAAGGGAGAGTCTTCAGGATAGACGAGTTTGTGTTTTCCGGTTTGTCAGTAACATGAAAAGCTGTGTATTTTGTCGTGTTAATTTCAAGAGAAAGAAAAAAGAGAGAGAGAGAGAGAGAGAGAGAGAGAGAGAGAGAGAGAGAGAGAGAGAGGCTGGTGAGGGAATGACTGTTTGTCGCTGTTATAATGTAATAACATAACAGGTCCCAATTTGATTCGAATGAGTTCCCAAACATTAAATGTATGTATAAAAATGATTTTGAAAACAAAAAAGCATGATTACTTGTTTAATTAATGGGAAAACTGCCATCACTGGCCGATGTCTGTGGTATAAGAAGAATAAGACACTTCAGGGCATGCTGTTATAGGAAAATAATAAACTTTGTATACAAAAGTGACTTTCAGAACAAATTACTGATCTCGTTACTCTGCAGTACTTATAATATAATGCATTACAATTACTCGCTACAACCAGTGTCTGTTAGGTCTTCTCTCCATATATCTAATAGCTCTTTTGGTTCCTTCACACTACAATCAAACTTTCAAACTGTAATGACATTCATCCTATTGATAAATGTGTGCATTTCAGCGCACAGTTTTTTCATCTTCTGCAAGCTGCATTATTTTACAGAACTTATGGCATTCTGCCAACTAGAATGTAATGTTGACGCTGTCCAATGTGCTCTTTACTGTCTGCTGAAATTCGCCGTATTCTGCTCTGTTTCTCGCAAGAAGTTAGAATGACCAGAAAAATAATATTATAATGTATAATATAATGTTTATTATAATATAATAATACTAATATATTAGCCTCACCATCTCCAAAACCGGATTCTTTTCTGTATCAGTACCAGCCATGCTTGTAACACCGAAGATGTCGCTTAGAGATGACGTTTCGCCCGCGACGCAGACACGTGACGTTATTTGTTTTCCTTTGCCTGAGCCCCGAGAAATAACCGAATCCCAAATGGCGCCTTACTGCCTATGCACTATGGGTATGCACTATATGACCAATATGGAGCTATTTGGGATGAAGCCTATATTAATGAGAGAAGCGTTCTTTTTCAACAAATTATAATTTTTTTTAAATAAAATAATTAAAAAAAATTTTTTAAAAAACACACGTTTCGACTGTTTGTCATTCAGATTTGAAAAGAAGCAGTTTCCATCATAGCCCTAATGCCATGTTCCCCAATAACAAAATACATATTATTCATTAACAGTATTATTCTGATTCAGTAAGGTCCTTAATAAAAAGTAAAAATAATTAAAATCTATTAGTAATTCAAATGTACAGTAGTTATTGTGTAACCAACAGTTTGTTGAAAATCTTTTTTTTTTTTTCTTTCTTCATTTTTCAGTATAAAATCTGACGTAAATCGGACGAAAATTCCTCACTGATGTACTCCTAAATAGGGATATGACTGAAAAAATATTTTGAGGGACACTATTTTAAAACACAATACCGTTTAATGTGTTTCCACATTAGTTACTGCGAATTATAAGGTTTATAAAAGAAACTGATCAACTTAAACAGAGTTTTAGATAACGCAGTGGTAGCGAGTGGACAAAAATAGTGAAGTAAACGATTCTTTATTATTACAGGTTAAGTGAAGATGTGCGATATATGCAATTTATCCAAAAATCAGACAATTATTGACGTGACCAAATTGTCGTATCTACCTGTATTGTATTGTTAAATTACAAAAAAAAAGGATATATGTGATTTTAAAAATATTAACTTAGCCAAAAAAAAAAAAAAAACTGTGCCGTTGGAGAAAACGTCATTTCCTGGATGCAGTGGGGCGGAAGTTACTGGAACCCGTAGAAGGAACTTTCAGCAGCTTTTTAATGTTTACAACGCAAATAAACACTCGACGCCTTGATTAAAACTGTATCAGGTATGTTTATTATCCTTTATTAATCCTTATAGGATTGTAGTCTCATTATAAATTGCCTGTCTACCTAGAAGGAGAGATTTCCGTCGATTTGTTTGCCTTAGCTAGCTTAGCTTCCAGAATGATTCATGTTATGCTAGTGGCTAGACAGCTGTATCACCCCACCCGTATTCTGACAAACCCGCCTCGTTCGATAGGAGTGGCTGGTTAGTTCATCATAATCGCAGATTGACGGACTTTGTGATAGAATTGAGTATTAGCCAATTCAGGCTGGATGCTGATAGCCAATCAGCGTTCGCGAGGCGGGGTTTGTCGGAATACTGATGGGAAAAATAAGTCGTGGGTAAGTGAGTCAGTTTGAAAGCTAGTAGGTTTAGTCATGTGATGTTTGTGGTGAGTGATTGATCAGGGGATGAGTTTATACAGAGTTCTAGTGAGACAGGGAAGAACGAAACGGCGTTATTTTAGCAAGCTGCACAGTTTTATTTTCAGAAGCTAACACTGCTAGCCAAGCTGACTGAGTAATCAGGGGATTTCTGCCATGTTTATGAAGTGTCTGTGGTGATGTGAAGTGGCTCTTGGAATACATATAACACTTAAACATTACTGTTTGGCTGTATGCTTTCCATTCTTATGTTTTCAGTGATAATGTAATAGTTTTTCTGTGATGCTCCAATGTTTCTGTGTACAAAACCAAACTGTTCTTAACGTGTCAACCCATTTAATCCCAAATACTTCACCAGATGTGTACATTATTTCCCCAGTATGGCGCACACTGTGTAATATTTCTGAATCTAAAACTGCTTTAAAGGCGTTTGCTGAAAATAGTAGTTGAATTTTTTTTATCCCAGGTGTGAGTTATGGAGAGCTACAGGGTTAAGAGCTGCATCAGTTGCTCAGTCAGAGGTGACTTTAGACTAAAGAGTAAAACACTTGGGGTTGGTGTGATGTGGCCCGAAGTTAACCGCACGCCCCCGAAGTGTTTTATTCCTCTTATACCAGTTGATCGGCCTATCGTCTTTGAGCGCTGAGAAGAAGAATCACTTAAACGTTGGCGCATAGCAGCACAAGGCACACAAAGTGTTAAGAAGCACAGGGAAAGAAGGAAAATGGTGATGACACCAGTGATGACAAAAACTAAAATACTTTTCTTCGGTGTTTACACTGGTTTTCAAAACCGCTTTCTGTGCTATAGCATCACCAGTCGCACCCTTTTGTGCAACAGCGGTGGCGCCGGGGGAAAAAATCGACACACTTTTTTTTTGCCGCCGGTATTACTGCTATACCTACGCTGCTACATTACACAATAGCTTATAGTTTACGGTCTATGTTTACAGTATACAGTCAATGTTCTGTGTATTTACTGTCCTGTGTACTTATTGTTTTGCACTCGTCTCGCACTGTTGTGTATCTGCACTTTATGTAGTCTTGCCTACCGTTCTGTGTTGCACCATGGTCCTGAAAAAACGTCATTTCGTTCCAATGTGTACACGCCATATAGAGGAATGACAATAAAAATCGACTTCACTTGACTTGACTTCCCGGTGTGAACAGCTCCATAGGGATCCGTTGTATTGATGCAAGAGCGTCATCACGTCGCTTAATCGCACTCGGCGTCAAAGGCCCTTTGTAGTTACAATTAATGCTCTGGAGCATCAGCAAACAGATTAGTTCCTGTTATCACTCGCGTCATAACAGCTGTTTTCTTCACCAGCCTCTTTTCGTCTCTCTTGAAGTCAGTAAGACAAAATACGCAACATGTTACCAAGTCCTCAGTCCTGAAGACGTTCCCACAGCGGAGATCATTCTGACCGTTACAAAGCGCTGACACTCGAGACTCCTTCCATAAACATTAAAAAAAAACATATCCTTAAATACATCCTCACCATATCAACGTCTGTTCTTTGTTTAACAACAGTATGTTTTTAATCTGTTTATTTTTAGCCTTAGGTTACTTAACTCGTCCGCCCATACGAGTCCCTGTGAATGAGCTGTTACTATAGAAACCATAACATATTATTATAACGAGAGATTATCGTTATTATAACTGATTTGAATTACAGCCGGCACTACTGTGAGAGCAGCTGTTATAGAACGTTAATCAACACCTTCTGACCAATCAGATTTGATCGTTCAGCAGTGCTGTGGTGTGACGTACTTTAAGGCATACAGAAACTTTTAATTTATTGTGCAACAAACAAAGACAGACAGTAATTAAATATTTTCACCACACTCACGTAACATTAGTTTTGGTTACGTTTTGGTAATATTTTAAGCATCAGTCCGCACAGGATTTCACTGTTTTGTTTTGTTTTTTGTGATTGTTGCGGCCAGAAATGCTTGATGTTGCTGTGGCTTTTCTAAAATTAGGATGCAGCTTGCAGAGGTTTTTGTTTTTTTGTTTTTTTTTGTGTAAAACTACTTGAAAAATCTCAAGCTCCTCTGAATATTGCAGAGTTTGCTTGATTTTGCGTTAATGTCTGCGAACACAAAACCCTAGAGAGACTGAACAGTAAGTGTATAGGAGAGGCGTAACACCCTGCCAGCTATCTGTATCTGCTCAGCGCACCAAATATTCATATCCTCGTGTGCATTTGGATTTAAATCCAGAGCTGTACTATTTTTGTTTGTATCTTCTCCTGACCATTTATATATATATATATACACACACACACATACATTATATACAGGTGCATCTCAAAAAATTAGAATATCGTGGAAAAGTTCATTATTTCCTGTAATTTAATTCAAAAAGTGGAACCTTCATATATTCTAGATTCATTACACATCAAGTGAAATATTTCAAGCCTTTTTTGTTTTAATCTTGATGATTACAGCTTACAGCTCATGGAAATCAAAAATCCAGTATCTCAAAATATTAGAATAAACAATTTATAATACAGAAATGCCGATCTTCTGAAAGGTATGTTAATTTATGCACTCAATATTTGGTCACGGCTCCTTTTGCACAAATTACTGCATGAATTCGGCGTGGCATGGAGGCGATCAGCCTGTGGCACTGCTGAGGTGTTATGGAAGCCCAGGTTGCTTTGATAGCGGCCTTCAGCTCGTCTGTATTGTCGGGTCTGGTGTCTCTCATCTTCCTCTTCACAAAATGCAGGTCAGGCGAGTCGGCTGGCCGATCAAGCACAGTAACACCATGGTCAGCAAAGTTACTAGTAGTTTTGGCTCTGTGGGAAGGTGCCAAGTCCTGCTGGAAAAGGAAATCAGCATCTCCATAAAGCTTGTCAGCAGATGGAAGCATGAAGTCTCTAAAATCTCCTGGTAGACGCCGCATCGACTCTCGACTCGAGAAAACACAGTGGACCAACACCAGCAGATGACATGGCACCCCAAATCATCACTGACTGTGGAAACTTCACACTGGACTTCAAGCAGCTTGGATTCTGTGCCTCTCCACTCTTCCTCCAGACTCTGGGACCTTGATTTCCAAATGAAATGTAAAATTTACTTTCATCTGAAAAGAGGACTTTGGATCACTGAGCAACGCTGTTTTGAATAAAAAAAGGTGTTTTGAGTTAATTAGCTGATTAGAGTCTTCTCAGGTCCACATTGCTGTATTATAAATTCTTTATTCGAATATTTTTGAGATACTGGATTTTTCCAGTTTCTCATTGCCATGAGCTGTAAACCGTAATCATCAAGATTAAAACAAAAAAAGGCTTGAAATATTTCACTTTATGTGTAATGAATCTATAATATATGAATGAAATTATGGAAGAAAAATAAATAAATAAATAACTTTTTGAGATGCCCCTGTATGTATAATATGGCTTGTTAGGAGTCCAAATGTATTTACAGTGAGCCAGTCACAACTTTATTCAACCTTTATAAAAGCTTCAAAACGTTCAAAGAACGTGCGCTACAGATATGTTAGTTGTATCTGTGCTGTAAGTGAATTACATTACTTGCATAAACATTCACATGAAATCAAGACAACCTCTAATTAGTTTTTTAGTAGAAACGCAACGGCAATTCTTTTAAAGATTTACACACTTTACAAAATAAGAATATTTTCAGTTACTGTTGTGACAGATGGGGTTAAATGGTGTAAGATTGGAGCTGATGTAAGTGTCGTAATCCCATCAGTTTAGCAATGATGTCTGTTGTCTACTTTGTGTGTGAGGACACTGAACTGATTCACGATGTCAGTGAAACTGCTCTGTTCAAGCAAAGTCATTTTCCACGTTCCAGCTCTGTGCTATGGCGATCCTTTTCGCTGTGGTAGCCCGCGGAACCACCATACTCGCCAAAAATGCCTGGTGTGGAGGAAACTTTCTTGAGGTGACGGAGCAAATTTTGGCGAGGATTCCATCTGAAAACAACAAATTAACCTACTCACATGGCAGGTAAGAAACGTGAATCCTCCTTTAAGTTTCTGTTGAATGGGCGTTTTATTTTTTCTTTTGTAACATAATGCCTGACGTTATCGCTCTTGTTTTCAGCTATCTCTTCCACTACATCTGTCATGACCGAATTATTTATTTATGCATCACAGATGACGTGAGTATGAGATGTTTCCTATTTGTTGAATCTCCACGATGGCTCAGGCCTTTTTCCACTGTGCCGGAACTGCCGCGGTACAGATTGGCACATTTTGCTTGTTCACTTTGTGTCAACCTGTACAAATGTTTCATTTCTCAAAAACTGTATCAGTACAAACAGTGGGTCTCTCTTGTCAATCTTTTAGCAAAGTTGTGTATAAATGTTTGCGTAAGCCACACTGAACTAAAAATTTTCCTCCAGATTTACAAAAGTTTCAGAAACGCTGATGCATTACTCTCATGATCACCCATAAAGTGAAAGGCGTGTTCCTGACACGGCTCGTTTGCATTTAGTGACGCCCACAAAACTCCATAAAAGGTAAAGCTCACAGGCATGACCAGCCCTAAATCTTACATCAGCTGAAGCATTTGTTTACAGCTAATAGCTGTGCACAGACAAACCGGCCCGTCCTCTGTTTATACAGCAGCATTTCTTTTGTCGTTATTGAATAATTTGTTTTATTTGTCTTAACGTATAGATTTTTACAATATTTTTCATATTCTTTAATTAATGCAGGTAACAAACGACAGGGTTTTACAAAACATTCTCGATGGTACTCTTAGTCCCTGACCTAGTGAACTAGCATGAGGATGTGTTTTTGATAGAGATTCCAAAGCCCTTCCCTAAGTCGCTGTGGATAAGGGTCGTCTGCTAAATGCTCTAAACGTAATAATAATCATTTTAAACTTGGCAGTACATTCCATATACAGTTGCAATCAAAATTATTCAACCCCCATTGCAAATCAGGTTTATTGTCAAAATTTACAGACTTTCAGCTGTTTGCAAGGAACAAATCAAACAAAAGCAACTGAAATAATTCAACACAACGAATGCTTCAAGTGGTTTCCCCAAATTCTACTGAAAATGCAACTTATAATGACTTCTCCAGTCTCAAAATTATTCAACCCCCTGAATAGAATCCCTCACAATAGCACAAATATGCAATCAAGGGCTTCATTAGTTGCACCAGGTGTGCTTGAGCTGGAACACTTGAAATACCTGAACTGGCTAGGGGCAGAAAATACATGAAATACCTGGACAGGGCAAAAAAAGAACGCTATCAATGTCTGCAACCAGATTTCTGAGAAGGCAGGTTGTGAAAAACCCTTGAGTGACTGCAAAAGACCTGCAGCAAGACTTGGTGGCAACAGGCACTGAGGTTTCAGTGAGCACAGTATGGCGCGTACTAAACGCAGAAGGTTTCCATGCCAGAACTCCAAGACGTACACCACTACTGACCCAAAAGCACAAGAAAAGTCGGCTCAAAATCATATAAATAAACCACAGAAGTTTTGGGATTCTGTTCTGTGGAGCGATGAAACAAAACTGGAACTTTTTTGGCACAATGGATCAGCAGTATGTATGGAGAAAGACGAATGAAGAAAGAACACTCTGTCCACAGTCAAGCATGGTGGTGGCTCGGTGATGCTCTGGGGCTGCTTTGTATCCTCTGGCACTGGAAACATGCAGCGTGTGGAAGGCAAGATGGATACACTGAAGTATCAGGAAATCCTAGGAGAAAACCTCATGCCGTCTGTGAGGAAGCTGAAGCTCGGGCGTCATTGGACCTTCCAACAGGACAATGATCCCAAGCATACCTCAAATTCCACCAAGGCTTGGTTGCAAAAGAAGTCCTGGAAGATTCTACAGGGCCATCACAGTCACCTGACTTTTTGATTTGAAGAAGGCAGTTGCAGCACGTAAACCCAAGAATATTACTGAACTGGAGCCCATTTTTTTTACAGCATACATTCCACTTTAAACAAGGTCAGAATAAATTTTGGAAAGCCTGGTCACGATTCAATTTGATCAGCGATACTGGCTTCATGATTTGATTCTCAGAATAACAAAATTTGAATGAAGGAAAATTCTTTTTTTTTCTTTTTTATTCCTGAATCATAACAATGCAAACCAGTGTCTGTATAAAACTAAATAAATTGTTATGAACAGAGATTTAATATTGTAACCAAGATTTACTACAGGTTCACCATATCTTAAAAATAAATAAACAAACTTGTAAATTCTCCCAAATATTTGATTAAACAAAGTCTGTGACCTGGGGGAAATGATTGAAACATAATGAGCTCTGTAGCAGGGCCTGAGGTGTCATTTTAACCAGAAATAGAGCAACAAAGTCGGCTAAAATGCCCCACTTCCATCTCCAATTTCTCAAGCACTGTAGATCGCAGAGGCATGGGGCATTGGTTGTTTGTAAGCTACTATAGAGCTCTTATACTGCATTTCATTACCTTGTATTTATACATGTGTAATGACAATATAGTTGAATCTAATCTAATCTAAAAAAAATATAATGTATTATGCATGTTGGTCACTGTGATCTGGAGCCCATGGGCCCTCCTTATATTCTATCTCTGTGGGCTGTTCAAGTCATCTTTTTAAGTTGGTCGAGCCCTAAGCTGTGTTGGTACCTATTTTTGAATGTACAGTGGAAAAACGCCATTGTTCTGTATTAAACCATTCAATCTTTTACAAGTTCTGTTAATGATGATGTAGATGACAGTTCTGTGGATTTGTGTGCAGGACTTTGAGAGGTCGCGTGCATTCAGTTTCCTTAACGAAGTCAAGAAACGTTTCCAGACCACCTATGGCTCTCGGGCTCAGACGGCTTTACCCTATGCCATGAACAGCGAGTTCTCCAGCACTCTTGCTGCACAAATGGTGCGTGACATTTCACACATTTCCCCCACTCAAGCTTCCTGTCCTGTCTGCACATCGCTGCAGGAGCACTGTTAATGCTCTTGTTCATTTGCATTAATTTTACACATACACCTAAATCGTTTCCACCAGGTAACCACTGTTATTAGTTTTTAAGGAATTTGTTCCAGCACAGGATCACCGTAAAAGAGCAGCTTCCAACAATGACTGTTTACGTGCACGTCAATATTCCGATATTAATCGGAATTTGACAATATTATAATTATTGTTGAGTCATGTAAAGGCCATAATCCGATTGCCCTATTCAGATTAAGACAATATTCTGATTCTCCAAATTCTGATTCCCACCCCTGTAATTTGCCTGTTTTAATCTGAAATTTGTTGCATGTAAACACCTTATTCAGAAAATCCACTGAAAGGAGATATATGTGCATGCTCTGCTCGCAAGGAATTGTTATTCATCAACAGATGCTAAGCTGTAGGCTAGGTATTTCTGACTTATTTGGGACTTCCACTAGTATTTGGAATATAGCTGCAACCCGAATATAGACCGTAAATGGAATTTGATGTGCATGTAAACGTAATCAGTGTTAACTGCAGTCAGTCCTGATGGGTTTCTTTTGCATGTGCACATGAAAAAGCTGCTTTACACTCTAAGATTTTTGTCACCATAAGGCTGTTGCAGACAAAAAAAAAAAAAATCACAAATCCTGAAAGAATTCCTTCATCGTGAGTTAAGATCGCTGTTGTACCATATGACATGATGACTGCTGACCGATTTAGTACCTTTGCAACCAAAGAAGGCCAAGAAACAAGTTCTGGCAGAAGTTTTAGCCCAAAATCTCACATTGTGAATGTTGGTACCTGCCTGGGATGACACGATATCCGTGCGGCAGTTACAAAAGGCAGTAGTGATGATAAAACAAACGTGGGATTCCATATCAGAGCATTTGACTGGATGCGAGCAGTTAGTAAGATTGTGGCATAGAAAATGTTTTACCGTAACAGGTCAAAAGATGGACACTGCACTATCATTCTGAAAGAGTCCATCTAAGTGTGTATAAACTGTAGCCATGAAGAAATGAACCCGGTCTGTGTTGAAGTTTAGCTGTGCCATGCTGTTCACACTTTCTTCAGTGGGTAGCAGAAGCCCTAAAGTTTGCCAGGATAGGATTCTGCTGTTGTAGCTCATTCACAACAAAGTCTGCTAAGTGATGGGTTATAATTATGAAATTCTGCGTACTAGTGTTTAATTTGAATAGGATTTGCCTAGTTTTGGCACATCTGTTTTGTGACCCACAGGATTCCCAAGCTTTTTTTTTGGCACCAGTCTTAGTAAACACTTTGCATGAAAAACCCAGGCATTAGCCATTTGGGGACATGTTAGGACCACATGCTGCAGCCATGTGATTTGTTGTACTTGTTGGAATGTACCATGTGATGTACCTAATAAACTGGCACATCAGTTACAAGTTAATGAATTAAAGATGTTTGACATGTTTGGGACCAGGCCTGCTGAGAATGGGATCAGGAGAATTGGTAATAGATGAGAAGATGGTTAATAATTGAATTGGCTGTTACTCTGGTACGGTCCTGTGGTGAGCATGAGGGATTGTTACTTCTTAACCACACAACAGGTTTTACCCAGGGGTTTAAAGAATGCTATGAGTCTGACTAAAACATCAATTGCAAATGATATTTGAATTATGGAAAATGGGTTTATATTATTATTATTATTATTATTATTATTATTATTATTATTATTATGTCATTTATATTAATGACAACAACAATAATAGGATAGTGGGAAATCAGTTTGGTTGCCAATCATAATTTTTTAGCATCTTAATCTCTATGTATGGCTATACTAAGTATATAAGTAAAAAATGAATATTCACATGTGTTCAAAACAGTCACATATACATACAAGAGAACAGGACTATAGAAGCAGAGGGAAAATAAACGCATAATGTAATTTATCACATCAGTATTATATTGTCCTGTACAGCCCTATATGTATTGATACGTATTCATTTTTATTTTATCTTATCACAGAAACACCACTCAGATCCAAGAGGCTCGGATCGCTTGACAGAGACACAAATGCAGGTTGATGACTTGAAAGGCATTATGGTCCGGAATATTGGTGAGACGACGACTTCTAACTTTTTTTAATTTCAATGTAGAGTCACTAATTTTTGTGTAGTTTATATATATATATATATATATATATATATATATATATATATATATATATATATATATATATATATACACACACACACACACACACACAGTCCCCCCTAAAAGTGCTGGAATGGCAAGGCCAAGTTATATACACTGTGCTATACACTGAAGACGTTTGGGTTTGAGATCAAAAGGTGAATATGAGACGATAGATCAGGATTTCAGCTTTTATTTCCTGATATTCACATCTAGATGTATTAAACGACTTATAGCATGGCACCTTTTGTTTGAACTCCACCCATTTTTCAAAAGTGATCAGAAATTGTGGAACAGGTGTTTCTTGTTGCCCAGGTGTGTCCTGTTAGATTGATTGATTAAACAGTTAATAGCTCTGAATGTCTACTCTTGGTTTGATGGCATTTGTTGTTAAAAAGGGTAAACCAGCACGAAGATCAGAGAATGGGAGAAATGCAAGCCATTAAGGAGCTGAAAAAGTGGGAAAATCAATTAGAGACATTGCACAAACATTGGGCACAGCCAATACAACAATTTGGAATGTTCTGAAAAAGAAAGAAACCACTAGTGTACTAACAACCAGAAATCGAACAGGTTGGCCAAGGAAAACAACAGCAGCTGATGATAGAAACATTGTGAGAGCTGTGAAGAAAAACCCAAAAACAAGAGTCAGTGACAGCACCAACAACCTCCACAGGACAGAGGTGAATGTATCACAATCCACCATTCAAAGAAGACTTCCAGAGCAGAAATACCATACCACAAGATGCAAACCATCAGCAGCAGTAAGAATCAAAAGGCCAGATTGGAATTCGCAAGAAATACAGAGATGAGCCACAAAAGGGAACACAGATTAACCTCTACCAAAGTGATGGAAAGGCTGAAGTGTGGAGAAAGAATGGATCTGCTCATGATCCAAAACAAACGAGCTCATCTGTCAAGTCATGGCTTGGGTTCGCATGGCTGCTCTGGAACAGGCTCAATAATCTTCATTGATTATGTAACTCATGATGGTAGCAGCAGAATGAATTCAGAAGTCTACAGGAACAATGTATCTTACAATTTACAGAGGATTGGATCCAGTCTAATTGGGAGGAACTTCGTCATGCAGCAAGACAATGACCCAAAACGCACTGCCAACTCAACAAAGGGCATCATCGGGGGGGGGAAAAGTGGAAGGTTTTAGACTGACCGAAGAGGAGACTGAAGGATGAAACCCCCCGAAACAAACAACTGAAAGAAGCTGCAGTACAAACCTGGATAAGCAACACACAAGAAAAAAACAGTTTGGTGATGTCAGTGGGTCACCGGCTTGATGCGGTTATTGCGGGCAAGGGATATGCAACCAACTATAAGGTGTTATTTACTTTAAGACCATCAGTTCCAATACTTTTGCTCACCTAAAAATTGTGTGGTCTGCCAAAACAGGTCCCATGTTCTAAGTTGTTAACACATCTAGATGTAAAAATCAGGAAACAAAAGCTGAAATTCCGATCTACCGTCTCATATTAATCTTTTGATTTCAAACCTAAACGTCTTCAGTGTCTAGCAGAAACAAAAGAACTGGCCTTGCCACACCAATACCTTCGGAGGGCACTGTGTATATACCCCTGCTCATCCATGATAATGCTATCTCGGTGATTTTGACCGTGGCATGCCAGACAGGCTGGTTTGACTGTTTTAGAAGCTGCAGATCTCCTGGGGATTTTCCAGCACCACAGTCTATAGAGTTCACACAGAATGGTGTGAAAAACAAAAAATATCCACAGCGGCAGTTCTGTAAGCATAAAAGCCTTATTGATGAGAGAGTTCAGAGGAGAATGGTCAGAATGGTTTGAGCTGACCGGAAGGCTACTGTAACTCAAATAAGCACTCTTTACAATCATGGTGAACATAAAATTATATCAGAATGCAATGTTTTCATTTTAGATCTCGTGGCACAGAGAGGAGAAAAGCTGGAGCTTCTCATTGACAAGACTGAGAACTTGGTGGACTCGGTGAGTATCTTTCTTGACTCCAGCATATTGCCATTTTGCTGAAAGTGATAGTGATGATGTATTTCTTTGCTTCATGATCCTTTTAAAATGCAGTCCGTCACCTTCAAGACAACGAGTCGCAACCTAGCTCGCGCCATGTGTATGAAGAACCTGAAACTGATGATCATCATCATAATTGTAGCACTCGTGAGTAAAACATTTAATAATGGTATGATGTAGTGCAGGAACACTGCAGAGTAAAATACAAAGCTCAGCTCACCATCTGTTACAGCAAATCATACCAAATCTTCTATGGATCACAGATAGATACTTATGGGTATGCAGATGAATCAAGTGTGCGTTTAAGAATGCATTATGTAAAATTATGAGGCCTTTATTTTTTAGTCCATTCTACAGAAAATTATTATGTCGGGAACAAAGCACAATGGGGTGGTGTGATGTGGCCCATCATCATAAAGATTCATTCCAATAACAGTACCTTCTGATTTTATTCCTCTTATACCATAGCAATTTGCCACAGAATACAATTATTAATTTATTAACGAATGTCATGTCATACCTTTTAACCACTGATAGTTGCATTTTATTTTTGGAACATCCGCAAAACAATTTAGTTCCTGTTATCACTTTATAGAAGCTATTATAGAAGATACAGTGCTGTGAAAAAGTATTTATCCTGATTTCTTCTGTTTTTTGTGTATATCTCATACTAAATAGTTTTAGATCTTCAGACGAATTACAACATAAAACAAAGACAACCTGAGTAAACACACAATACAGTATTTTTGTTTTGTTTTTTAATTGAAGCAAAAAAAAAAAAAAAAAAAGTTATCCAATACCTATCACCAATGTGAAAAACTAATTGCCCCTTAAACTTAAAATCTGGTTGTGTTACCTTTAGCAGCAATAACTGCAACCAAACGCTTCCGATAACTGGAGATCAGACTTTCACTTACTTCTAGGACTAGGACTGACTCCTATGCTTTGGATCGTTGTCTTGCTGCATAATCCAGTTGCGCTTGAGTTTCAACTTACGGACTGAAGACCGGACATTCTCCTTTAGGATAGCTGCCCAGGCCCTGAATTGTGGAATTCTGTGTTTGGTTTACACTAGATGTAACGGGACCGCTGTCTTCCAGACAGTTCCACTTTTGACTCATCAGTCCACAGAACATTCTCCCAATAGGTTTGAGGATCAGCAAGGTGTGTTTTGGCAAAATTCAGACTTAATGTTCTTCTGGGTTAGCAGTGGTTTTCACCTCGCCACTCTTTCATGGAGGCCATTTTTGCCCAGTGTCTTTCTGATAGTGGAGTCATGAACAGTGACCTATTGATGCAAGAGAGGCCTGTAGGTCCTTTGATGTTGTCCTTGGCTGTTTTGTGACTTCCTGGATGAGTAGTTGCTGTGCCCTTGGAGGAATTTTGGAAGGTCGGCCACTTCTGGGAAGATTCACTACTGTGCCGAGTTTTTACATTTTGAGATAATGGCTCTCACTGTGGTCCTTTAGAGTCCCCAAGCCTTTGAAATAGCTTTGTAACTCTTCCCAGACTGATGTATTTCAATCACCTTCTTCCTCAACATTTCTGGAATTTCTTTGGCATAGTGTGTTACTGGGTAAGACCTTCTAACCAACTTCATGCTGTTGGAAAAGTTCTATGTGTTGATTTGATTGAACAGGGTTTGCAGTAATCAGGCCTGGTTGTGTCTAGTCCAGCTGAACCCCATTACGAATACAGTTTCATAGATTTGGGGAATTAGTAACTACAGGGGCAAATACATTTTCACACAGGCCCAGTTGGTATTGGATAACTTTTTTGCTTTAATAAATAACATTATCATTTAAAAACTGTATTTTGTGTTTACTCAGGTTGCCTTTGTTTTATCTTATTTTTTTTATTTATTTCGGAAGCAATTTAGCATGAGATATACACAAAAATAGAAGAAATCAGGATGGAGCAAATACTTTTTCACAGCACTGTATAACCAGTCGTTTTCACTTCAGCTAACGCACAGCTTGTCAATGTTAGCGAGAAACAAGGAAGCATAAAGCCCTCCATCTTGAAGACTCTCCTATGCCAGAAAAAAGTACAGTACAGCAAAGTAGTTACAGCTTTACCTCTGACTGTTACGCCAACACTGGAAACTCCTTCCATAAATGCTAAATAAACATCTCCTCACAGAAAGCTTCACAATGTCAATGATCAATCAGTTTTTCTTTGTTAAATAATGTGAAATTCAGGTAGTAAAATGAAATAGAATTCAGATGGTAATAGTTTTAAAGTGTGTCGTTCATAATATTAGTCTAGATTACAATTTTAGCAGCAAATATTTCATTTTCTATTTTAAAAAATAGATTTTGGCTGTTTTGAAAACCTTGTGAAAATTGGTCTTTGACCTACTGTGGGGGGGAAAAAAGTATTTGATCCCCTGCTGATTTTGTACATTTGCCCACTGACAAAGAAATGATCAGTCTATAATTTTAATGGTAGGTGTATTTTAACAGTGAGAGACAGAATAACAACAAAAAAAATCCAGAAAAACGCATTTAAAAAAAAGTTATAAACTGATTTGCATTTTAATGAGGGAAATAAGTATTTGACCCCTTCGACTTAGTACTTGGTGGCAAAACCCTTGTTGGCAATCACAGAGGTCAGACGTTTCTTGTAGTTGGCCACCAGGTTTGCACACATCTCAGGAGGGATTTTGTCCAACTCCTCTTTGCAGATCCTCTCCACGTCTTTAAGATCTCGAGGCTGACATTTGGCAACTCGAACCTTCAGCTCCCTCCACAGATTTTCTATGGGTTTAAGGTCTGGAGACTGGCTAGGCCACTCCAGGACCTTAATGTGCTTCTTCTTGAGCCACTCCTTTGTTGCCTTGGCTGTGTGTTTAGGGTCATTGTCATGCTGGAATACCCATCCACGACCCATTTTCAATGCCCTGGCTGAGGGAAGGAGGTTCTCACCCAAGATTTGATGGTACATGGCCCCGTCCATCGTCCCTTTGATGCGGTGCAGTTGTCCTGTCCCCTTAGCAGAAAAACACCCCCAAAGCATAATGTTCCCCCCTCCATGTTTGACAGTGGGGATGGTGTTCTTGGGGTCATAGGCAGCATTCCTCCTCCTCCAAACATGGCGAGTTGAGTTGATGCCAAAGAGATCTGACCATACCTGACCACAACACTTTCACCCAGTTCTCCTCTGAATCATTTCTTGAGCAGGGGGACCTTGCGGGCTCTGCAGGATTTCAGTCCTTCACGGCGTAGTGTGTTACCAATTGTTTTCTTGGTGACTATGGTCCCAGCTGCCTTGAGATCATTAACAAGATCCTCCCGTGTAGTTCTGGGCTGATTCCTCACCGTTCTCATGATCATTGAAACTCCACGAGGTGAGATCTTGCATGGAGCCCCAGACCGAGGGAGACTGACAGTTATTTTGTGTTTCTTCCATTTGCGAATAATCGCACCAACTGTTGTCACCTTCTCACCAAGCTGCTTGGCGATGGTCTTGTAGCCCATTCCAGCCTTGTGTAGGTCTACAATCTTGTCCCTGACATCTTTGGACAGCTCTTTGGTCTTGGCCATGGTGGAGAGTTTGGAATCTGATTGAATGATTGCTTCTGTGGACAGGTGTCTTTTATACAGGTAACAAGCTGAGATTAGGAGCACTCCCTTTAAGAGAGTGCTCCTAATCTCAGCTCATTACCTGTGTAAAAGACACCTGGGAGCCAGAAATCTTGTTGATTGATAGGGGATCAAATGCTTATTTCACTCATTAAAATGCAAATCAATTTATAACTTTTTTTGAAATGTGTTTTTCTGGATTTTGGAGTGTGGCTGTGGGGTTTTGTCCATTAAGCCACAAGAGCATTAGTGAGGTCAGACACTAGTGTTGGGTGAAGTGGCCTGGGGCGCAGTCGATGTTCTAGTTCATCCCAAAGGTGTTCACTGGGGTTGAGGTCAGGGCTCTGTGCAGGACACTCATTGTCATGCTGGAACAGGTTTGGGCCTCTTAGTTCCAGTGAAGGGAAATCTTAATGCTACAGCGTACAAAGACATTCTAGACAACAGACATTCTATACAGTTCTATATAGTTTGGGGAAGACCCACATATGGGTGTGAAGGTCAGGTGTCCACATACTTTATATAGTGTACATGTAATATGTGTTTGCAAATATGAAAATAGTCCTATATTTAACCCTTGCATTTTCAGGTGGTCCTGTTGGTCATAGTAACAGCCGCATGTGGAGGTGTGACTTGGCCCAACTGCCGGAGCAAGTAGGAAGCAAAGCTGGAGCTTCTTCCTTCACTCTCTCTGACCTGGAAGGGAAATAAACCACTCACTCAAGACCATTATGCCATCTATACATTTATCAGGTGTTCCTGAGCTGTCTTCTGTTTAGCCTGGCTCTCTCTCAGCTGCAGGCTTCTTAACAATGACTGCGTAGCTTTACACACACAGGACTCAGGAGAGCCTGGAAATTAAACACACTCTTTCCAAATCCTCCCTCTTACTCCAGAATTCCCTGAATGTTCCGATCGAATCAGCGAATGTTTGTGAATGTGATTCCTCTCTGGAACATTTTCTTTTATCCCATGTTGTGAAGCAGTTATATTGGTGATACATGTCAAGTTCTAACATGAAATCATTGTTAGCAAGGCACAGTTTTATGCACACGGATCTGTGCAAAATCAACACACTGTGTGAGGTGTACAGTTGATTTTAAGTGCACCACACACAAGCGCACTAATCACACTTAGTACTACTCAGCAGCCTAATGCATAGGCCATTGTTCAAAATTCAACTTGCATAATAAAAAATAAATGATGTTTGGTATATTATGTATGTGTAGAAGATAATTAATACACTTTATTATGATCACTATGATATATGTAGTGGTTGAAGTACTGAAATTCTACTTGTATCCGTGGTATTAGTGTTAATATTTGAAGAAGAAAAAAAAAAAAAAGTGAGAAAACAAAACAACAATAATCAGTATCAGTGTGCATCAAGGAGTTTGTGAAGCCCGCAGATACAGGTTTTCAGTTCTTCCTTCTTAGGAGAAAAATAACCCATGCACGGTTCTGACATGGTTGGATGGTATGAGTACCACTTGTTCATCTTGTTAACCCAAAAACCCATAGACTTTTATTCACTTATACAGTTAACGTGTGCAGGTCCTTAAATACTGTCACAGTTGTACAGGCCATGTTTTTTAATGTGTACATAGACCTCTATTCCACATAGACTTCACTCATCTGCAGAAATGCTGGCTTAATGATTTCTCTAAACTGAGTTTATCAAAACTTTAGCTCAAAGTTTATAGTTTTACATAGCTCAAACATGATCTATAGATTATGTGTAATAACCTGCTTTATATTTTTATTTCTTATGGAAGTGATGTACATTATACCACAGTAATTACACTGCACTTCAGTTCTGATGTGTTTCCCACAGTTCTATTATGTACATGCATTGACTCATATTGAGCTCAACTGCAGATGTACGGTTACTCTACAAGGACTAGTATGCACTGGTGAGTGTGAGGAGAATTTCAGTCTCCCTGATTGATTGATTGTTACATATATGTCAATTGATTTTTTTTTTTCTTCATTCACCCTCAATGCACTATTTAGTTTGCTTTTTGCCGTAATAATGTAATTATTAGTATGCCAAGAATCATGTAATTATTTAATTATTCATCAGATTAAAGAGAATAAAGTTCTATCTCAAGTGGTTGTATTGTATTACGTCGGAGGGCTCGTAATGAAAACATGTCAGCATTGACGGTGTATTCAAAATGATCCTTCTAGAGTTCTGGCCTTGCATGGATATCTGTCACAATACAATAATGGAACTGGATCTGCTTATTTTTTTCTGCCTAAATTTGAATGGTTGCCTTTATATTCTTGTAGATTGCTGCTTAGCATAACTTGAGTGTGGTTATTTATAAACAGTGCTACCATTCAAATAGACAATGTGAGCAGTTCAGCTAGGATTGTATTCCCAGAGCTTGTAGTTCCAAGAGCGATCTTAAATTAGATATGATAACTCTGAGTCACATGCCTTCTATTATTGTTTTTATTCAAAAGGCCTAAAGGTATGGAAAAGTGAAAGTGCGTTGGGATCTTATTGGTAGCGGTGATCAGATCGGAATAATCGTCAACTGTCAGCTTTGTAGTTCTTGTTTAGGGAAAACATTCCAGTACTATATGTAATGTGACTCTGAAAGTGAAAGTTACCTTTATTTGAAACACAAAACAAAACAAACTTTTACGGTTACAGTTCACGAGTTCCAGTCAAGACTTTATCTGAAAGTTACATGATCACAATTTAAAAAAATTAAAATAAAAATGGCATTTTTCCCTGTGGAGTGTCTGGTGAATTGATTTCAAGGTTAAGATATTTTAGG
Source organism: Cranoglanis bouderius (assembly GCA_023630585.1). Lineage (NCBI taxonomy): Eukaryota > Metazoa > Chordata > Actinopteri > Siluriformes > Cranoglanididae > Cranoglanis > Cranoglanis bouderius. The sequence continues at coordinate 11,804,912 of CM042542.1, read as the reverse complement.
TAGGATGTTGCTTAGGCCGCCCAAACATTCAGAAACCATTCATGTTTTATCTTCCATTGCTTCATCCATGCCAGGTTCAATAAACCACAAAGAAAGTAGCAGTTAGCTTGCATCATTTGGAGATTTGAAGACCTGTAGATAGACATGAACAAAGAAGTTTTAAATGAAGTTTTACATTTTCCAAACCATTGGAAAATTGAGTTATCTGTAAATACATAAATACCTTTAACTCCAAGTCTGATTTTTTCTGTACTTTATTGACCTCCCGTTTCCTCAGGCCAGTAGAGCTGTTGGGTCCTTGATCAGCATATAACAAATCAATGTACAATTCAGAAAAAGCTGTAATTTATCACTGCAATTGAAACAAACATTTAAAATCGAATGTTCCCACCACAGTCAGTGAAACTTGTGTGACCCTCTGGATCATGTGGACTGTCCGACTGAGGCTCATCACATTTTTTGTAGTAATAATCCTGATCCGAGGGGCCAAATCTCTGACACACAAATGGACATGTCATGTATTAACTTTTCCCGAAGTTTGTTAAAGAATAATTAATAATTATCCTGGGGTAATGTTTCTCTAAAATATACAAATACCCAACAGGTTCTACCTTATCAGGCCACATGAAACTGATAAAGAGGATGATGGGAAGGCCCACGGTGAAGACGTACACACCCCAGAGCCAGGGACGCTTTCCTGTTGCAAACAGTAAACGCTCCACAACTCCATGCTAGAAGAGGCATACAAACTCTGTGAGTGTGTCACAAAACCAAGTTTTCCGATCTACTGAATCTGCCAGACAGATGCACTGCAAAATAAAATGCCACCTTAGCAAGTGAAAATCTCTGTAATATAGTCAGTTATCTAGTAATACACCGAATATAAGGTTATTAAACCTATTTCTAGAACTATGTTTACTAGTTTCAAGCTTGAAATCTTCTTGTTCTTTAAAAGAAGCAAAATTATCTGCCAAAAGAATATGAAAATTTAAAGCTTGAAATGAGTAAATCTAAAACAAGCTGAATAATCTTATATTTGATTCATAATAATCTCATAAGAGATATTAAAGAAATAAGATATCATTGTTTACAGTGTGATTACCATAGCTTCATGGAAAGACATGAACAAAGTTCCAAGGGCTGTAAAGAGCCTGAAAATTGACGTTCTTTACAATATATTAAGCTCCCCGGACAAAAAATTATTTGCATGTGTCATGGATACCAATCCATTTAGGTAAGGACTCCCCCAGTCTCTGTCAATTTTAGTCCACTATTCCACTAACAATTAGCTAGAGTTTATGGGTGCATTTATTTATAGACCCATTGTTACCCACAGGCAAATTCAATTCAATTTGATCCTGAGCTTGGGTTACGGTCTCTGTGGAGTTTCTATTCTCCATGTATTTCCTCAGGGTTATCCAGTTTCTTCCCACCACCTAAAAACATGTTGGTAATTGGCTGGCTATGCTAAATTGCCTGTAGATGTGAATGAGTGTGTGAATATGTGTGCTCATGGTGCGGTGCGATGGTCTGGATCTGGAATCCCATTGAGGGTGTAGTGTTCCCAGGATAAGCTCAAATCCACTGCAACCCTGGCAAGGATAAAGTGATTACTGAACATATATGAATAAATTAATAGTGACGAATGTCCTTTTTCCATACCAAATGCTTGATGTCCTTCTCTGACCCATTTTACACAACATTTGTCTGTCAGTGCCAGCTGATAATACAGCAGCAGTGTTTTGTTTGTTTTAAACAGCTTAAAACAGCTTACTGTCTGCCTTTGTCCCCAGGTGTCCTCTGTCCAGCGTCTGGCAATCACGAGGTCATCACACAGCAGGATGTTGTCAAACAGCACATCTCCAGTAAGGGACCAAAGCTCAAAGCCTACTGCACACACAGGACTCATTCTGAATGGCTGAGTGTCCTCAAAGTAAGCTGGGTTAGGGATCATTCGTGGCTGCCATTTTCCCTAATGTAGAAACCAGGAAGCAGGGTTAGTTTTAGAAAGTTTAACACTCATGTTCTTTTCACTAGTTTAATGTCCCATTGACATTCATTATCTCTTGATCTCATAGCAGTTTAAACGCAAAATATAGTTTAAAGGTGCAGTTTGTAAAATTTACAGTGAGGGGAAATAAGTATTCAGGTACTTTTGTTTTTGCTGTTTAACATACTTCCAGTTTATATACAGTGCCCTCCACTAATATTGGCACCCAAAAAAAAAACACTCCCTATGTGATAACAGTGCTTTAACAAAGTAACTGCACTAGGTATTAATGGCAGATTTAATCTCTATGCATTTTGTGTGAAGGGATGAAGAAGCTCCACGGCGAACTGTGTTCACAGACAATGAGTTCTGGAGGTGTTTATGAGCCCATGCAGTGATTTCCATTACAGAATCGTGCCTGTTTTTAATGCAGTACCGCCTGAGGGCCCGAAGATCACGGGCAGGCAATATTGATTTTCACCCTTGTCCCTTGCCCACAGAGATTTCTCCAGATTCTCTGAATCTTTTGATGATATTATGTACTGTAGATGATGAGATATTCGTAGTCTTCGCAATTTTACATTGAGGAACATTATTCTGAAATTGTTCCACAAATTGTAGATGTAGTTTTTTTGCAGACTGGTGAACCTCTGCCCATCTTTACTTCTGAAAGACTCTGCATCTCTAAGATACTCTTTTTATACCCAATCATGTTACTGACCTGTTGCCAATTAACCTCCAGCTGTTTCTTTTTAGTAACACTTACTTTTCCAGACTTTTGTTGCCCCGTCCCAACTTTTTTGAGACGTGTTGCAGCCATCAAATTCAAAATTAGCTTATTTTTTTCTTAAAATAGTACATTTACTCAGTTTAAACATTTGATATGTTTTCTATGTTCTATTGTGAATAACATATGGGTTTATGAGATTTGCAGATCATTGCATTCTGTTTTTATTTACATTTTACACAGTGTCCCAACTTTTTTGGAATTGGGGTTGTAAATGAAAACCTGACTGCTTCTGCCAGAAAGCTTAAAATGGGCCCCAATTGGATCTTCCAGCAGGACAATGATCCAAAACATACATACATCAAAATCAACACATTCTGCCATGGCCATCCCAGTCCCCTGACTTGAAACCCATAGAAAACCTGTGGGGTGAACTGAAGAGGAGAGTCCACCAGCGTGGACCTTAAAATTTGAAGGATCTGGAGAGATTCTGTATGGAGGAATGGTCTCAGATCCCTTGCCATGTATTCTCCAAACTCATCAGGCATTATAGGAGAAGACTCAGAGCTGTTATCTTGGCAAAGGGAGGTAGCACAAAGTATTGACTTGGGTCAATGGGTGCCAATAATTGTTGCACACCTATATTTAACAAAGATATACTCTTTGTTTGTTTGTTTGTTTTTGATAAACCTGTGTTTTGTTTGCAATTGTTTAATATCCACGAGAGTAGAGTATTCTTGTGAATGTTTTGAACAAAATATCAAAAGGTTAAACAATAAAGACAATTTTTCACAGCCTTCTTTGCTCATATTTACCAAAGGTGCCAATATTAGTGGAGGGCTCTGTATGTACTTCAAATTTATACTCATAATATCTTTTGACTTTAAGATATATTTAAGATCTTTTGTACTGTAAGCTATTTCAGTTCAGGAAAGCCTGTAGTTTTTAACATGTGTGAGTGCACATGTGACTGCTATAACAGGTTGTGTGAAAGGAACTGAAACCTGAAACATGTACAACATGAACTGGAACTTTTTGTTTCTGTTTTGTTTCAGAATTGTTCATCTTGTTATTTTCATATCAGAATGATCCAATCATATGGTCTATGTAATATAATTATAATTTCAAAAATAAGGTTTATTAGCTAAATTGAGACAAGAACATGACATTTCATTTCTAGTACTGTTTTGCTTTAAATGGGTTATTTGTATCCTATTAGAACATAAGAGTTACAGTTAATCCTGAGTATCAGCCTACTGTTGCCTACTATTAAGGTTCTATACACTGGAGAGCACTTGCAGTGCAGGTCTACCTGATAATTTGGGTTGTCAATCATAGGTGGTTTCCATTTCCCCTTATATGCTGGGTTAGGCACCATGGGAGGCTTCCATGGCCCACAGCCTGCAGCGTGGGAGCAGGCAGGATTAGCAATGAGAGGAGCTTCCCACTCTCCATCCATCTCCACTTCCCTGTTTAGCCAAATGAATTAATATCACAGTTAGACTAAAAAAAATTAAATGACTTTAAAAAACTTAAAACTTAAGTTTAAAAAACTTAAAAATCACATTTACATCAAATAACAATAGTCGCTTATTAATATATTCATTTAACCTGAGACTGACAAGGTGAAAAAGTGTAGTAAAAATGAACAAAATGATTTTTGTAAATATTAAACGAAAAGTTGTTTTAGTCCCTGTCACCTGTATCGCTTATTTGCAAATATAGTGGTCATCGGGGGATACTTAAGTGAATGGAATGTGTTCATGTATTCTAATAAATACTATTTATAATTGAGATTGATATAAGCTATAAGTCATTCATCTTCAGTTAGCACTTTATTCTGGTCAGGGTCGTGGTGGATCCAGAGCTTATCCCGGGAACACTGGATGTGGGGTAGAAATACACCCTGAATCAGACGCCAGTCCATCACAGGACACCATGCACACTCACACACTCATTCATAACTAAATGCAATTTAGAGTAGTCAGTAGTCAGCCACCTACATGCATGTTTATGGAAGGTGGGAGGAATGGAGCCACTAATTTTGGCACCCTTGGTAAATATGCCTTGGTAAAAAATTGTCTTTATTGTTTAACCTTTTGATATTTTGTTTTAAAAATTCACAAGAATACTCTGCTCTCATGGATATCAAATAATTGCAAACAAAACACGGGTTTAATCCCCAAAAAACATCTTTGTTAAATATAGGTGTGCAAAAATTATTGGCACCCTTTTAGTCAATACTTTGTGCTACCTCCTGTTTGCCAAGATAACAGCTCTGAGTCTTCTCCTATAATGCCTGATGAGGGTGGAGAATACATGGCAAGGGATCTGAGATCATTCCTCCATACAGAATCTCTCCAGATCCTTCAAATTTTGAGGTCCACGCTGGTGGACTCTGCTCTTCAGTTCACCCCACAGGTTTTCTATGGGTTTGAAGTCAGGGGACTGGGATGGCCAGGGCAGGACCTTGATTTTGTGGTCAGTAAACCATTTTTGTGTTGATTTTGATGTATGTTTTGGATCATTGTCCTGCTGGAAGATCCAAACATGGTCCATTTTAAGCTTTCTGTCAGAGGCAGTCAGGTTTTCATTGAATGACTAAGGGAATTTGGCCTATGTGTTACCTCATATTTATACCCCTGTGAAACAGAAAATCATGGTTGAACAATTTCATGTTCCTAGTCACCCAGGTGTACTAAAAAAATGTAAAATATCAGTGGGAATATACCTCAAATATACTTTTCTCATATGAATTCATAGGCGTGCCAATAATTGTTGGAACACCTATATTTAACAAAGAAATTTTGTTTGGATAAACCTGTGTTGTGTTTGCAATTATTTGATATCCATGAGAGCAGAGTATTTTTGTGATTTGTTTTAAACAAAAGATCAAAAGGTTAAACAATAAAGACAATTTTTCACAGCCTTCTTTGCTCATATTTACCCCAAGGGTGCCCATATTAGTGGAGGGCACTTCGATGTATCAGCATAGTCACAGGATAAGGAGAGGTTGTGAGTGTGAAGAGTATAGTATAATCACAGGGTAAAGAGAGGGTGTAGAGTGTGAAGTGTGACTCGTGAACACTGTCATGTGTTGTGGCGCTGCCTTACACACCAGTCATGTGGAACCTGAGCCTCTGGGTCTGGGATAAAAGGCTCTTCCTCTTCTATCCAGCCAGTAGGTTTCTGCACTGTGGGGTCAGCAATAAGCCGAGGAGCTTCTTCGTCCCTTCACACACAATGCAGAGAGATTAAATCTGCCATTAATACCTAGTGCAGTTACTTTGTTAAAGCAGTGTTATCGCATAGGGAGTGTGTATTTCAGTCTCTCCATAACTGCATGTATTTAGAAGTCTTTAAAGATTCAAATTTGATGTCATCATCTAGTAGATCCCTTTTTAGAGCATTAGCATAATAGTAGGCAATATAAACAATTATTTTCCTTTGCACTGACTTTTCAGAAATTTGCAAAACATTTTGATTAAACATGTTATAGATTAGATCCAGGTCTGTAGGTATAGATAATAGACTGTGTATTATCTTCAGCAGCAGAGGGAGACATTCCTGCCAATATATACTCACCATCCACTTTATTAGGAACACCTGTACGCCTGCACATTCATGCAGTTATCTAATCAGCCAATCATGTGGCATCAGCGCAATGCATAAAATCATGCAGATACAGCTCAAGAGTTTCAGTTAATGTTCACATCAAACATCAGAACGAAGAAAAAGTGTGATCTCTGTGACTTTCATAATGGCATGGATGTTGATACCAGATGGGCTGGTTTGAGTGTTTCATAAACTGCTGATCTCCTGAGTCCTGAACAGTCTCTAGAGTTTACACAAAATGGTGCGTAAAACAAAAAACATTGAGTGAGCAGCAGTTCTGTGGGTGGAAATGCCTTGTTGATAAGAGAGGTCAGAGGAAAATGGCCAGATTGGTTTGAGTTGCCAGGATGGATATAGTAACTCATATAATCACTCTTTATAGCCGTGGTGAAAAGTAGAAAAGCATCTCAGCATGCGCAACACATTGAACTTGAGGTGGATGGGCTACAATGGCAGAAGACCACATGAGGCTCCACTTATGCTAAGAACAGGAATCTGAGGCTATCATGGGCACAGGCTGCTGTTGTAGCCCATCCACCTCAAGGCTTGATTTGTTGTGTGTTTTGAGATGCTTTTCTGCTCACCACAGAAGCTCATTTGAGTTACTATAGACTTCCTGTCAGCTCAGACCAGTCTGTTCATTTTTCCTCTGATCTCTCTCATCAACAAGGTGTTTCATCCTGCAGACCCTCTGCTCACAGGATGTCTTTTTGTTTTTCGCACCATTCTGTGTAAACTCTAGAGACCGTAGTGTGTGAAAATCCCAGGAGATCAGCAGTTTCTGAAATACTCAAACAACCATGCCAAGGTTAAAGTCAGAGAGATCACACTTTTTCTTCATTCTGATGTTTGATGTGGACATTTAACTGAAGCTCTTGACCTGTATCTGCATTATTATTATTTTTTATTTTTGTGCATTGCGATGCTGCCACATGATTGGCTGATTGGATAACTGCATAAATGAGCAGGTGCACACATGTTCCTATTAAAGTGACTATATAAGAGTGTATTCTCCAAGTTTAAACAGCCCATTTAACATGCTTTACTAATAGTCAAACAACACTTAAACCAAAAACAAAAATTTGGCAGGCTTGTATTTCTAATGACCATGAAAAATTCTTTTTAAATTCATGGCTTTATTACAGAGATTATGTTCAGGTCAATTTACCTAAGAGTAAGAAGATTTAAAAAAAAAAAAAAAAAAAAAAAAGGTGTTTTGCTTCCCACATTTCTTGCATCTCCCACCTGTGCACAAACATTCCTGCCATCAGCAGGAAGGGCAAGCAAGGGTTTTGTATGTCTATTTCCATAAAAACTGTTTATATTTCAAATAACTTAGATAATGTTAAGATGTATCGGGTGTCGTAAATTGGAATAGTAAATTAATTGTAATAATTGTATTGCTATAAAGTCAGTAGATATGGTCTTGGTCAATAAAAAAAATAGTGCTAAATAGTGAGAGAAAAAAAAACACAAAGAATAAACATACCAGTCGTGTGGTTTCGTCACAGTGGGATCTGGAATATGACGCCTGTCATCCCAGTTGAAGGGTTTAGTATCCTCCGGGTCCTCTATCTCACGGGGAGGCATCACTGGGGGATCCATGTCCTCTAGGAGACTGCCGTTATTGACTAGTGTTTGGTCGATGAGAATTTCAAATGTGTTGTTAGGATACAAATCTGAAAAACAAGGGTGTTTTTTGGTTTTTTTTTTTGGTCCTCCATCATGGTTTATTTTGAAATGGAATACACCAAAGCTGCATAGACGTAATAGGATAACTAAAATACTTCTCAGCTTAAAGCAATTTTCATGTTTTCTAACACTTTTGCTGTTGACAGCTCATGTCCTAGTTATAATTTATCTCGTCTAATCGTACTGGCAGGGTTATTTGGACTATTTTATGATTAAATCGTTGATACCGCCTACTTGTTTTACATTGTGTAATGCAATAAACGTTCTCAATCCAACCCAAGCCTGGCTCAGTGATTTCAGGCCTAATGTTGTGCTCTTGTTAATACTCACTGAGAGTATAGAGATGAGGGCTGTGGTCAGTGAAATAGTCACTCAGGTCAGTCTCAGGCTGCCGGGCATGTTTCTCCTCATACATCCCCGTCAGTGGGTTCCGGTGGCGGAAGATGAAATGCACTTTGTATATACTTCCACATTTGTCTGGACCAAACATGATGGTGTATGGTGTGGCATCATTAAACTGACTCTAAAAGAATACAAAAAAAAAACATGTTCAGTCTATGTAATGATGGAATGCTTATCATAAACTGTGCTACTGATGTTAGTAACGCTCGCACCAAACGCAGGTCGTCTGAATGAGACAGCAACTTAATGTAGCCTCCTCCACAGTCAATCCCATTTTGGAAGAAAACTTCATACCTGTGTAGATCAGTTAAACATGTAGTCAATTAAGACCAAAAAAGTGACTGGGACATACAGTTAAAGGAAATGGCAGTGCCGTGTGCTGCAGTATGTAATTATGTAACAGTTTATATAATTTATAATAACAGTATATCCCAGAGTGTTTTATTCCTTTTATACCACAACAATTTGCCAATATTTTACAATTTATAATATATTAATGAAAGACACATTGTGCTTATTAACTGTATACATACTTATCTATACATACAGTACATAGTGTACATTTAATGTGCGGACCATCTGCAAGACAAGTTAGTTCCTGTTGTCACTTAACTCCACTGCAATAAAAAATGATACATTACCAAGTAAAATATCTTGCATATGCAAATAACTAATATTTCTCTTTATTAGAAAATTATAAGATTATTCAGCTTACTTCAAGTTTGAAATTCTCTGAAAAATTTTAAATATTCTATTGCCAGATTTTTTTTTCCTTATGTCAAACATTCATTTCTTCAGAGAAGCAAAAATGAATTGCCAAAAGAATACGACAATTTGAAGCTTGAAATTAGTAAACATCTCTCGAAATATGCTTAATGCTTTTATATGTAATGTTATCTTAGTATTAGATATTAGATATTTCTTTTATGTAAGATATCTTCACTTGCTAAGATATTGTTTTTGTTTTTTGCAGTGTACAGTATGAGCAGTGCACCAGCCCTCTTACTGAGTGGTACAAAGTGCTTACATCTGAGACCCCTTCCTTAATTGTGAAATAACAACACAGTTTTTAATCCTTTTATTATTAAACCTCTGCCATACCATCCGCCAAACTAGACCTTGTAAATGAGTTGTTACGATAGAAATGATAATGTTTTAGAACCAGCACATTACTATAAACCTGGTTTGAACTACAGCAACATCACAAGTATGTCATAGCACTACAAAGTGCTATCATTTTTATAAATAAAGTAAAGGTGTGATTAATGAAGACGAATGAATGAAAAGGCTTACTGTAGGCACAGAGGTTTTTCTTTGAAGTGGTACACTGTCTGTAGGTATGCAGAAATAGCATGATGACGGCCAGGAGACTTAAGGACAAGGCCCTTGTTTCTTGGTGATGCTTGATTCTTGGATTCCTCTAAAAGCCATTCTCCTAAATAAAAATAAAAGCACAGCATCACTTATTATATATAGACCAGGGTTTGCCAACTGGAGGTGTCTCATCATCTGATACAAACATCTCAAATATAATTTGATGTGCAAAATGCAATTAAAAAAAAAAATCAAAATGCAGTTGAGGGTTGACAATATCCAGTCATCTAGCATATAGTCTAGTAGCTTGTTTTGAGTGGTTTTAGAAGTACCTTAAAATCCAAAATTCCCAATTTCCCTCCTCAAATCTTTGCAATATAGGGTGGATTCAGGTATACTGGGAGATCCAGTAAATTGGGATAGGTAAACATAACATTTATTTTCTGGCCCCATAACTAAAAACTGTTCCAATATATATGAATTCACTCTATTTTACAATAGAAATGGTTCTGTACATCATGGACACACTGATTCTGTTCTGCACTTTATTAGATTTAATAGCAATTATTTGCTATAAGGTATTGGTGGCCCCAGAGTATTGTTAAACTGCCCAATCTGGCAACCCCATTAACTGTTTTGTCTGGTGCTCCCCCAAGCATAGGGCAGTGTGATTCCCGCCCAGAAGGGCCTCTATTATTGTTTGCTGCAATTCCCATTTTCGATCACTAGTTGCAATAATAACTCTATAGAAGTTAAGTGGGCCAGTGAGCGTGCTGTCACATTACTGTACAATATCTGGAGCAAATCAGTGGAACATTGGCTTATATGCTGATTCACCGGTCACTCAAAACAAGTTATTAGCATTTCAACTGAATTTAAAACGTATGTAAATGAGGACTTGAAAATAACAGTTAGCATTCGCTGAGCTGGTAATATAGATGGTGGCACGCTACCTGTCCTGCTCCTATGGGTGAGCCACCAGTGTCATAATATGGATTGTTAGCTACTATCCACTGGGTAGCAGCATTTATCAGTTAGAAAGATTATTAAGAACTGATCAAGCCACACAAATATATTCAACACTTAAAACTTGAAGGCAAAATTGCAGAGGACAAATGTCCCATGATGGCAGTGAATGTTAGTGATATTTCAGTATTTAGTCAGGGGAAGTGAAATTAGCACTAACTAAATTGAATTTGTTAATGCTTATCTTACTCACATATTCACATTTACACATCATTTTCCACCGAGGCTTACAGCTGCAGAACACACATTTCACAGACACACAGATCTAAACAGACTTGTTAGAAGCACAACATTAATCTTACCATCATATTTGTAAATGTCCAAGTCTCCTTCTTTCAGTGATTGGGAAAGAACCCATTTTCTTCAGCACAAACAAAGAGGAGACAGCTGAGATGTAACTATTATTCAGCTCTGACAACAAAAACGATTGATTACCAAAAAATAACATGCATGCTTTTGAAATCTTTACAATGTGGGCTAGTTATATGGATGACGAGTACAAGAACAGTACCTATCCAGTGGGCTTGTGTCAAACGTTTCTGCAAAATATGCCTGGTTTGGAGTGGTGACAGATCTGTAAATACCCTTACAGTTGGAAAAAGAAGGTACGATAATGCATTAGTATTATTACTATTATTGTTGTTGTTGTTTGTTGTTATGTTGCTGTTGCTGCTGTTTACAGCTTATCGATATACATATCTCATACATACATAACGTAAATAACAATAAAAAAATACATTTATTAGTGAAACAACAATACATGTATTACTAATGTAGCAAGAACAACAAAAATAAGAATAATCAATGTATTGTTTACACAAGTATATGATTATTATTATTATTATTATTATTATTATTATTATTATTATTATTATTATTATTATTAGTTACATTTATATAGCCCTTTTCTAGACACTCAAAGCGCTTTACATAGTATATAGTATTATTATTACTGAACTGGATGAACTGACCTGCTCCTCCCTGCTCACAGTCAAAGTCGAGCAGAAACAGAAAGCAATGAGCGCCCCCTGTCTGATGAGCATGGTCAGGTTTTCCAGATGAACATGAAACTTCCCCAACGGTTGTTATACTGTAATAATATAATGTGTTCGCCTCTGTCCTTGTTCTGTAAGTGTTAATAACATAAGGAGAGCCAAGTGAGAAGCGGTGAACACGAACGAGGACTCTGTCACACTGCACCCGTGAGCAGAAGTTTCCTTAATACTGCCAGTTATCTAGGGTGGACTTTGATCAGTGTTAAACCATTTACAGACCCGTGAATGAAACATCTTCCCGTTCGGTGTTTTTGACCTCCAGATGACTGTCTTATATATATAAATGTATTACACTGTCAATATTCATGCGCATTAGGCAATATTTATAGTTACAGTACAGTCGGAATTATATTTACAGTCACAGTGCCTTGATTAAGTATTCCTTGATATTATTATTATTATTATTATTATTATTATTATTATTATTATTATTGAAGTATTTCAACCAGGAAACGAAATGGATCTATTTTAATTATATGTCATGAAGCTACACAAAATAACCCATAATACTGAAGCGGTGGGATGGATATAGTCTGCAAAATAATTTCCAAACAAAAACATAAAATGACAGGGAAACCTGCTGCTTATTCAGCGTTCATAGAACCACAGTTACATTCGTAACCAGTGTTCTATTTCAACCAGGGGCAGTGCGTAACACCTGGATACCCCTTTGCCCTAAGGTCTTTAGGAACTGACTCGCCTATGGCCGACTGGAAAGGTGTTCAGAGATGATCACCACACTCACATTGTCAGGAAAGGTGATGATGATTCTATAGAGCCTGGAGAAGGTACATGGTGACGTCCGTTTAGCTGTGGTGCAGATCTCATGGAGTGAAATACCTCACAGTAATACCTATGAGAATGAAATGTTCTTCGTGGAATGGCATGACACAGTAAGGGCTGGGCGTCCAGCCTGTTAGTAGGCCATGGTGATGACTTCTGATACCCAGTTAACCAATCTCTACGTACAGTGCCCTCCACTAATATTGGCACCCTTGGTAAATATGAGTGAAAAATTGTCAGGACTCAAGAGTCTTCAGTTTGCCAGACACTACTGGAACTTCAAATGGGATCGGGTTCTATGGTCAGATGAAACCAAAATAGAGCTTTTTGGCAATAAACACCAGAGGTGGTTTTGGCGCACACAGAGAGGTAGCCATATGGAAAAGAACCTCATGCCAACGGTTAAATATGGTGGTGGTTCTTTAATGTTTTGGGGCTGTTTTTCTGCCAGAGGACCTGGACATTTTGTTAGGATACATGGCATCATGGACTCCATCAAATATCAACAGATATTAAATGAAAATCTGACTGCCTCTGCCAGAAAGCTTCAAATGGGCCGTGGATGGATCTTCCAGCAGGACAATGATCCAAAACATACATCGAAATCAACACAAAAATGGTTTACTGACCACAAAATCAAGGTCCTGCCCTGGCCATCCCAGTCCCATGACTTACCCATAGAAAACCTGTGGGGTGAACTGAAGAGAAGAGTGGAGGGCACTGTGAGCATGGCGTGTGCACTGTCAGATGAGTAATTGGTCCAATGAATGAATAGCTGCCATGTGTTTAAAATAGTACTGTAAGGCTCGTACTGGACACAGAAGTGAATGTTCTGCAGGTTGATCTTTGTAGAACACTGCATGTTCATTCACCTGGTTCACAAACATAAGTAACATGACCTTAGGCATTTGGCCATAAGGTCGATCTAGAATCATCTGGCCACCAAAGCATGCAGGACGACCTAAGGCATGCAATTCTCCCAACCTTCTTGCTGAGGTGATTGCCAGCAGAGAGGCTATTTTCAATAGAAAATAGCCTGAATTTACAAGCATTATATGTTGTAGGATTACTGTTATGTTGTTGTGTTTGCACTGTGAGTAGCTTGTGTTCATGTTGAGTTTTCCTTGCCTTGCCCTGTCTTGCCTTAGTCTAGTCCTTTGTTTTAATCCTTTCTAGTCCTTTGCTTTTCTAGTTTTTGGTTCTTTTCCTGTCTTTTGTTTCTTTTTAGCTGTTTAATCATTGAAGACTTCTGCACTGGCATCTGACTACCTGGATCTGTGAAACCTCTTGTTCTGAATGGTGGGATCTACTTTTTTGAGCGGGAGATTGCTCGTGAGATTTGAGATTGATTTACCCGATGATGTAACTTGAGTTTGGTGTGGGGCGTGGGGTCGCAGTATGGATCAGGGGTGCTCAGGTAGGGCCGCTTGGCTTGCTTGTGTTGTTCTGTTGGCATTGCGATTTTAAAGCCTGAGCTCTCCTGTCTATAACCTCTTTGGCTGCAGGCTCAAAGAGCTGTCCAAGAACTATGTGGGGACACCACATAGGGTCATTTTGCATGCTTCAGGCAGTGTAGACCAGTCACACTTGATATTTCCCCATATCTCAAGCCATGCCATGTGCCTGCTGTTTGCCAACTGTCAGTATGTCTGCACTTAATACTAAAACAGCCCTTCAGTCTTGATATACTTATTAAGCAAGGCTCTCATCATTGAACTTCAGACTATAGAAGGTGGCTGCTAGAAACTTGCCAAAGAACTGTCCATGTAATCCTTATACTGAGGTACAAAGAACTCTGTGATGACCAGTGAGTGGAAGATCACCTTCGGTCCTGAGTTACATTACCAACCCTAAATGAGTCACCACCATTTTAATTTTAAATCCATTTTGAAGCCTGTCAGCTGTGTCTGTGACCTTCCAGCTGTTGAACCAGGTCAGTTATATGGAGGACATTATATGGAATTATAGGGATCTCTAGTCTGATTTATTATTATTGTTAGGCTATTGATATAGTTATTTTTAAATAAATATTTAAAAGTATCACTAGCAGTAAAACACTTGTTCAAGACTGGCAGGCCTTGCTTTTATGGTAATATTATGATAATTTCCAGCTGTCAAATCAAATAATTTATCATCAGTGCATATTTACATTTACAGGACATCACCTATGATATGCAGAAATGTATGACCCCTGTAACAAAGCAAATTTATTCTGCCCTCACTTGTTACTGTGTGGTGTTGACATATGAAAGTAGCTAGCAACAGCAGCTAAAACCACAGCTAGTTTTCTATATCTATTGTGGGAACAATTTAAAAAAAAGAAAAAAAAAGTACAGCAATGTAACATTAGGTCACAACACATTAGCACAGTTGGCTATTTTGGCTGACAAGCTAAGCTAATAAATCTGTTTGTAGCTAACTTAAATTAGCTAGATCCTGAAATCAACTACACCATTAATATCAATTTTCATATCAGTAATATCGAAATGTCACAGATTCCTAACCTAACTTTTACACGACTTGGTAACCAGCTAAAAGGGTTAGCAACTTACCAACAAATGCTTTGAAAGCAATTTCATGGACCAGGTGATTTTTTTGGAAATTGTGCCTAGCCAGTCATCATTTATCCTGCTGAAAGGGATCTGAAACAGTAAATGTGATTGCGTTGCGTTGTGTTTGTTTGTTTTACCCTACAGAAAAAGTAGAGTCGGTTCTTTCTTTCTTTCCTTCTTTCTTTCTTTCTTTTTTATTCAGCCACTTACACTGTTGTAGCTCTTTCTGCATGAATGTGTGTAGGTGTGGGTGTGTTGGCTTAGCTGTGGCTCTCTCTCTCTCTCTCTCTCTCTCTCTCTCTCTCTCTCTCTCTCTCTCTCTGTTCTTCCTACAGCTATTATGACCTTCTTTCTGGTCAACCTGCTCCTTTAACTGCTATCTGCTTGTATTGTATTTTGCCGTCACTTGGAAGTCATTTTCAATAAAAGCATCAACTGAATGCATGTAAATGTCATGCTGTTATGCTGCTTTATTTAATGATTCCTCTCCCGCAATGCATTCCTCTCACCTTTCAAAGCGTAGCAGGCTGACAAATAGTATGCTGACAAAAGAAAACCTTACATACACAATCTATATAAAAACTGGATAGCCCACTTACAGAATGAACCAATCCGCCCTAGTTCGGGCCCTGACGGCAGATTTATTATTGATCATTAGAATAGAGCTATAGCGCAGTAGTAGATCACCTCAGCTGGATACTGTAGACTTAGTACCTAAAAACTGCTGCTGTAATCATGAACTAGACAGACTGGACTATGATGCTCATACCGACCGTCCTTTCACCACACTTAGTACTGTCTTTATATTATACGGTTGTGGAAGAGCAATGATTAATCCTAGGACCTGTAAGTATTTTGGTCAGTATGGACAGCAACGCCTCATAGAATACGAAGCTTCCGGACCCTTCGCTTCTTTTCCAGTTACGCCCAGGCTCCGAATACAGTGTGATTACATTCCAGCTTAGCAGGGAAATTCGTTCACTTCTGACCGAAGTCATCAGATTTTTCTTTGAGAGGACAAAGGAACGCAAGAGCAATGAAATGTCACAGATATTTCGAAATATCACAAACAACACACCATATAGGTTGGGTATCGTATTGCACATAAATGCAAATCACAGTGAAATGCAATGCTAGGTTGATTTTAATGGGGATACATTCAACACTCATTTCTTTAAAAGCAACCCCCTGTTTTATTTTATTTTATTTTTTTTTTAATGAAGAGAACAAGCAATGTAAGAGCAATGCAGTGAAGGTTTTGCTATTCGGTGTGGGCACGTTGTCCTCAAAGTAATACCATCCAGCTTGACTGTGTTTCCTGTGTCACTCATTAGGGATCTACATCTACCTCAGGATTTATGCAAAGCCGCTGCGTGTCTATTGTTAAAAGCGTCACACAGATTCATACTGAATTATACACGGTCATCTAGAACCGAAGACTAACTGTATTTTTGCCGAACCCGCTGACTACACGGTATAAAAATAAATAAATAAATAAAAATAGTGAGACTTCGAGTCCTACATTGATGTCAACATTGGACTTTTATTCTGAAGGAGCTTTGCTCGCGCTAGCCTGTCTGTCGCTGTGTTCCTCCGCTCCTGAGTTTTGAGCGGCGCTAGACCTGGGCGCGGGAGGATCTCTGAGGCGGTGAGATTTTCATTTAAACTTTTATGTGAGCTACAAAACATTTCTGATGGCGGTTCTGTCAGGTCCGGTAGCGTGCCGGCTGTTAAATAAAGCGATTGTTTATTTGTCTAGACAACTTGTGGCACTGTTTTGAATCGAGTCAGAGATTCGGGAAAACAACAAAAATAGCTCGATAATTAGCCGAGAGCTACCCAGAGCTGGCTAATGTAGCTGCAGCTGGGGAAAAAAAAAACCTGAATCGTGTTATTATGAGCAGGTTTAGATGTAGTTTAGATCAACTGAACTATTAATGCGCAGGTTTTGATGAATCTCTCTCTTACATGCAGTGCCAGTAATGTATCTGTTTTATAGTGGTTATACATATTGTTGTTATTAATAGCTAGCTAAACAGCTTTGAATTGCAAGGAAAGAGGAAATGAATTAGCTGGGCAGGGCTAGCAGCCGCGCTAACGCTGTGTTCACTAACTCTAGCCCAGGCTTGTTTAATTAGTGATGTATAAACGTGGATAGTGGCAGTGGTATTTTACTAAGGTGTATGTAGATATTGTTATTGGGTTGTTGTTGTTGTTTTTCTCTCCATTTGTTAGCCACTCATCCGATTTAGCTAGTCGTTAGCAGGCTAGTTGAGTAGCGTTGCTGCTATTAGCCGGTTAAAGCTAGCCTAGCTTCCTGGATACAGTACTCAGTAGATGCTAAGCTTCCTCAACTTCCTTCCGCTGATGGTTATGAAAACAATCCAAGTTCGTTGAGATATTTACCTTCTTTCTTCGCCTTGTTTGTTTTCGTAAATCGCGTGCAGCCGACTAGGTGAACTCGTAAGAATCTTTTAGAAACGACTAAACTCGGGGTAATGTTTGCTAACCTGTAATTCACAGTAAACTGTATGTTTTGTTCACAACTGAGTATTTATTATACAATAGACTGAGAAAGAAAACCCCGTGTTTATATAGTTTGGATTAGGCTTTAAAGATGGAGGGGGGAAAAAACAATCAGAAGCAAAATCAAAGCACAATAATAATAATAATAATAATTATTATTATATATATCTACAGTATCTCACAAAAGTGAGTACACCCCTCACATTTTTGTAAATATTTTATTATATCTTTTCATGGGACAACACTGAAGAAATGACACTTTGCTACAATGTAAAGTAGTGAGTGTACAGCTTGTATAACAGTGTAAATTTATGATAACGACCCCAAACACACCTCCAAGACGGCCACTGCCTTGCTAAAGAAGCTGAGGGTAAAGGTGATGGACTGGCCAAGCATGTCTCCAGACCTAAACCCTATTGAGCATCTGTGGGGCATCCTCAAACGGAAGGTGGAGGAGCGCAAGGTCTCTAACATCCACCAGCTCTGTGATGTTGTCATGGAGGAGTGGAAGAGGACTCCATTGGCAACCTGTGAAACTCTGGTGAACTCCATGCCCAACAGGGTTAAGGCAGTGCTGGAAAATAATGGTGGCCACACAAAATATTGACACTTTGGGCCCAATTTGGACATTTTCACTTAGGGGTGTACTCACTTTTGTTGCCAGCGGTTTAGACATTAATGGCTGTGTGTTGAGTTATTTTGAGGGGACAGCAAATTTACACTGTTATACAAGCTGTACACTCACTACTTTACATTGTAGTAAAGTGTCATTCCTTCAGTGTTGTCCCATGAAAAGATATAATAGAATATTTACAAAAATGTGAGGGGTGTACTCACTTTTGTGAGATATTGTGTGTGTGTGTGTGTGTATATATATATATATATATACACGCATGTATATACATGGCAGATAACCATCAAATATTGAGCATTTTTATAACAAGCTGTAATTGTTCTGAGTGATGATGTGCTCTGTTCATTACATTTGCATTTACGCCCTTATCCAGAGCAGCTTAAAGCAGCGGTCGCACTAGACTCTCAGCATGCGGAATTTCCATTGACTTCCATTCACGCGCATGTCGAATGCTGGAGTTCCAAAGTTCAAGTTTGGCGATCTACGAATTCATGACGTGTGAAGACGAGTGATCAGTAGAAGATCGACCTCTTCAGAAAACCCAAGATTTGGGAAGCACCGATTATAGCCGTGTCGCACCGTCCCGTTTCATGCCGTTTTATACAACACGCATTTTAAGAGAATATAATATAAAATCGACATCAAAAGAGAAGTTGCCTGGATCGTGGTGTCGCTGTATACAGGAACAGATGGTATATTTCATCGTTGGCGTGTGACGTCATATCCGGTTGCCGCCCATATTCGCAGCGGTCTCCAAAGAAATTTTGCATGCTGAAAGTCTAGTGTGTCTGCCGTTGAGGGTTAAGGGCCTCGCTCAAGGGCCCAGCAGTGGCAGCTTGCCAATGTTGGGATTTGAACTCACGACCTTCCGATCAGAAGTCCAAGGCCTTGACCACTGAGCTACCACTTCTGCCTGTCTTTATTGAGTTGCAGGTGTTGATACTGCAGTAGAAATCATGTTCAGTTTGTTCAGTAGTTTGCGTTTTGGCGCTCTGTTCTGTGTGGTTTATTAAATGATACATTATTTCCTCACGTCCCGTACTGGTCAAAATTGAAACCTTAAGAATAATTACATGTGGTATTACTGACTCGGGTCTTCTGCACTGTAGGTGTCCCTGCCGGTGTGGCCTAAAGAAGGATGCAGACGATAAAGTGCGTCGTTGTTGGCGATGGGGCAGTGGGGAAAACGTGCCTCCTCATCTCATACACCACCAATGCCTTCCCCGAGGAGTACATCCCCACCGTGTTCGACAACTACAGCGCCCAGATGAGCGTTGATGGACGCACGGTGAGCCTGAACCTGTGGGACACAGCAGGGCAGGAGGAGTACGACCGGCTGCGCACACTCTCCTACCCTCAGACCAACGTGTTCATTATCTGCTTTTCCATCGGCAGTCCGTCGTCATACGCCAATGTCCGGCACAAGTGGTTCCCGGAGGTGTCACACCACTGCCCCAGCGTGCCCGTGCTGCTTGTGGGAACCAAACGCGATCTGCGCAACGACACCGAGACCGTCAAGAAGTTAAAGGAGCAGAGCCTGGCGCCCACCACACAGCAGCAGGGCACCGCACTGGCTAAGCAGATCAATGCCGTGAA